>ML663560.1:8211864-8555312 GCA_007570785.1 Antilocapra americana | reverse complement strand
GTGTACATGGGGGTGTGCACATGTGGGGGTGCGCGCATGGGGTGTGTGTGTCCATGGGGGTGTGCACAAATGGGGGTGTGCACATGAGGCTGTGCACATGTTGGGGTGTGTACATGGGGGTGTGCACATATCGAGGTGTGCACATGTGGGGGTGTGCACATGTGGGTTTGCACAAAAGGGGGTGTGCACATGGGGTGTGTGTACATGGGGGTGTGCACATGGGTTGTGTACATGGGGTTGTGCACATGGGGTGTGTCCATGTGGGTGTGCACATGTCGGGGTGTGCACATGGGGGTGTGCACATGTGGGGCTGTGTACATGGGGGTGTGCACATGTGGCGGTGCATGCATGGGGTGTGTACATGGGGATGTGCACATGTGGGTCGTGTGCACATATGTGGGTGTGTACATGAGGGTTTGTGCATGTGGGGTGTGCACATGTGGGGTGTGTACATGGGGATGTGCATATTGGGTGTGTACATGGGGGTGTGCACATGAGGGTGTGCACATGTGGGGGTGTGCTCATGTGGGGGTGTGCACATGTGGTGGTGTGTACTTGAGATTATGTACATATGGGGGTGTGCACATTTGGGGTTGTGTACATGGGGGTGTGCACATGCGTTGTGTACATGGGGTTGTGCATATGGTGTGTGTCCATGGGGGTGTGCACATGAGGGTTTGTGCATGTGGGTGTGCACATGTGGGATGTGTACATGGGGATGTGCATATGGCCTGTGTACATGGGGGTGTGCACATGATGGTGTGCACATGTGGGGGTGTGCACATGTGGGGGTGTGCACATGTGGGGGTGTGTACTTGAGAGTATGTACATATGGGGGTGTGCACATGTGGGGGTGTGGGCCCATGCCTCTCCTCTTCCCACCTCACTGCCTGTGTGAGGGGCTCATTTGCAGCTCCTGGCTGTGGGGCATCACTTGCAGTCCCCCAGTGCCAGTCCATTCAGTTGTCTAGAGAAGGGCAGGGCTGGGCCCCACGCTCATGGAGGTTCTGATTTTGGAGGCTAGGTGGCCCCAAGGGCCCAGAGAGGAGTCTGGGTCTTTCCTCAGGGGCCTCTTCCCTGCTAATAGGCTTTGCTAGGAGGCCCAGGGCTGCCCGAGTTGGGTAGTTATGTACCCGCTCTGAGCTGTTTCTGCCTCTAAGCTGACAAATGAATCTCTCGCGTTCTCAGAACCTGGCCTGGAGGGTAGTTATTGAGAGCATGAACCCTCCGGGATCCAAAATCTAGCCGATGTGCCTCACCCTCTCCCCGAAAGGGACCTTAAGATAAATCCATCTTCATGAGTAACTGAACAGGAGCCTCAAGCTGTTGGAGCGGGTGCACTAATCCAGACCTTGCCACTTCCTTCCCAGGTGCCAGGTGTTCTTCCCAGAGTCACTGGGAATGAGTGGCCTGTAGGGGTGGGGGTTCACTTAGAAGTGTCTCTTTGAGAGGTTTGATTGGCTGCCTTGTTTTGTCCTAGCTGTTTCCCTGAATATTCCAAGTCCATCCCACATGGCATGGGGGATTTAGTTCCCTTAGTCCCAATCAGGGATCAAACATGTATCCTCCGCATTGGAAGCATGGAGTGTTATCCACTGGACGGCCAGGGAAGTTATCTTTATTCCTGCTTCTGCCCTGGGACTCCTTCAACAATAGCCTGTGTAGCTTTCAATTTGGCCGCTAGATGGCAGGCCAGAGGATTGGAACAGCGAAGTAAAATTATGGGTTATTAATTGCAAAGCTGTGGAGAGGGAGGTGGCTGTCTGAAGTTTAAAAACACGAGCAACCAGGAAGACTCAGTTGGGTTGTCAGGGAATGTAAGTTCTGCTTCTGAGCTCTGCTGAGAGCCTGCTATGTGACCTGGGAAGCCCTTGGGAGTCTCTGGGCCTGTTTCCCTATTTGCACCGAGGAGGAGGAGGGACTTTGTCCAGGATGGATGGGGTGTTCCTCCACCCCACCCCTATAGGCGTGTCCTGGCTGCTCAACCCTGGTGGATAAAGGGCAGGAGATAGTGTAGAGGAGCCAGTTGGGGAGGGGAGGAAGAAGCCCTAGCCTGCCAGTCAGGAGCCTAGGTTCTGACTTTTTATAAGTCCTTGCTGTATGATTTTGCATAAGTCATCATCCCTTTCTGGGCCTTGGCAATATTGGGCTGATTTATCTCTGAAAGTGCTCCCTCCTGGCACCAGCTGACTCCAGGCCTCACCCCTGAACACATCCCTCAGTCAGCTGTTTACTTTAGTTTGGTTGCTCAGTCGTGTCCAACTCTTTGCAACCCCATGGACTGCAGCACACCAGGCCTCCCTGTCCATCACCAACTCCCGGAGTTTACTCAAACTCATGTCCATTGAGTCAGTGATGCTATCCAACCATCTCACTCTCTGTCGTCCCCTTCTCCTCCTGCCCTCAATCTTTGCCAGCATCAGGGTCTTTTCAAATGAGTCAGTTCTTCTCATCAGGTGGCCAAAGTATTGGAGTTTCAGCTTCAACATCAGTCCTTCCAATGAATATTCAGGACTGATTTCCTTTGGAATGGACTAATTGGATCTCCTTGCAGTCCAAGGGACTCTCAAGAGTCTTCTCCAACACTACAGTTCAAAAGCATCAATTCTTCTGTGCTCAGCTTTCTTTATACTCCAACTCTCACAACCATACATGACCACTGGCAAAACCATAGCCTTGACTAGATGGACCTTTGTTGGCACAGTTCAGCTGTGGTGCCTCCCAAAGGCCATTGACCAAGCCATTTAAATATGAAGAGTGCTTTTTTGTCCATTAAGAAACTAGGGCAGTTACTGCTAAAGCCTGAGCCCGCTGAGTCTGAACTGGCCCACCTGTGGAGAGGGTTGGCGGGGAGGCCCAGGGAGCCAGGGCCAGCTGTGCACCTCCTGGAGCCCTATCCGGCTGACAATCCCTGGGTCAGCAAGAGCCCACCTCTGTGCAGGGGCCTCTGGGCTGGGGCTGGGCTGGGCAGGGCCCGGGGACAGAGAGGCAGAGTTGACAGGGCTGTGTGGAAGGGCCCCGTCCGGCCCCAGCTGCAGGCTCAGCAGATTTACTCTACCGACAGGCCCCAGTTCTAGTCCTTTCACCTTGTGAAAGGAGGCCCGTTGTGGGGCCCTGGGCCTCTATTTCTTCAATGATAAGATGGTATTAGTGATACCAGTTACTATATGGTTTTGTAAGGAAAAATGCTCCCATGTGTGTAGAGAGCTTAGCATGGAGCCTTGTATGCAGTAAGTGGTCAGCAGGTGCTACTATTTGAAGAAGGTGCTGGGAGCATTGGGGTTGGAGGGTCAGGGCATCGGGACCTCTTCACAGAGGTTGCTTGTGGAATATGCTCACCAGGAACACAGAGAGCTGGGGAGGGTGATCCTGGCAGGTGGAGCGGGATTGCACATGCCAGGGTGGAGAGGAGCTGTCCTGGGACTGTGTGTACATGTGTGTGCATGTGTGGGGTTGTGTGCATGTTTTGGTGCGTAGGTGCAGAGCACTGCGTGTCATGGGGAGGCGTGAGGTGAGCGTTCTATGTTGTCTAGGGATTTACTAATGATGATAAGTGGCTAAAGTTTATCATATGCTTTACATGAACTGTATCATAACAGTCCTAGGATGTTGGTACCATTGTGATGCCCACTTTACAGATGGGAAAACTGAGGCAGAGACAGATTGGGTAACCTGCCCAAGACCACACAGCTGGCCAGAGCTTTGTGCTCCCTTTCACAACCCCCTTCCTTTCCTTTTAGTGCGTAGGCATCTCAGGCACCCATTCCGTCTGCATGGGGGCATCAGGAAAGTCACCTGCCCAGGTCCAAGGTCAAAGCAGAAAGGCCCCATGGGCTGAAGTAATGGCCCCTTCTCTACCCCCAAGTTTTGTGTGCTTCAGACCTCTGAATGCCTTTCACTGTCAGGGTGAAGCGTTCTCGTGGGGCTGGGCCCTTTGCAGCCTGAGGGGATGAATCAGGGCAGGAAGGAGGATGGTAGAGGGGTTAGTGCGGCGAATGGTGGCTGCTTCGCCCTGCCAGTGTTCAGAGCTTGGGCCTGCGTTAGTTAGCTGCAGGACCTGGGCAAAGAAACTTCTCTTGTTTTGGACCCCTGTCTGCACAAGGGGGATGACACACGGCCCCTCAACATGGGTTAGTCTGCAGTGCCAGATGTAGAGCAGGTGCCCGGTGAACTGCTCCATCCCCGCCCTGTCAGAGGGAGGGTCCTGTGTTGGGGCTTCAGACCACAGCATCCAGAGTAGTCAGACCAGGGTTTGTGCCTGGGATCTTGGTCACCTCTCAGACCTCAGTTTCTCAATCCATAAGATGGGTCCCCGCCTTCCCTTGCTAGGCTATGGGGTAGCAAGGCAGCTTCATGACACCTGCTCCTAGAAGGTGCCCAGTGAAGGTGCCAACACTGTACGTTGATCACGTAGGGGTCTCGTGTTGTTGTCGTTTAGTTGCTCAGTTGTGTCTGACTCCTTTGCAACCCCATGGACTGTAGCCCGCTAGGCTCCTCTGTCCATGGGATTTTCCAGGCAAGAATGCTGTTGTGGGTGGCCATTTCCTTCTCCAGGGGGTCTTCCAGACCCAGGGACTGAATCCACATCTCCTGCACTGGCAGGTGTATTCTTTACCACTGGGCCACCAGGGAAGCCTGAGTGGCTTCTCAAACTCCAAATCTCATACTCCAGATCTATGGCAGAGGGGCTGGGGTTCCTGGAAGCAAAGCTTGCATGAGAATCTCAGCACTGTCGATCTGTGTGTGTATTCAATGGGGCTTGGGGTGCAGCTGAAGGGACCTCTGTCCCCAAGCAGGACCTTGAACTTCACAGACTCTCTGTCCTTGGTACCCACACAGGTCCCCCGGCTGCACTGTGGAAGAAAGATGGCAGCCACCCGGGAAGGAAGGGAAGGAAGGAGGGAGGTGGGGAGGGAAAAGAGAAGACCCTGAGCAGAGGCCCGATTTCCCCAGGGCTGCTGCCTTTCAGAAGAGCTGGGGGTGGGCCAGAGAACATCTGGACAGAACGTCTGATGAGCACCTGACTCGGGAACAGGAACAAGCAGCCAGGACTGTGGGAGAAGAGATGCTTGGGGTGGGGCAGGGGTGAGGGCAGCCCTCTCCTCACCACTCCGCCTCTGCACTAGGTCAACTTCCGCTTTACACATCAGGAGGGCATGATTCCTGGACAGGACACCAGATCAAGGGAGAGAGCCACTGTGTGTTCATTCCTTCATCCGTTCATCCAGAGTAGCATTGGCTATGGGGCCACGGAGCCAGGCCTTGGGTCAGACATGGGGGTCATGGAGAAGACTGTGATGCCGCCCCGACTCTGTAGGCAGATGCTCAAGCTGGGCAGCTGTGGGCCAGAGCTGGGCCCCCCAACTCCAGGGTATGAGCACTGACTGCCTTGGGGAGGAACCAGGGCCTCCTCTGGGGTGGAGGGCACAGTGCCACAGACCCCTTGCGCGAGCATTGCTTCTCATCTCAGGAGTGGGTACTGAGGCCCCCCTTCAGTCCACAGGCCTCTCCCCTCAGGGCTGGGGCCAGCAGCTGTGTCCTCAGCCACTCGGCCTTATGCTGCCTGGCCTGGCCTCCTGGGCACCCACTGTGCCTCTGATTAGTTGGCACCGGCCATGGCAGGAGCAGCACACGGCCTCTCCCAGCTGCTCAGCAGCCTCTGCTGACCTGGCCAGACCAGGGAGAGAGAGGAGCCCCAAGGCCAGCCGCTGCCTCCCTGCCCTGTGCCCCAGGCCTACTCCCTTTCTCCTGGCTGCGGGCTGGGCCCCTGGCAGAGGCTGGCACGAGCTCGGCTCTTTCTACTTGAGCTGGCCTGGCAGAGCGGCCGTGCTAATCTGGGCTGACAGCTCCTGTCTGCAGAGAGCGTCCCAAACCTCCAGGGGAGAGGCCTGTCAGGAAGTGCACCCCCATTGCCTCCTGGCTGCCCCGCTGCCACCAGGGGCCCCTGTCTGGCTGATGCCCAGCTTTCTTTAGGACAGACGGCCTGGTCCAGGGGCTCCTGGTGAGAAAGGGGTGAAAAGGTTGAGCAGCTCCATAAGTTTACCCTCCCATCATTGTCTCCCCCAGCTCCTGGCATTTAAAATGCCACCTAGAGGGATTTCCCCTGGTGGTCCAGAGGTTAAGACTCCACGTTTCCTATGCAGGGGGTGTGGGGTTCGATTCCTGGTCTGGGAACTAACATCCTGTATGCCTCACAGTGTGGCCCAAAAATTAAACAATAAAATGTCACCTAGAGACTGTTTCTACCCTGATGCCACCCACGTGATGCTCCAGGCCATACTTCTCCCTCTGAACCCCAGACCCTGAGATCTGATTTCACACAGGTGTACACCAGGCATCCCGACTCCATGTGTCCTTGCAGACCCCCCATCTCCAGTGAGGGCTGCTGTGTGTCTCTGGACTCAGGCCCCCAACCTGGGAGATGCCCCGGCTCCTCTATTCCATTCACACCCGCATCCTACCCCCGACTCAGAATGCCTCCAGAACCCCACCCTGACATCCCTCTCCACTGCCACGTCATCTGAACCCAGTCAGATGCGTGTTATCAGGATGGCAGGTGAGCGAGGGCTGGGCCAGGCCAGGTGGCATGAAGTGGAGCAGGTGGACCAAAGGCCTGGTCCCCACCCTGGAGAGTCCCTGGAGAGTGCCCAGTCCCAGCGTCTGGCCTGGGCAACCTCTGCAGGGAGGGCACTGGGCAGGAGCCTGAGTCTCTCCTGGGCACCCCCTTGAAAGAAAGAAAGAAAGGAAGGAAGAAAGAAAAGAAAGAAAGAAAGTGAAGTTACTCAGTCGTGTCCGACTCTTTGCAACCCCATGGACTGTAGCCCACCAGGCTCCTCCATCCATGGAATTTTCCAGGCAAGAGTACTGGAGTGGGGTGCCATTGCCTTCTCCAGGGGATCTTCCTGACCTGGGTATTGAACCACATGTCTTCCACATTGCTGGCAGATGCTTTACCATCTGAGCCACCAGGGAAGCCCCTGGGCACCCCCTTGAGTGTTCCCCATTTCAGTCCCAGGGGAAAGCAGGAGGTGCCCTCGGGAGGCGGCGACCACGTGGCCACTGTCAGGCTCCTGGCCATGCAGCCCACAGGCCCGGCCCCCTTTCCAGAGATGCGTGTGCGGGTTCTGGCATCACACAGGGGGGTTTGCAGACCATCCTGCAGGCTGGGGCCCCTAATGGCCTCCCTCTTCGGCCCCAGCCCACACAGTCATTTTGTCCCCAGCAGCTGGGAGACCACGTCTGTCTTCTACCCAGGACTCCTAGTACCAGTCAAAGCTGGAGTCACACGCTCTCCTGCAGGCAGCCCTGTTGCCCTCTCACCTTTTCCTGGCTCTTCCCTCTCCTGGAGAGCTCTCCCAGAAGTGGGCACACAGCTGCTCTGTGCGTCTTGGCAGGGCGGCCTTTCCCAGCCCCTGCTTTATATCAGCTGGATCAGCTGGACCCCTAGCCCCAGCCTGGTCCTCCTGCAATCTACTCTTAGTTTTTGTAGCACTTACCACCCAACAAAGGAAGAAATGTACTTATTTATCATGTTTGCTGTTTCTCTGTCTGTATCTTGCTTGTTGTTTAGACACTCAGTCGTGTCCAATTCTTTTGCGGCCCCATGGATGTAGCCCACCGGGCTTCTCTGTCCATGGGATTTCCCAGGCAAGAATACTGGAGTGGGTTGCCATTTTCTTCTCCAGGGGATCTTCCTGGCTGCGTTTTCTGCATTGCAGGCAGATGCTTTACTGATGAGTCACCAGGAAAGCCCCTGCCTCTTCCTACTCTTAACCTAGAATGTGTGCTTCACAAGGGCAAGGGTTTGATCTGTGTTTGTGTGTGTGTTTTTAAACTGATATATCCCTAGAGCTTGAGACAGTGCCTGGCACATAGTCGGCCCTCACTCAACATTTGTAGAACAGATCCATCCACCCAGCCCATCACTCCTCCATTCGTTCAGGCAGCCCCCCTCTGAGGGGTTACTCTGTATTGGGCCCTGGGCTGGATTGGGGGATGCAGAGCACCCCAGGTGGGCTTTGCACTTCTGGTTTCCAGGGAGAGAGGAGGGCAGAGCTGTGATGAAAGATGACAGTGTAGTAAGTGGTGTGATGGAGGGCGGATGGGGCTATGGCAGCTCACTGCAAGGGCACGAGCCCAGCCCTGGGATCCAGGAGAGGTGACCACACAGCAGAGGTCTGAAAACAGAGGAGAAATGGCCTTCTGAGCATGTGCGAGGGCCCCGCAGTGACCTCGACCCTGGGCTTCCCAGGGTTGGGAGTGGGTCAGTCTGGCTCCAGCATGGACCCCGTCCTGCCTTGGCAAGTGAACTTGGCATTGCTCTCAGCAGCACAGTAGTGAAGGAACCCCCGTGGCAGAGAGTGGGGGGCGGTCAGTGGGGAGCAGGATGTGTGCACAGATGGGGAGTGGGTGTGCTGGGCGTGTCTGCAGGCTGGTGGAGCAGCGGGTTCCGGTGTGGCGAGGGGGACAGGGGGGTGAGGCTGGGGTGACAGGCTGGAGCCTGATGGTTGGGGAGGGGCCTGTGACTGCGGGTGGGATAAGGACTTACACTTTCTCCATTGGAATGGGAGGCTTTGACTTTGGGGGCACCCCCCGACACTGAGGTGTTCTGGCCTTGGGGTCTTCCTGAGGCTGGACAGGAGCCACGGTCTTCTTCTGTAGTTGAGGCCACGGGGGCCCAAAGAGGGCAAGCTCTGCCTCAGGGCCACCCAGCCAGAACTGGGACCTGGATGTCCTGTCCTGAGTTGGTGCTCTGTTTGCTTATCAGGGGAAGAGCTACACTGGATGTTCTGAGGACCCGAGTCCTCTTTCATCTTAACTAGGGGAGCAGGACCCCAAGCCACACTCATGGGTCACCTGCAGCCTGCCCTTATCAAGGTCCATGTGGTCTCCATCCAAGGCTCAAGAGTCACAGAGATGAAAACCAGGTAATCCCATCATGAGAGAGGAAAAGGGAGAGCCATAAGGGAGCCTTCTAAGTATCTGGGGGTGAGAATCAGAGAAGGCTGCCTGGAGGAGGAGGCCTTGGCTGAAGAGAGGTGTGGAAGATGAGCAGAAAAGATGGCCTGAGGTAATGATGATGAGTCTTAAGGGCAGTCTCTGCCTTTTTCTCTCCGCCTCTATTCTCTGTCTACAATTCTCTCTCTGTTTCACTTTCTCTGTCTCTCTTTCCTGTACCGGTTGCCAGGGGAATCAAGGGCATGGCAGAACCCTCTGACTTGCTTGAGCTAATTACTTGACTGTGGGCGTTGAAAGGAGGATTAGCTGGGTTCTTGCGAGGTCCTTCCTGGCTCCCTAATCCTGTGGCCCCTGTTCCCTGGCACAGAAGCTATGAACTTGCTCTGAGTCCCTAATTAGCTAATTATACCCTGGCTCTGTGGCCCTGGGACTCCCTGGGCCCCAGTGGGGCTGTGAAGTGAGCTGGGGCTCAGCTCAGCAGAGGGGAGGTAGGAGGGGAGGAGAGACTGGGTTGCCATTCAGGGAAGCCAGCGGCCAGACAGGTTCTCAGGAGCCTTTCAGAATTTCAATGTCCTGGAGAACTGGGAAATGTAATTAATTGAGCAACAACAGCTGAGCCCCAGGGGGAGCAGGCAGGAGCAGCTAGGCTGGGATGATGCAGAGGTGCCTCCTTCTGGCCCCTCTGATCCCACTGCTTCTCAGGGCCACTGCCTGGCCCTCCATAGTTGCCTCCTGACTCTGTCCTGTCCTCCAAGATTGTTCCATCGGCTTTAAAGCGCAGAGCTGATCAAGGGCTCAGCCTGCTTAGAAATCTCCCAAGTAGCCGCCTAGCAGAGAGCCCCCGGATGCCCTCTCTGACTGGTCACCCCTCTGTGCCTTTGCCACCGCTCCTGTCATCCTGCAGGGCCTAGCTTGAGTCAGCCCCTCCAGCGATGTGCCTGGAGCTCCCTTACTCCCCAGACCTCATCCCTTTCCCCAATGCTGGGGTCCTTGTCCCCCTGCTGGCAGACTGCAAACTCTGTGGGGGCTGAAAAATGGGATTTGGGATTTCCCCCAAGCCCAGTACTGTGCCTGGTATGCAACAGTACTTGTAAGTGTTTGATGAATGAATGAGTGATGGGGCACCAGAAAGGCCTGTGACTGACTGACTTAATATTTGGATGGATTGCAGGCTGATTGCTCTGATTTCTCACTTCCCTCTTCTGCACACCCCCTGTTGTGGGGGCGGATGTGGAGGGAGTAGGGTACTGAGCCTTCACTCACCCTGGCTTGCTCTCAGTTGGAGAGCAGGAGCCTGCAAGGGAGCCCCACTGCCTTCCCCAAGAGAAGGATGACCTAGTTTTGTAGGGTGGGAGGATGGGGGTGAGCATTAATTATTGATTGGAAATCACTCCATACAGAGCTTGTGATGCAAATCCCAAATAATTATCCTCGTTAATAACTACCTCAGCCATCGCCCCTGGAATAAATAAAAATCTGGACAGAGCCACTCTTCTCCTTGTCACCATCCTTTCATCCTCCCCTCTCCAATATTCCACCCCCTCCCCATGATTTAGCTCATTGTTCATTCAATAAATGTTGGCTGAGACTCTGCTCTGGGCCAGAACCTGCTGGGTTCTGGGAGTACTGAGGTGACTCAGACAGACCCTGTCCCCAGGAACATATAGCCTAGTGGAAAAAAACAGGAGAGTAAATGGATAACTATACATTAGGGTTAGAAGATTAGATGTTGATGTAAATGGTGTCTCCAAGGTTGTGCAGTATGCAACCTGCACAACTGTACATGACAGCCTATGCTAGGTCAGAGGTGCTAAGGTGGCCCAGAACAGATGAGTGAGAGACAGGTTTAGAAGGGGTATAGGAAATCACAGAGATACTTCACAGAGAGAAGGCATATTCTTAACTGAGCTATGGTGGCTGAATAAAGGTTTGCTAGGCACAAGAGAGGTGGAAGAGTGTTCTAGAAAGAGGGGACAGCATGAACAAAAAAAGCATGGAGGTGTGAGATCCCATGGTATTTTTTTGTGTGTGTGCTTGCTTAGTCAATTCAGTTGTATCTGACTCTGTGCAACCCTATGGACTGCAGGCTGCCAGGCTCCTCTGTCCATGGGATTCTCCAGGCAAGAACACTGGAGTAGATTGCCTTGTTGTCATCCAGAGGCTCTTCCCGACCCAGGGATCGAACCTGTGTCTCTGATGTCTATTGCATTGGTAGATGGGCTCTTTACCACTAGTGCCACCTGAGACCTAGGGTGCACATTGGGGACAGAGGGAGGGAGAGAGGAAGATGAAGCTAGAGAGAGTACACAGCAATCACAGGATCTTGGGTGGTGTACGCTTAAGGGTGACCCACTAGCTCTTGAAACTCTTTGGAGTCACAGACACTTATGCGGACATTCTTCCCAGAAAAATTCATGGCATCATACTTGCATATTTTATGAGGTTCAGTGACCTCCTGTAGTCCTTCCAGAGACCTCCCCCCACCTGCCAGGGATCCACAAACCCTGGTAGCTGATGAGAATGCCAGAAGTTTGTACACATAGTGATGACATGCCCACGTTTGTGTTCTAGAGTGGCTGTTATCAGAAATTGCCCCCTCTCTGTCCTGGGCTCTGCTTTCCCTGGGCTGGCTTCAACCCCAGACGGGCACTATCCCTGGGAAGCAAGATGGCCCCAGCAACTCCAGGCTTCACTCCTCCCAACTTGTAATCTCTGCAGCAAGAGAGCATCTCTTTTCCTGCAGTTCCATGAGAAGTCTCATTGCCAATTCTCATTGGTTCTAGATGGAGTCACATGCTCATCCTGGCCCAATCATTGAGGGAAACAGACTATGCTGATTGGTCAAGCCTGGGTCATGTGATCTCCATGTCAGCCCACCCAAAGCATAGAACTGGAATGGAAGAGTGATGCTGTTTTCAGAGGACTGGGAAGTAGGGGCTGGGGAAAGCCACAGAGGTGGCCCACCTGTCTGGGACTTGCATTCCTGTGGATTCTCCAGTGACTGGGGTGGCTGGAGATGGCTGGATCTTCTTGAAGAGTCAGGAGGGAGTGGGTGTCATGCAGACCATTACCGAAGCCATGGCAGTGGATGACCTCACCCAGATTTGAGAGAGCGGGCGGTTTTCACAGCTGGGGGACCGAGCCCATGGGGAGAGAAGGCCTGGAGGGTGCAGATGGGTCAGCCCAGGCAGGTGGGGCAGAAGGGAAGGCTGGGGAGACGGACGAAGAGTGGTAAGTGTGTGGAGTGGTGCCAAAAGCTGAGCCTGTTCTCCACTTCCTCTGTGGGGTGGGAGCCTCAGAGTTTGCTGAGACTTGGGTGTGGGCCCTGAGCTGGGGAGTCTTTGTAGCGTGGTTGCTGTCTTCTTGGGCCCCTCTGCTGAGGGGTCTATCCTCCAAGAGGGGAAGGGACTGGTTCAAGGTCCCACAGGTCCCAGAGGCCAGCAGCATGAGGATTTGAACCCTATTCTCTCTTCATCAGGAGCTATGTGCTTTCCACAGGCTTTCCCTACCTGCAGAGTTTGGGGATGTCAGACCTCCCCAGAAGTGACTGACATATTCTGTCTCCCTCCCGATGCATGCCTGAAGCCCTGTTCAGG
The DNA here is from genome assembly GCA_007570785.1 of Antilocapra americana. Taxonomy (NCBI): domain Eukaryota; kingdom Metazoa; phylum Chordata; class Mammalia; order Artiodactyla; family Antilocapridae; genus Antilocapra; species Antilocapra americana. The sequence continues at coordinate 8,542,758 of ML663560.1, read as the reverse complement.
TCACCCCATCACCCTCCCTGGGGATGTCTATCTCCTCTCTCATTTCCCCATTTTCTTCTCTTATTGCCTCTGGCTTGGCTTGTTCATTGCAACTATTTCTAAGGAAAGGGAAAGTGCTCTTCCTCTGGCATCAGGCCAGGTCTGGGTACCTTGGCTAGCCAAGGTTCTTCTCTAGGTGGTTCTGAGAACTCTTCCTGATTTCATCATGCAGTGGGGGTGGGTCAGCAGGATGGTTTTGGTTGCTACTGATGTGTCTTGGCACAGTCAGGGGACCACTGACTGTCACAGAGATGAAGGACACTCAGGACACATTTATTAGGGAACCAGTGCCCATCCTGGGTGGGTGCTGGGCATAGGGAGATGAACTAACCTCAGTCCCAGACCTCCAGGTACTTGGGGGCTATGGAAAGAGTACTAACTTGGTGTCAGGACTCCTGGTTTAAATCCAGACCCTGCTGTTTCCTATCTGTGTGAACTTGGGCAAGTAGCTTCAGTTCTATGAACCTCCAGTTGCCTTTTCTATAAAATAGGGATAATATTACCACCCTCATAGAGTTGTCATGGAGACTGAAGAGCTCGTATTTGTGCATTACCCTGAAAAGCATTTGGCACATTAAAAGTGCTCCGTAAATATCTGCTTATTCACCCATGATCTAGTGGAAGTAGAGCGGGATGCAGAGCCATTTTCATGGCTCCTGGGAGAAGGGGCAGGTACCAAGGAGGAGGTCTGTCTGGTGGCCCTGAGCAGGTTGAGGGCAGTAAGGAGCCCCTGCCCACATGTCCCACCTCTCCTTTCACCAGCCGCTCTCTGTTCCTCTAACCCTGCTCTCTCTTCTCTCTGGGCCCTCTGCCCCTGTCTGCCAATCCCTCTACCCTTCCCTCTCCCAGGTATGCGGATCCTGGTGAACCTGCTCCTGGACACACTGCCCATGCTGGGGAATGTCCTCCTGCTCTGCTTCTTTGTCTTCTTCATCTTTGGCATTATTGGTGTGCAGCTCTGGGCTGGCCTGCTTCGCAACCGCTGCTTCCTGGAGGAAAACTTCACCATGTGAGTGCAGCCCCCCACCCCTGCCCTGGGACTCCTGGCCAGCTTTGGTCTGCATTGTTCATGCAGAATGTTTCCAGGCTAGGAAGGTCTCCCCACTGAGCGCCTGGTCCCAAGCCTTACTCCCCGTGGAGCAGAGAGATTAAGGGATGTGCCCAGGTGAGTTGGTGGTAGGTCTCCCATGAATGGCTGAACACCAAAATGAGTGCAAAAGGCCTCTGAGCCCTCAAAACTGTTATCACAAAGTCCCAGTCCAAGATAGGCCCTTAGATGCTAATTCAGCTCCTACTAGCTCTTGCTTAACACATAGTTTTAACTTACTGGGTGAAAGTGAAAGTGTTAGTCACTCAGTCGACTCTTTGTGACCCCATGGTCTGTAGTTGGCCAGGCTCCTCTGTCTATGAGGTTTTTCAGGCAAGAATACTGGAGCAGGTTGCCATTCCCTTCTCCAGGGGATCTTCCCAATCCAGGGATGGAACTCAGGTCTCCTGCATTACAGACAGATTCTTTACAGTCTGAGCCACCAAAGCAGGAAGCAACTTACTTGGTAATTGGGACCAAAAGAGTGGAAGCAGCAAACAAGAAGGAGGTTGGGTAGGAGGGGAAGACCCAAGCAGAAGTGATGACAGCAAGGGAAAACAAGATAGAAAACCTCAAAAGCAGACATGAAACCTGGCTGTCTAATTACAGCACAGACATTACTCTCGGTGACTCTGAGTCATCAGGGAAAGGTCAGCTTGCACTTGGCCCACGTGTGTCTAAAAGCAGTGGGGGTGGACAGCTCCCCAGAGAGAGGCTTGTTCAAAGCTACGTAAACAGAAACTGAGCTGTGGCTCGTGGAGAAGTTGGGTTGAGTCGTCGGAGAAATTGGACATCTGTAGCATCTCCGCAAGGAGGGGTAAGCAGCATCTTTGAGTACACATACATGGCCATATGTATTTGGACATGACTAAGCTTTCATTTCGTTCTACTAATATGCATTAGTTCACTCCTGCTTGTGCCAGGTCCCAGGGAGACAGAGGTAGGAAAGCATTGTCATTCATCCTGTGACTTGACACGCTCACCCAAGCAGCGGCACTTGCCTAGCTTGGGGGAGTGCCAGCTCTTGGGGATCGAGGGGTGCAGGGACATGGGGACACTGCACAGGCGTGGGCTGGGCCTTCCTGTCCGCCTGACTGTTGGTTGTGGGGATGGAGCTATGCTGGAGAGCCAGGGGGAAGCCTGGGGAAGGGACTGGCTCCCTTTGTAGTGCTGTGGGAGCAGATCAGGGGCGAGGCATCCTTGTGGGTCAGGCCCCTGTGTGGGGGAGGGGAGCACGCAGTGTCAATCATTTGGAAGGGGTAGGCCCTGCTGCTCCTTGTCTGGCCTGCACAGATGGAGACCGGCAGGTGTGAGCTCTCAGCTTAAGGGGTTCAGGTCATATCCAGGCCCCGTTGTCCCCCGTGGATCTTTTCCTAGTTCATCCTGAGGTGGCCCCCTCTCATTCACCCAGCTCAACCCCAGTGCCACCTCCTCCTGGAGGCCTTCCCTCACTACCCCTTTCCTCCAGACATTATCCTGCTTGATTTTCTTGGCACTGTCTCTGTCTGAACCTGTCTTACTTGTGAGTTTATCTTCTGGATTGTTGGGTGTCTCTAGTCCAGTTTATTGAGTTGGTTAGCAAGGGTGACACGGTCCTGTGTGACATGGGTGGTGGTGGTGGTTCTTGACTTTTGACCCCACGCGGAGACCTGGAATCTGAGGCTCAGAGAGGAGAACCTTGCTCCAGGACCTCCAGAGCCTACTCTGATCACCCCCAGTGAGTGTGCACAAAGCACACCCCAGGCACATAGGCCCCCGGGGAGACCCCAGATGGTCAAATGAAGGGTTCTTGATGAGCAAAGACAGTGTCACCCAGCTAGGAAGTGGCAGGGCTCCGTCTTGTGTCCTCTGCAAAGCATCTGCTCCCTTCTGGCAGATTCTGTCTAGGCATTAATGCACACGCACAGCTATCTACACCCCAGACAGGTTTTAAAAATGGGAATTGCTTTGGCAATGTGTCTTGAGTGTGTCTTACATCGGTGTTTCTTATTCCACAAAAGAACCACAGTTCAGTGAGCCAGCTTCTGTCGATGGACTTTGTGTGGTTTCCAGGTATTTGCTTTTACGTAGGAGCCTGCAGGGAGCGTCGTGTATGCTTGCCATCTTTGTAGGCCCTTGTGTGATCAATGGTTAGACTCATCATTGCTGAAGTGTAAGGCTCTTCACTCTGAGACACTGCGGGTTCAGTTCCAGACCACGGAAATAAAGTGAGTCACACAATTGTTGGGGGTTCGCCAGTACATGTTATGTTTACACCATCCTGCGGTCTGTTTTTCTTTTTCTTTTCTTTTTATTTACGTGGCTGCCCCAGGTTTTAGTTGCAGTACTTGTAATCTTCAGTCTTTGTTGTGGCATGTGAAACCTTTAGTTTTGGCATGCAAATTCTTAGTTGCAGCATGAGGGACCTACTTCCCTAACCAAGGATTGAACCCAGGCCCCTTGCATCAGGAGTGTGAACCACCAGGCAAATCCTCTGGCGTCTGTTAATTGTGCAGTAGTATATAAAACAGAACATACCCCAACTGGAAACATTTTGTTGCCAAAAAATGCTAGCTGCCTCTCCTGAGCCGTCGTGAGTCATAGTAGTAACAACAGAGATCACTGATCGCAGATCACCATAACAGACAGTAATGAAAGCTTGAAATAGTGCAAGAATTACCAAAATACAACACAGAGACACAAACTGAGCAGATGCTCTGGAAACAATGGTGTTGATAGGCTTGTTTGAGGCAGGGTTGCCACAGACTTTCACTTTGTAAGAAGCGTAATAAAGTGACGCTTAATAAAATGAGGTATGGGGACCTCTCTGGTAGTCCAGTGGCTAAGACTCCACATGCCCAATGCAGGGGGCCCGGGATTTGATCCCCGGTCAGGGAACTAGACTCTCATGCCACAGGTAAGTTTGCACACGCTACAGCTAAAAAGATCCACATGCCACGGCTAAGATCCAAGATCCCATGTGCTATACCTAAGACCCAGTGCAGCCAAATAAATAAATAAATATTTTTTAAAAAATGAAATGAGGTATGCCCTGTGTCCATTTTTTAAAATTTATTTTTACATTGAAAGATAATTACTTTATAGAATTGTGTTGGTTTCTGCCAAATATCAATATAAGTCAGCCATAGATATACATATGCCCCCCTCCCTCTTGAACTTCTGTGTCCATTTTTTTATTTGCCTTTTTTGATTAAGGTATAAATTGTACTCAGTGCCAGGCACAGCTGTTAAGTGCTGTGGGGGGCGGGGTGCTCAGTGAGGTTTTCCCTGGATTAAGCACCGGTATAAATCTACCCTGAGAAATGCACAGCACCCAACAGGGCTCTATCCTGCCCCTTCCTTGTCACCCTCCCCTTCGCCCCAAAGTAGCCACTATTCTGATCTCTTATCACCATGGACTCCCTTTGACTGTTTCTGAGGTTTCTTTAGATGAACTCATACAGGCGGTTACCTTCTGAGTCTGCGTCTTTGGCTCATGGTCCTGGGTCTGTGAGGTTCATCCAAGCTGCTGGATGTGTCAGTAGCTCCTTTTTTATTGCTGGAGGCTCCCACTGACTGAATACCCCACGACGTGTTGTGTTTTTCCATTCTCCTGTTGGTGTGGGTGGTTTCTGGTTCTTTGGTTCAATGACTCATGAATATTCTTGCCCATGTCTTTGGGTGGATATGGCCATTCCTTCTTTTGGGTAAATTCCCAGGAGTAGAATTGCCAGGTGAAAGGAGTGCCTGTGTTTACTGGCTTGGAAATTTTGTCAAACCATTTTCCAGGATGGTTGCACTGAATGTTTGCTAGCAAAGTCTAAGGAGTTCCATTTGCCCCACACATTCTATAGCAACGTTTGGAATTGTCAGTCTAATTGTTACTATTCTAGTGAGGGCGCAGTAGCACCTTATTGTGGTTTTAATTTGCAACTTAATTTGGATTTTCCTGGTGGCTAGTGGTGATAGGCACTTTTCTGTGTGTTTATCAGCCATTGGTATATCCTCATGTGAAGTGCCTGTGTGGTTTTTGCCATTTTAAAATTGAATTGCCTTTATTTTTCTTATAAATTTGTAGCAGTTCTTTATATTCTGGATTGGAGTCCTTCCGTGGATATATAGGGCTGCTGAGAGCCAGTCCTCGCCCTGAAAGAGCTCCAGGCTCCCAAGGAAGTTGGGTGCATTTTCCCAAGAGCAATAATGGGAGTTTGTGCAGGACCTCAGGCTCCCTGAGGAGGGGGGCCCTGGAACTTCCCTCAGTAGTAGGTGGGAGGTTTTGTGATGATGCCAGAGGTGGAGAAGGGTGTCCCAGGCAGCGGGAACAGCACGTACGAAGGCCTTGAAGCGATGACGGTTGGTCGTTCCAGTCGGGCCGTGCTGCGTGGCAGTGACCCCCCCCCCTTCTCCGCTTTTCTGCCCCATCACTTGTGGACAGACAAGGGGACGTGGCTCTGCCCCCCTACTACCAGCCGGAGGAGGACGACGAGATGCCCTTCATCTGCTCCCTGTCGGGGGACAACGGCATCATGGGCTGCCACGAGATCCCTCCACTCAAGGAGCAGGGCCGCGAGTGCTGCCTGTCCAAGGACGACGTCTACGACTTCGGGGCAGGCCGCCAGGACCTCAACGCCAGCGGGCTCTGCGTCAACTGGAACCGCTACTACAATGTGTGCCGCACGGGCAGCGCCAACCCCCACAAGGGCGCCATCAACTTTGACAACATCGGCTACGCCTGGATCGTCATTTTCCAGGTGAGGCCCTCGGGCCGGGCACCGGCCCTCATGCTGGGGGCTGGGGTGGGCAGAGGTGATGGCACTCTGTGCTAGGCGTTTGCCTGCCACCTGTGTCACTAAAGTCTGTGTGACCTGCCGGCACGACAGGCTCTATCATGCCCATGTTCCAGACAGAACAACTGAGGTTTGGAGAAAGGACTGTAGGCCCTTGGGTGTATTGCCTGAAGCCTCTGTGCCTCAATTTTCTTAACTCTAAAATGGGGGTGGGACTTCCCTGCTGGTCCAGTGGTTAAGATTTTCACCTTCCCATGTAGGGGGTTCAGGTTCAGTCCCTACTCGGGGAGGGATTCCACAGACCTTGCAGCCAAAAAACTAAAACATTAAATGGAAGTAACATTGCAACAGGTTCAATAAAGACTTAAAAAAATAGTCCACATCAAAACATTAAAAAAAAATTTTTTTTAATGGGGGTTATAACAGCTCCCTCTCCCCGCCCCTCAACCTTGAGTGGCTGAGAAGAATAAACCAGATGATGTGAGCAGAGCCCAGCGTGCAGTGAATGCTCGGTCAGGGTTATCTTCCTGCTGTGGTTGGAAGGAAGGATGGGACAGGTGCAGAGGGTGGTGGCTGAGAAGCTGCTGAGAGGGCTGCTCTGTGAGCTTTGCTCTGGGGAGCGGCAGAATCATAGAGTTCAGAGCCAAAGGTGTGATGTGATCACAGCCCAGCATCTGTGTTTGGAGACCTTCTGGGCTCAAGAGGGGGAATTGCTCCATGCAGTTGCCCAGAAGCCAGCAAGACCGAGGTGCTGGGGAGGACCCAGCGTTCATCTTGCCCAAGGCTGCTCTGCTATTCTTCTCTGGGAAAGTGCGTGGGGGACAGAGTCACACCAAGCTCAGCCCAGCCACTGTCCCTGGATCAGCCGAGCTGCACCCCCAGCCCCGCGGGGTGGGCTCTGTTAATCCCGCACACTGAAGAAGCAGCTGAGACTCAGAGAGTGGCCCAGGGGGAGAGCTGGAGTTGTAACCCAGACCCTCCCCCCCCACCCCCCCCACCCCTGCCAACCTGCTTCCTCCAGTCCTTCTGCTTTGCTGTGGAAGACTGAAAGGTGGGGAGCTCTGGAGCAAGAGAGACCAGGTTAAAAGTCCCCGATCTACTCCTTGCTGGCTGTGTGACATTGGACACGTGTCCTAACCTCTCTGAACCTCAGTTCCTCACCGGCCTGTTGGGGATAAGGATGCCTGTCCGGTGGAGCCCTTGGGAGAAGTACGAAGAGAACATGCATAGTGTCCTGATGCACTGGGGGACCTCTGTCAAGGGCACTCGCTTTGCTGCCTGCCTTTCCAGAGGCTTGGCCGTCTCAGGCTGTCTCTCCTGCTCTGTTTCGGCTGCAGGTGATTACTCTGGAAGGCTGGGTGGAGATCATGTACTACGTGATGGATGCTCACTCCTTCTACAACTTCATCTATTTTATCCTGCTCATCATAGTAAGTGTCAAGGGAGCTGGTGCTCTCCGGGCAAGCTCCAGGACCCACAGGCCAGGGGACCAGAGAGTCTTTGGGAGTCCCCAGGGTGCCCTTCCGAGCCCACAGAGCTGAGTGGGAGAGAGCCGGAGGGGCAGTTTTTAAATGTACCCGAGCCGCAGGTGATTGAAGGAGCTCGTTGGGGGTGGCTGCTGGAGGCATCCATCACTTCTGATTGCCTTCATTTCTCATTTCTGGGCATTGACGTCCACCTGGCGCTTCTGCTCGAGTTTCTCTGCCTTGCAGTCTCTGGGAATACGTTCTTTTATGACCACAGCAGGGATGCAGCCCCCAGATGAAGCTTCTCAAGAGCTCCAGCGTCTCCCTTGTTTCCTGGGGCAGGAAGATGAGATGCTGTGAAACTGAAGCCTGGGGCAGCTTCCCGGGCAGAGTCTGGAGGGGAGACTGAGCCTGGGCGTGGGCTTCTGGAGCTCCTTGGGATTCTTGGAGGGACCCACACCTCTCGGGCATCTCTGCCTTGTGGGGGAGACTTGGAGGTGAAGGGGGGCTCTCTCTACCCCCAGAGAGGGTGCCTCTCCTGGCCAGCCCCTCCACCCCTACCACAGTCTCCCCTAAGCTTAGAGTTCATCCACTCTGTCATGCCTGACAGTTTTAGCCACAGCACAATCCCCAAATGTCAAGGTGATTCACTCCCAGGAGAGTCACTGCTGGCTCCCTGCTGTAGGGCTGCGTTGTCTGGCTTCCTGGTGCTAGGAGGGGGTGCGCTTGGCGCTCTGGGGTAGCACCCCTTCCTGGGCTGCTGGGACTTTGACCTGGGGGTTCAGGACAAGCTAAGCTGAGACACCCACTGCTGGCTTAGCTTCAATGCCTTCCTGGGGGTGCTGGAATGCCTTCCATAAGGCAACACTGCAGATAGAAGGAGAAGGTCCCAGGCTTTGTTCAGCATCCCTACCCATCCACTGGTTTGTATATTCCCCAGCACTTTCAGGGAAGCCTGCACTGTGCCAGGCCCCAAGTGCTGGGTACCGAGCAGTGAATCTGGCCTGCCCTGCCCTCTGGGAGCTCACAGTCTCACTGGGGAAAACGGGCTGCAGCAGGCAGGGACCAGCTGTATCTTAAGAGCCGCCACAAAAGGAAGCCCCAGAGGCTAGGGGAGTCCAGAGGAGGCTTCTCCCCCAGCCTGGAGAAGGGATGGGGAAGTGAGAGGCTTCCTGGAGGAGGTGATGCCCGAATCGAGCCTTAAAGGCTAGAGGGGGAAGAGCCAGAGGAAGCGCCTTTCTGGGCAGGGGGTGCCTTGTAGAGACCCTGAACCCAGATGGAATCCTGCAGTGGGGCAAACTGTGAAGCACTGGGGTGGCGAGAGGAGCCTTGAGATCCAGCGAGAAGATGCCAGACGCTTCATCTGCTTCTCCTGATGGAGTTAGGAGTGGGTCTGGGCGTGGCAACTCCCAGCAGGATCCTGGGCAGGCCCCTTGGCTCCCAAGCTCACAGTGAAGTGGGGAACAGTGACGGCACCTAGTTCACGGGCCCTGGGGAGGGTTAGAGGAGACAGGGCCTGCCGCCTGCACAGCCCCTGGCGCACAGTACTTGCTCAGTAAATGTGTCCTGCTGCTATTGTTGCTGTAATTACTGGGCCCCAAGTGGTGGCCCCATCTAAGGGAAAAGAGTGGCTGGCGGGAGGCTGGGGTGCTGGGTTGGCCAGGTGCTGGGAAGGGGGCAGTGAGCAGCGCCTGAGCGACCATGCTGTCCTTTTGCCCTCACAGCCCTGGCCAGGCCGGGTCACCTGTCCATTTCCCAGGTGTGGACCCTGAGCCTCAGAGAGGTGAGGCACTTGGCCTGGACCACACAGCCAGTGAGGGTTCTCAGCCCTAAGACCCAGATCCCCAGCGCTCCTTCTGGCTGGATAAGTCCGAAGTTCGTCTGAGCCTTCTGTTTGACAAATGGGGAAAATGGAGGTCCAGAGGGAAGTGAAGCACTCTCTGGTTACCCAGGGACAGTGGCCAGAGAGGCAGGCTGGGCAGAGGCTGCCAAGTGTGTGCTCCCAGTGGGTAGGGTCTGTGTCCCTCACACGGGCCTGCGGAACCCGTCTCCTGGAAATAGAATGAATGAATGAGGCATCTTCTTACTTTAGAAGCTGGGGATTTTCCCAGAGTCCTCTGGGCCGGGAAGCCCCCTACAACTCTCATACCTCATCTCCCGAATCCCAGCTCCCAGCTGGGAGAGAGGAAGGAAAGGGGGATGAGCGACCGACTGTTGCCTGCAGGAACCTTCTGGTGGGCAGCCTGGAGGAGGGTGCAACACCACCGCCTCTCTCACTGCAGCTGAGTCTGGTCCAAGGCTCAGCACGTGTCTGGGAGGAGCCTGCCTCCGGAAACTGGGGCGGGAAGGGCTCTTATGCCTCTGGTGGCCCCTGGAGCTGGGCCCGGGGACTTGAGGTAGCAGAATTCCTAACTGTTCCCTACCACCTGGTCCAAGCACACAAGGAAGCCCTCTCCAAAGAAAACCTCTCTAGTGGAGTCTGTGGGCCCAACTAGGGCCCAAGTCAAGGCCATAGCGAGGGCAGGGCTGGGGTTGCTATCAAGGCTAGCAGAGCCTGAGGGGTCTCTGCCTCCCTCCCCTGCCTCAGCATCGATGTCCCAGGCAGGAGGGCAGCTGTGGTCGGGACCTAGGGGTCCAAAGCGGGTGGGCTTGGAAGCAGGCTTCAGGGAAGCAGCCTTCTGGAGGGCTGCCCGGGCCACCTCTGTCCTGGATCCCAGCCTCCTCTGGGAGCCATGCCTCAGTAATCTTTTCTTGTTCCTATCTGTGCCTGTGCCTCTCCGTCTCTCTGGGCCTTCCACACCCCGCCCCCTCCTCTCTCTCCTGGTCCCCACCCTCCCCCGTCACTGTACCTCCCACATCCCCCATCTCTGTCCTCTCTGAGCCTGTCTCACCCTCCCTCGGCGTCTCTCCTTGCCTTTCTCTCTGCATACCGCTGTCTCTGGCTGTCTCTCTGCCTGTTTCATGTCTGGGATCTGCCCTGCCCCTTCCCCGGTCCTCTTTCGGCCTCTGCATCGCCTCTGCTCCTCGCCCTGCCTCCATCCCTCCGTCTCCATCGCTGCCTCTCTTTCTCCCTCTCCCACCCTCCTATGGCCCCACCTGCCCCCCACCCCGTCTCACCCCACCGTCCCCTCTGTCCCTGTCCTCTCCTCCCGTTGGTCACAGGTGGGCTCCTTCTTCATGATCAACCTGTGCCTCGTTGTCATAGCGACCCAGTTCTCGGAGACCAAGCAGCGGGAGCACCGGCTGATGCTGGAGCAGCGGCAGCGCTACCTGTCCTCCAGCACGGTGGCCAGCTACGCTGAGCCTGGCGACTGCTACGAGGAGATCTTCCAGTACGTCTGCCACATCCTACGCAAGGCCAAGCGCCGGGCCCTGGGCCTCTATCAGGCCCTGCGGAGCCGACGCCAGGCCCCGGGGACACCCGGCTCCGCCACGCCTGGGCCCCACACCAAGGAGCCCAGGCACTACAGTAAGTAGCGGGGCCTCCAGGGTGTTCCACCTAGGCCTGGTGCGTCTCCAGCTGGGGACTCAGAAGCGGCAGTTTGCAAACGTGGCCTGTCTCTCCAGCACAAGCAGAGGTGTCCATCTAGTTCAGAACCTGGGCCTTCCCCCGGGAGCTCCAGTCCACACTCTCAGTTTCCTGTCTCCTTTCCCGACCACCTGCTGGTGCCTGGCCTAGCCCTGGACCTGGGGGAGCCTAGCCCCACCCTGGAGGAATTCCCTTCTGATCCCATGTGTGCACAGGACTCAGGCTCCACCGTGGGCTCCACACACAAAACAATGAACAGTTATCTGTCCTTTGTTGTTCCGTGGCCCAGTCGTGCCTGACCCTGCAGCCCTGTGGACTGCAGCACACCAGGCTTCCCTGTCTTTCACCATCTCCTGAAGTTTGCTCAAACTCATGTCCTTTGTGTTGGTGATGCCCTCCACCCATCTCATCCTCTGTCGTCCCCTTCTCCTGCCTTCAGTCTTTCCCAGCATCAGAGCCTTTTCCAGTGAGTCAGCTCTTTGCATCAGGTGGCCAAAGTACGGAGCATCTGTCCTTAGTTTTCAGTTCTGTCGCTCAGTCGTGTCTGACTCTGCGACCCCATGGACTGCAGCACACCAGGCCTCCCTGTACATCACCAACTTCCAGAGCTTACTCAAACTCATGTCCCTCAAGTCAGTTGGTGATGCCATCCAACCATCTCATCCTCTGTTGTCCCCTTCTCTTTCCACCTTCAATCTTGCCCAGCATCAGAGTCTTTTCAAATGAGTCAGTCCTTTGCATCAGGTGGCCAAAGTATTGGAGTTTCAGCTTCAGCATCAGTCCTTCCAATGATTATTCAGGACTGATTTCCTTTAGAATGGACTGGTTGGATCGCCTTGCAGTCCAAGGGATTCTCAAGGGTCTTCTCCAACACTACATTTCAAAAGCATCAATTCTTAGGTGCTCAGCTTTCTTTATAGTTTTATAGTTTTCCTTAGTTTCCTTTACAGTTTTCCTTAGTTTTATGAAACTATAAAATCCCTCTACACTGCAGGCCATCCCCTTCTCCCTGCCCCCGCCCATGGCTTCCTGCTGCTACCTGCCTGCCTGCCTGCACACCTGAGCAAGCATGCAGGGCACCTCATGCACTGTGGTCTGCTCCTGCCTTGGGGCCATTTCTTTTGCTCAATTGTAGAAAGTTACAGAGAGTTAGCCCCTTAGGCTTCAAAGGGTTTTCCATTCATTTTCTCATCTGTTCTAGAAAACAGTCTCAAGAAGGGAACAGAGTAATATCAGCTCCCGTGTTCAGATGGGAATACTAAGGTCCAGAGGGATGAAGGGGGTCACCTAAGGTCACACAGTGTGTCAGGGACATCAGAGTTACAGGCTCTGCCACCCCCCACCCCCGACCACCCAGGGAGACGTGAACCTCTCCATTTAGAGGAGGCAAAGGTGCCACGGGAGGTGAGCCGCACCCCAGGCCCAGCCCTGCCCCCCATTTGATGCCAGTGAGGAAGTCAGCCAACCTCAGGACCACACCCCAGAGCAGCGGCAGCTGTGACCCTGAATGGCCCAGCTCCTCTGCAGCTCTTCGGTCTCCATCAACGGAGTGGGGATGAGGCCATCACTGTGGAGTCAGCCACCCCCAAGCCCGGCTCCTGCAGCTCTCATGTTCTTGGAATCTGAGATGCTCGGAGACAAGCTGGAGAACTCATCCTCAGGGCAGCCGCCCACCCATCCCCGGGCGCCAGCCGTCCAGGCGTGGTCTTGGAGGAGGCTCCAGGTGGCCCGTGGGCTGGCCCAGCACGTGGCCGGGGGAGCGGGGGGCCTGGGCAAGGCTGACACCCTGTGTTCCTGGATGACGTGGGGAGGGTGTTTACTGCTCGGGGACTTCCTGCTGTCGCCCACCACTCTCTCCGAAAAAACTGCGTGGAGAGAAGCCCTAGAAGGCTTCTGGAGGGAGGCCGTTCCCTGCCCTGGGCCTCCGTGCCTCCCCCAACTCCCTTCTTTGGGAAACAAGCCTTAGGGGGGCAGCACCATGCTCAGCTGGGCTGGGAAGTGCTTTGCTCTGACCTCCGATGCTGAGGTGGGCCCACCCCTGGCAGCCCAACCAGTCTAGAGGGTGAATGAATCAGAGAGCCTTGGGTAGCAAGTGTGGAAATAAAGGGTAGACACTGCAGGTTTTTCTTTCCCTTTAACATTATATCTTTTTTGCTACACAAGCAAAACCCGTTTATTCTAGGAAAACATAGGCAAATATAAAGAAGGAACCAAACCACCCAGACAGAGCCTCTCTGACGCCTCTTTGAAATGGTTCACAGATCATGGAACTTGGATCCGATACTGGCCTAGCTCCTCACCTCTCCAGGGACAGCCCTGGGGATGGCAGGTCCTGCTCCTGCCACGTGTGGGGACTTCCTACCTGCCCCCAGGGCCCACCTTGACTCAGCTGTGTGGAGGGGAGCCTGGGGGTGGGGAGAGGTGCTTCTAGAGTGAGGACTTTCCTTTGCCCAGGGCTTCTGCCTCCTTCTTCCCTGGATGCGATAGACCCCAGGAGAATTGAGGAATGTTGAGGCCACCTTGGCTTCCTCTGAGGGGTGTCTGCCCTTCACGCCAGCCTTTTCAGCCGCTTTCCAAGCTCCATGATGCCATGATGCAAGACAGTGGGGATGGGCTGGAGTACCTGAAGGGTCTTTTGGTGACTAATCTCGGAGCCACAGGCCAGTAAGTGATGGAGCAAGGACCCTCCTCAGGGCTCATCTGCGTCTTAACCAATAGAACCCACCCCACGGCTCTGTGTGCTGGGGGCCTCTGGTCCCTACTTTTCCTCGGGGGCCAGGAAAGCCCAGAAGGGGAAGCATGTTTCCCCGGGAACTATGAGCCGTTGGCCTCCAAGCAGTGCTGGTGAGTTCCAGGAGACCCTGCGGGCTCACACGGGTGGTGACTCAGGTTATGCCAGACTGGCTGCAGGTGTGGACTGCCTCCTGCGTGACCCGAGGCCCCGACCCTGACCTCTGCTTCCTTTCCAGAGTTATGCCCCCGACACAGCCCCCTGGACCCAACGCCCCACACGCTGGTGCAGCCCATCTCCGCCATGATGGCCTCCGACCCTGCCAGCTGTCCCCGCTGCCAGCACGAGACCGACCGGCGGCCCTCGGGCCAGGGCAGCAGCAGCAGCGACTCAGGCCAGGAGGGCTCGGGCTCCGGGGACTCGGGGGGCGGCGAGGACGAAGCCGGCGCAGATGTGGCCCGGACCAGCGAGGACAGGGCCTCCTCGGAGCTGGGGAAGGAGGACGAGGAGGGGCCCGTGGACGGGGCGGCCCGGCTGTGCGAAGACGTGTGGCGGGAGACGCGAGCCAAGCTGCGGGGCATCGTGGACAGCAAGTACTTCAACCGGGGCATCATGATGGCTATTCTGGTCAACACCGTCAGCATGGGCATCGAGCACCATCAGCAGGCCAGTGGGGACTGGTGGGGAGGGGCATGGGGCGGGCTGGCATGTGTGTGCCCAGGGCCTGGCACACACCCGCTGTGTATCTGTCTCCCCTGTCCTGGGTCCCGTTCAGCCATGTGACCTCAGTGCCCAGCCCAGGGCGAGGCACCCAGGAGGCAGAGCTCAGGGTGAACGAGGAACCAAATGGTCACCTGGGGTGAGAACCAGGGGGAGGCAGTTCCTGTCCGTCTCAGCGTGGACACCAGGTCACCCACAGCCCGTCCCCGGCCAGTCCCCGCTGAATCCTGACTTCTGTTCCTCACCTCTGCACCTGAGCCTTCCTGTCTCTTCTCTCCAAAACATGTGGAGTGGTCTTTCCAGAGGCTGGGAGTGCCCTGGCCCCAAACTTCCACAGCCTTTATTGCCCTCGGCACAAAATGCAAACCCTTTCACTGATGTTCAAAGCCCCTTGTGCTCTACCCATGACACACCTTGAGCAGGTGGGGTGCCCTCCTTTCTGAACCACCCCCCAACTTCCTCCCCTGCTCACTGCAGCCCCATGACGCTGAGGGCCCCTCTGGGGTTAACCTGCTGCCCCCATCCCCCTTCTTGGCCTAACCTGTGGCTTCTTCTGTCTTCAGCTCTGGAGGCATGGGGTGCAGAGATCATGTTGACGGGGTTAAATGGTGGGTCCCAGGTCCCCTGGGCCATCAGAGTACTGCCCAGGGTTTAGAGGTGAGGTGAGTTCAGAGAAAGGGTTCCCCAAGGGGGAGTAGCCACCCATGGGGGCTACTGGAAGCTGGCAGGAGCACAGAGAGGATGAGTGGTACCAGAGGGTATTTATGGGGGCACAGGATGGAAGGCTAGGGGGTTAGCACAGATGTCTCCATAGCTCACACTTGGCTGACACCCTGGACAAGTCAGTCCAGCCCTGGATCCTTTTGGAAAAACATCATTTTCTGGCTCTCACTGTTCCCCAGCCGCTAGATGGGGTCCCTCCCTTAACCTGCACCCCAGCTGTGTGAGGCACTCTGTCTAGGAGCCAGCAGGGAAGCCTTGAGGCCCAGGGAGGGGATGTTACTGACCCAAGATCCCGCAGCCAGTTGGGGTCAGATTTCATCCCCCCTCCTGCCCCAGGGTATAGGGTTTCAACACCCCCTTGGCTTCCCAGTGGTCCTCTTTCTGTGGGGCCCCCCACCCGCCCACAGCACCCCGGGGGCGGGCCCCACTCTCATTTCCCTCTTCATTAGCTCACCAGGCACAGGCTCCATTCAATTTACTTAAATGTGGCCCCTGGGGTTGCCACCACACTCTGCTCGGAGCTGCCCGTTTGCCAGCCATTCCAGCTTAATTCCAAGGGTGTCTGGGGAGGGCCAGTGGGGAGGATTTCTGCAAGGGTAAAGCTGGTGAGACTGGCAGCCTGGACCCCCTCATCTCGGGTCTAGTCTCCTGGCCTTTGCCTGACCCAGTGTCCCGGGGAAGGCCCTGCACTGAACTGGTGCTGTGGGGCTGCTGGCTCTAGCTTCTGCATGGAGCAGCACCCAGGGTGCCTGTCACAGTCCCGCCCCACCAGGGCCTGGGCACGGGCCCTGCTGGTGGCTTGTGGAACCAGCTCGCAGGAGCCAGTTTTCTCAGATTCCAGGATTTTGCAAGCCCACCCTTACAAACAGTCTGGCCATGGTAGGGGTATTCACACCGTGGAAAGTGACATATGCTGCAAATCAGGGCTATTTTTCAGAGGCCTGTTTGCTATTGTACCACTGGTTCCTGCCTTCTCAGCCGTCCCTCCAAGGCAACACAGTGGCCGCAGCTCTGCCCTCTGGGTCCAGCTTCTCCCTCTCCCTGCAGCTTTGGGCGGCATTCAGATGGCGGGGGGCTCTTCTCTTTGGTACTGTAGGCCCCCCTTGGTCTCCCCGCTGGGGTGCCCTCACGGGCACCCTCTGCCCCTTCATGGGAACCTCCCTGGCCTCCTCATCCACGAGCAGATGCCCTGACTTCATGCCCTCTCCCTCATAGGGATTGGCTCCCTGGCTCCTACTAAGCGCCAGGCCCTGAGCCAGCCTGGTGTATTGAGTCTTCACCACCATCCTCAAAGCAGGTATTAACACTACCTGCCTCACCCCCCAACCTGAAGTCTACCACCAGAATGCTGAAACTCGCTGCTTCATCCCTTGGTTCTGCTGTCGCCCGGCAGGGTGACCCTGGACAAGTCACTTGGCATCCTTCAGCCGGTAGCCCCATCTGGAAGTGGGCATGCGAACCTCTCTTCCCAGAGCAGCTGGGAGGGTCAAATGTGTTAAGAAGCGTGACGCATAGTCCACGCCCACTAGTTAGGAATAATTTGTGAACTTTTGTTCGAACCTTACACCACCCTTGGGGCTTCCCTCATAGCTCAGTTGATAAAGAATCCGCCTGCAATGCAGGAGACCCCGGTTCAATTCCTGGGTCGGGAAGATCCCCTGGAGACCGGATAGGCTACCCACTCCAGTATTCTTGGGCTTCCTCTATGGCTCAGCTGGTAAAGAATCCGCCTGCAATGCAGGAGACCTGGGCTCGATCCCTGGGTTGAGAAGGTCCCCTGGAGAAAGGAAAGGCTGTCCACTCCAATATTCTGGCCTGGAGAATTCCATGGACAGTCCATGGGGTTGCAAAGAGTTGGACACGACTGAGTGACTTTCACTACACCACCCTTGGGCTGAGTTTTAGCCAGCTACTGTCTGGAGCTTAAAAAATTATTAAGGAAAAAGTGAGGGGGAGAGAAGGTTTTTAAAAATATTCTCTTTAAAGCTGCTCCCAGAGGCGGCCATTGTTTGGTGGAGCTCCACGCAGGGCCCGCTTGTGGGGCGCGAGTAGCTGTGCTCCACGCCCCTCGCTCCCATCCCAGACGGTGCTGGCAGGAAGCGATCCGCCCCCGAGTCTATTTTGAGCAGCCTCGTCTGAGGTAGCGCCTGTAGAGAGAGAGGTGGCCCAGGGCTGCCAGGGGGCAGGGAGAGAAGCGGGGAGCGGGCAGGGGAGTCCGGGGAACACATGCAGCCCGTCTCCTGCAGGGGAGGGGACCCAGAGGGGAGGCATCCTGGAGGGTCCCTGCTGCACACCCTGCAGGCAGGGAGCTTGGTGTGGTCACCGGGTGGCAGGGGTGGCAGGGGACGAGGGCATGACAGAGGTCAGGTGTCACTCTTCTTCTCCGGCTGTGAGGGGGCCACCGCTGTGTGGCCACAGGGGCTCAGATGCGAGGTGAGGCTGGGGGTGCCCATGCCTTCAGGTGGTCACTGCTGCCAGGATCACGAAGGCATGTCACCGGGTTTCTCATGGTCACAGATACTCCGTGCAGGGACTGGCCTGGGAGGTGGTGACCAGGAAAAACAGGAGTCAGCCAAGCAGGGACCTGCGTGTGACCCACGAGGCGGTCAGATGGTGCTGAAGTCTGTTGCTGACCCGGCGCAGCCCTGGAGGGGAGGGGGCCCATACCGTCTGGGACGGAGTCTGCGTGACAGGCAGGTGGTGGGGATGGCTTGGGCGGCCAGATTCCTCCGTCGTCATCTGCTGTCCTGTGTTGTCGTATCTCTTCCTGGTATGACCTCTCGGCAGCCCCTGGGGCTTGTCCCCACTGGGCAGGTGGGGAAACTGAGGCTCAGAGAGGTGAACTGGCTGGCCCAGCGTGGTGTGGTGAGTGGCTGTCAGCGCTGGGTTCTGAGATGCTGAGGTTGAATTGGAGGTTCCAGAAAGCTGATAGGAAGTGAAGGGGCAGCACTGCTCCTGGGAGGGGGCTGTCTCAGCCCTGCCCTCTCCTAGCACTCTCTTGACCATGCCCATGACTCCTCCTGAGCTAGGCAAGGCTGTCCTGGGACTGGAGTAGGGTCACCATGTCGGACAACACAAAGAGGATCAGAGACTTCCCTCATGGTCCAGTGGTTAAGACTCTGCTTTCCAATGCAGGGGATGCAGGTTCGATTCTTGCTTGGGGAATTAAGATCTCATGTGCTGCAGTGCGGCCAACAAAGAGAAAACGAGGGGCAAGCTGAATGGAGTGCAAAGTAGGGGTGCAGAAAGCCTCCCTGGGGCAGGGCTGACCCCAGCTGGGGCATGTCCACTGGCCCTAGGTCCCAGGGGACAGCATTCAAGGCCTCCAAATCAGTGAATGGGTCAGAGCAGGTTTGATTCTCTTTTCAACAGTCTCGTCAAGTCACTGCCAACCTAGGTCTGAGGTGACTCCGGGAAGAGGAAGATGAGGTAACTTAGTGCCTGACATTCCAGCTCTATGGGGGCTTAGGGGAGAGACACACCAACGTGGGCTGCAGTCAGGGAAGGCTTCCTGGAGGTGGTGGCACTGGAGATGGCTCCTGAGGAATGACTGGGGTTTCAGTAGACAGAGGAGATACAAATGCAGGCACTAGGAACATACGTATTCCTGTGGAAGACCCTCCTGAGCCCTCAAGGAGCATATGCACATGGGCCAGGACAGACAGCCCAAGAGGCCCGGGGGCTGTCCATTCAAGAAGGATCTTGAGACTGGCTTTATCCTTAGGGCATTGGGGGGCCATGGAAGGCTTGTAAGCAGGGCAGTAAGTTTGTGCTGAACTGGAGCCTCAAGTCAGAAAGTTAGAGCAGGTGAAGGCACCTGGACCATGGGGAGGTAGGCGGGCCAGAGGGAGGAGACCTGGGTTTGAGACCTGACTCTTCCGCTGCCTGTGTGTGGCCAGGGGCAGTCCCTTCTCTCTGGGTCTCAGGTTTTCCAGCTGAGAAACTGGGTAATGTTTTAGCTTTGATGAGATAATTCATGGAAAGTGCTTAGCGCCACCTGGCACATGGGGATGTTTTTAACACTAGTTGGCATAGTTATCATGGGTGTGAAGCTGGGCTCGAGGGGTTCCTGGGGGGCAGCTTAGGTTCCTGCCCAGCTCTGCCCTTGTCTGCCCCTGCAGCCAGCCCTCCCAAGCCCAGCGTCAATCAGGGGTGAGCTGGCCCTGCCCCTGCCCCGTCTCCCTCTGCTTCTGGCCTGTCCTCCGGGTTGCAGCCCCCTCATTGGCCCTCCATCCTCCCACCTCTGGTGTAACCTGGTTTTTCTGCCCTTCCGCACCTCCCCTTCCCCTGGTGGGCCTTTGCCACCTCTAGCCGCCTCTCCGCAGTCTCTCCGTCTGTCTGCCTCAGCTCTATCACTTTCTGGCTGTCTCTGTCATTGTCATGATCTCAGGCTTTCATTATGTGGTTATCTCTATTTTTCTTTCTGTCTTGTCTCCCCACACCCTGTGTTTGCTTCTCACTCCCCAGGTCCATATTTGTCTGTCTGTCTGTCTGTCTTTTGAGTCTCTCTCTGTCCATCTCTCTGACGCTACCCTCTTCCTCTCCACATGTCTCCCGGCTTGGTCTCTCACTCACTGTGTCTGTTTGTCTATCTGTCTCTCTCTCCTACTCACTATCTCTCTCCCAGAAAAATGCTCGCAGGAGTGATGGATGGTCCATTAGAAAAAGATTAACAGGTGTGCGCTTGACTAGAGAAACAGCTGTTGTGAGGGAGGAGGGGAGGAAGCAGGTGACCTTTCAGGGAGAGCCTGGCAGCAGGCTTCCCATCAGTTGTGGGTGGGCAGGCATGTGGGCAGTGCGTGGCCCCAAGTGGGGTGACCGCCACTGTGAACTGTCAGCCCTCACATCTTTCATCTCCCTTTTGGCGGGCTGGGACATTGGTGACTCTCAAGAGCACCTGGGCCCTGGCTCAGCCTGGGATGCTGGGCCCCAGCCCCACCCCCTCTGGGGGCCTCTCTCAGGGTCCCACTCCCCTTTTGGGACCATTTTGTGAGTCAAATGTAATTACAGATGGAAATGGTGCCTTCTCCTTTGATCTGGCCTTCAGAGGAGCTGGCAGTTTTATTAGATTTCCCAGGCACCAGGCAGGAAATAGAGGGTTGGGTTGCTATTTTTTTCTCTTCTCCTTTTGGCCCCTAGTCCCTGTTGCTCTGTCGGGGAGCTGGGCTGGGTGGGCCGACCTGATGTTGGGATTTCTCCAACCTCTGTGCCCTCACTTTAGCTGGTCCCTCTGTCTGGACACCTTCTCTTCTCCCTGTCACTCACTCCCCCTCTTGGCTTTGAGGTCTCATTGAGATGTCAGCTTCTTCCAGGAAGCTGCTCCATACTCCACTGACCCTATTGCCCAAACCACCTTCAATTTCCCTCTGTTTTGATCACCTGCTGACTGGTTTGTTAACCTGCACAATGGGCTTTGCCAGTGGAGCCTGCACTTCTCAAGAGCAGGAAGAATGTCCCGACTGGTTCACCACCAGCCAGCCTGGGTAGCACAAGTCCCGCCCTTGACTCTGGGGAGAGCCTTCAAAAGTGGACAAGTGAATGGATATAGATGGATGGGTTCAGGGGTGGCGGAGGGGACTGAGAGCACAGTTTGGAGTCTGACTTGGTGGCTCAGCCACAGCCTTGCCAGGTGACTCTGAGCATGGCCATTCCCTTCTCTGAGCCTCAGTTTCCTCATCTGTAAAATGGAGATGACAACAGTGGTCTCGCAGTGTGGCTGAGGTGTCAGTAATTGAGTTGGGGTTGAGCTCAGGCCTGACAAATGGCCCTTTCCTGCTGCATGATTTGGGCAGGAACAACCTGGCCCAGTGGTGAGTGCATACCAGATACTTCACCAGTTCTGGCAGAACCAGGGGAGGGGAGAGGGGTGGGGAGAGAAGGGGCTGGAGCCCTGTATAGCTCTCTTCTCACTCCATCTCCCATTTTATGGATGAGGAAACTAAGGCTTGGGCAGTGAGGGTGGACTCGGAACCCCACCCCATTCGTGGCTGTAGGGTGGCTTGTTTAATACACTGGGGTTCCTCAGGTAGTCCCACTTGTGTAGGTGTCACATGCTGCTAATAATTAGCAGGTATACAGCTCCAGGGGGAGAGGGTGGGTCTGTGGACAGAGGGGCTAGTCTTTCTCTGAGTAGCTGGGACTTTGACCTTCAGGGGCTTCCCTCATGGCTCAGATGGTAAAGAATCTGCCTGCAATGCAGGAGACCTGGGTTTGATCCCTGGGTCAGGAAGATCCCCTGGAGAAGGGAATGGCAACCCTCTCCAATATTCTTGCCTGGAGAATGCCATGGACAGAGGAGCCTGGTGGGTGACTGAGTGACTTTCCCTTTGACCTTCAACCTCTCTGGGCCTTAGTGTTCTCCTCTGAGCAGCAGGTGAAGTTAGCCCCACTGACCAGGTGGTCCAATGTATTGAAAGCCGTGGTGGCACATGGTAGGTGCAGGGTCTCTGTCTGCCCTTCACAGAGCTGGTGGTGTCCAGCCACCCACAATCTTGAGAAGGCAATTGCTAAGGAAGGAAGGAGGTGGAGGGAGGACTGGGTATGGAGGGGGCGAAAGGCAGAGCCTTGGAGTTAGACTGCCTGGGTTCAAATCCAGGTACTAGCTGTGTAGCCTCAGGCAGGGGACTGGCCTTCTCTGAACCTGTCTCCTTATCTGCATAATGGGCTCTTCAGTTCAGTTGAGTCACTCAGTCGTGTCTGACTCCTTTCGACCGCATGGACTGCAGCATGCCAGGCTTCCCTGTCCATCACCATCTCCTGGAGCTTGCTCAAACTCATGTCCATCAAGTTGGTAATCCCATGCAACCATCTCATTCTCTTTCGTCCCCTTCTCCTCCTGCCTTCAATCTTTTCCAGGATCAGGGTCTTTTTTAACGAGTCAGCTCTTCGCATCAGGTGGCCAAAGTACTGGAGCTTCAACATCAGTCCTTTCAATGAATATTCAGGATTGATCTCCTTTAGGATGGACTGGTTGGATCTCCTTGCAGTCCAAGGGACTCTCAAGAGTCTTCTCCAACACCACAGTTCAAAAGCATCAATTCTTCAGCACTCAGGCTTCTTTATGGTCCAGCTCTCACATGCATACATGACTACTGGAAAAACAATAGCTTTGACCTAGATGGACCTTTGTCAGCAAAATGATGTCTCTACTTTTTAATATGCTGTCTAGGTTGGTCATAACTTTTCTTCCAAGGAGCAAGCATCTTTTAATTTCATGGCTGCAGTCACCATCTGCTGTGATTTTGGAGCCCAAGAAAATAAAGTCTCTCACTGTTTCCATTGTTTACCCATCTATTTGCCATGAAGTGATGGGACTGGATGCCATGCATGATGTTTTTTTTTTTTTTTGAACGTTGAATTTTCAGTCAGCTTTTTCACACTCCTCTTTCACTTTCATCAAGAGGCTCTTTAGTTCCTCTTTGCTTTCTGCCATGAGGATGGTGTCATCTGCATATCTGAGCTTATTGATATTTCTCCTGGCAGTCTTGATTCCAGCTTGTGCTTCATCCAGCCTGGCATTTTGAATGATGTACTCTGCATATAAGTTAAATAAGCAGGGTGACAATATCCAGCCTTGATGTATTCCTTTCCCAATTTGGGACTAGTTCGTTGTTCCATGTCCGGTTCTAACTGTTGCTTCTTGACCTGCACACAGATGGGCTCTTGTGAGGGACTAAGTGACACATTGTGAAGTGCACAGAACAGGTACTGCACACACTCACTAAATGGGTTAGGGTCGTGGGCAAACAGGGATTTCAGCAGTCACTGGTTTGCCTTCCTGTCTTGCTCTGTGTCTAACTATGTGACCTCAGGCTGCCTTCTGAGCCTTAACTTCCTTATCTGTAAACTGGGTGTCATAATGTGGCCCTCAGTGGAAGGTACTGGCATCATTGCCCAGTTGATGGAAGGTCGGCCCCATGCATTCCCATCTTAGTAGCCCTCTTGGGACAGCAGAGATGCTGCAGAAGCCAAGTGCAGGGGGAGGGTGGAGGTCCAGCAAGGACACTGACCTGCAGGCCATGGGGCCAGGGTGGCAGAGCCAGGCCTCCCTGGGGGTTTGAGAGCTGAGGGGTGTCCAGAGTGGGGGATCCACAGCTGTCCTCTGGCCTGACGGGGTCCTCGCCCCCTGCCCCAACATCCCCACAGCCTGAGGAGCTGACCAATATCCTGGAGATCTGCAATGTGGTCTTCACCAGCATGTTTGCCCTGGAGATGCTGCTGAAGCTGGCTGCCTTCGGGCTCTTCGACTACCTGCGCAACCCCTATAACATCTTCGATAGCATCATCGTTATCATCAGGTGCTGACCCCCCTCCCCAGCCTGCGGGCTTAGGAATAGAGCGAGGTGGTAGGGGTATTAAATGCACTGACCCCAGCCAGTAAATGAAGTTGTTGTTCAGTCGCTCAGTCGTGTCCGACTATTTGCAGCCCCACGGACTGTAGCACACCAGGCTTCCCTGTCCTTCATTATCTCCCGGAGTTTGCTCAAACTCATGTCCATTGAGTCAGCAATGCCATCCAACTATGGATGTAAATGAAGTACGTAAGATTAAAGGAAGTCAATTATGTCAGAAACCAGTTATGAAAATATTTGAAAATGTGTGATTTATCAATATAGACGTGCTTCTGGATGAATGAATTAAATATCAAGATCAATACTAGTGGGTCCATGACAACCACATTCCAGAGAAAGGATGAGCATAACTAATGTATGGAAATATCTGTATCAGCCATCATGTGATAGAAAACTACCAGTGGTTTCGATTGGCCACAGGGTTATAGGGACAGCTAATTAATTCTCTGCCATTTGTTGCTGACCTTCATAATTAAGGGAATGTTGAATCTCAAAAGAGGTCAGCGATATTCATGGGCTGTAGACTTCTTGAAGGGGCCGGTCCGTGGAATCCAGGTTCAGAGCCCTGGGTTTAGGGTGCCACGAGCTGCAGCGACCTGTTGGGTGAACGAGTGTATGAACAGAAGGTGTGCGTCTCTGCCTCCCCGGCCTCCCTTCTCCCTCTGCCCTCATCCCGGCCTCCCGCTGAGCCCTCCTGCCTCTCTCCCCTCCCCGCCCTGCCTGCTGGCCGCAGCATCTGGGAGATCGTGGGGCAGGCGGACGGCGGGCTGTCGGTGCTGCGCACTTTCCGGCTGCTGCGGGTGCTGAAGCTGGTGCGCTTCATGCCCGCGTTGCGGCGCCAGCTCGTGGTGCTCATGAAGACCATGGACAACGTGGCCACCTTCTGCATGCTGCTCATGCTCTTCATCTTCATCTTCAGGTGAGCCCTGCCCAACCTGGGGCCACACCCGCGGCGCCTGCCAGGGCCGTGGGCAGGGGCCTGGTGGAGTGTGACTGAGCTTCTTCAGGCAGCATTCCGGACCTGGGTGTGAATCCTGGTCACTGTCACTTCATCCCTAATGGCTCTGGGCAAATCCTGCCCCTCTGAGCCTCAGTGTTGACATCTGTAAAATGGGACCAACTCTGGCGCTTCTCCTCTTAGTGGGCTGTTCCGAGAATGAAACAGGGTGGGCGGGCAGAGAGCTTGGTGTGTGTGTGAGTCCCTTGAGTCACCTCCATCCTTCCCCCAGCATCCTCGGGATGCACATCTTTGGCTGCAAATTCAGCCTACGCACAGACACGGGAGACACAGTCCCCGACAGGAAGAACTTCGACTCCCTGCTGTGGGCCATCGTCACAGTGTTCCAGGTGAGTCCCGGCCTGTGTCCAAGGGTGTCTGTCACTTTTTGGAGGTGCCCCCAGCATCAGAGAATCCGGGGAAGAGCAGCAGCCTGCAAGGAGGCCCTTCAACCCAGCCTCCAGTGGCCAGATTGCCACAGCCCTGGCTGTGAGAGCTGGACTGACCGCCCAGTGCCCATCCTTATACTTCCCGAGACTTTGGGGTTAGGATTCTTCCCTGAAACTGTTTCCTCATGGGTACTGTGGTCGTGGGGATGGGCTTGTGGGGGCAGCTCGGAGGGAGTGCTGACCACTAGGGAGCGTGTGTTAGGGCAGGAGTGTGTGATGGAGACCTTGAGGGTGTGGGCAGACCAGGCAGCAGGAAGAGCAAGGTGTGTGTGTGTGTGTGTGTGTGTGTGTGTGTTTGTGTGTGTGTGTCTGCACACATGTATACGCTTGGGTCTGCGGCTATGCCCTAGCCGAGGCCGTGATATGCAAGGACCCTAGGAGTGCATGATTGTGTGTGAGGATGCTGTATGTAGGTGTGTGTGGGCTGCTGTGTGCCTGCAGCCAGGACACCCAGTGGGCTGGGGCCTGGAGGTACTCAGGGACTAAGCAGTCGATCCCTTCCCTCCACAGATCCTCACCCAGGAGGACTGGAACGTCGTCCTCTACAACGGCATGGCCTCCACCTCCCCGTGGGCCTCCCTGTACTTCGTTGCCCTCATGACCTTTGGCAACTATGTGCTCTTCAACCTGTTGGTGGCCATCCTGGTGGAGGGCTTCCAGGCAGAGGTGACTGTGACCCTGGTGGAGGAAGCACCCTTTTGGGGCCTGTATGGGACTGGGTGGGGGGGTGATCTGGATAGAGGACCACAATTCAAACATCTAGAAGGCAACAGGGCTCTAGAGGAGGGTGTTACCAGTGAGGTGGTGAGCATCCCAGGAAGCTTTCAAGTGGAGGTTGCATCTAGGACCCCTGCCTATCCCCTAGGGATGTAGGAATATACCTCTCCATCTCTGAGATCCTTGAGTCCCCAAGATCTGGGAGGCTGGATCCTGCCTGCTCCATTTTCTGAGGCTTAGAGGACACTTGCAGTCAGGCAGATGTGGGTTTCTGGCTGAGGTCCTCATTAGCTTCTCACTTCCTTTTTCTGAGCCTCAGTTTTCCCATCTGTAAAATGGTGGTGGTGGGGAATGGTAAAAACAGCCATTGAAAAATTCAGGAGGGAGGGAAGGGCTAAACTGACTTTTGTTCCAATGTGAGGGACGGTCTCCCAGGGTGATGCAAATCGCTCCTACTCGGACGAGGACCAGAGCTCATCCAACATGGAGGAGTTCGATAAGCTCCAGGAGGGCCTGGACAGCAGCGGAGGTAAACAGATTTCCACTCATCACCTGAAAGGCCAGGACTTTTCCCCAGAGATCCAGGCAGGCAGAGGGTACAGCATCTAGTTTCCCCTCAAGCCAAGGCTCCGGGACTGCTAACTCTCTGTGGTTTGTTGTTTACATTTATAATAGACAGAAATGCTGAATCTCGGAAAGGTCAGTGACAGTCACGGCTCTCCTGAGTTCTAGCCATGCAGCCACCCTCACCCCTCCACACAGCTGGCCTGTTAGGAAGAGTTTTGGGCCTCAGGATGCCTGGGTTCTGTTGAGTACTTCTGGGCAGCTGGGAAGAAGCCTCCCCAGCCCATCCTGTGTCCTTCTCAGCAACTGGGCTAGATAGGTTCTGCCTTCTTCCTGCAAGGAGTACAGGAGTGAGGTTCCCATGCTGGGTGAAGCCAAGAGCTGGCCTCTAAACATGGAAGGCAAGGGCTTCACTCATCCAAAAGTAAAGCCGAGAGCCTTGGAGATGGGCATAGGGGAGGCAGGTGTAGTGAGGTTCAACCAGGAGGACTTCCTGGTAGAGGAAGTCTCTCCAGAAAAACTCTTTTCTGTTACTGTCCATGTCTGTTTCTTTGTCTCATGGCTTCTTTTGCTCTTGTTCTGTCCTCCTGTCTGCCCCTCCCTCTGTCTCTATCTGAACCCTCCAGATCCCAAGCTCTGCCCAATCCCCATGACCCCCAATGGGCACCTGGACCCAAATCTCCCACTGGGTGGACATCTGGGCCCCACTGGGGCTGCAGCATCAGCCCCCCGCCTCTCACTTCAGCCAGACCCTGTGCTAATGGCTCTGGGCTCTCGCAAGAGCAGTGTCATGTCACTGGGGAGGGTGAGCTACGACCAGCGCTCCCTGGTGAGTCCTTGTGGGGTGCTCTGAATGGCTGCTTCCTGCTGGGTGTGTGCTGAGTGATCCTGAGAAGATATGTCTGCCAGTCCAGTCTCAGACTGGTACCTAGGCTTAAAACACCAGACTGCCCAGCCAGAACCAGGCAGGGACCATGTCATTGCATTCCTGGGTGCCCAGGTAACAAGGAATGAATGAATAAGTACCATTGGGTCTGATGTAGAGTTGGGATTTTGTCTTAGCAGCAATGTGCAAGGTAAAGAGCTGGGCCTTGGGGTTGGGGAGACCTGAGCTTCAATCTGGCCTCTGCCACCGCCAAGTTTCGTAACCAAGGCCAAGTTACAACAGTTCTCTAAGCCTCCAGTTTCCCTTCCTGCAAAATGGGCAGATGCCCTAACTTGCTGTACCTTTCTCACGAGAAGTGAGGTGGCAGGAGGGACAGAACCACAGGGTGGAGGAGACCACTTGTCCCAAGATGAGGAAGGAGTGAGAGGCAGAGCAGGGACAGGTCTCCTGGGGTCTAGCTCATTCTGTCCCCTAGTGGCCAGGTGGGTGAACCCCTTTGGGCCTCAGCAGGTGTGCAGGTTGCCTTCAGTCACAGCCATGACTGTGTGTTGACCAGAGCCCTGGGCTTCCTCCCAGTCCAGCTCTCGGAGCTCCTACTACGGGCCATGGGGCCGCAGCGGGGCCTGGGCCAGCCGTCGCTCCAGCTGGAACAGCCTCAAGCACAAGCCACCGTCGGCGGAGCATGAGTCCCTGCTGTCTGCTGAGCGTGGCGGCGCCCGGGGCTGTGAGGGCGCCCGGGAAGAGGGCCCGCTGAGGGCCGCGCCCCTGCACGCCCCGCACGCACACCACGCGCATCATGGTCCTCATCCGGCTCACCGTCACCGCCACCACCGACGGACGCTGTCCCTCGACACCAGAGATTCAGTGGACCTGCCTGAGCTAGTGCCCGCCGTGGACACCCACTCCCGGGCGGCCTGGAGGGCGGCAGGCCCGACCCCCGGGCACGAGGACTGCAATGGCAGGATGCCCAGCATCGCCAAGGACGTCTTCACCAAGATGGATGACCGCCGGGATCGCGGGGAGGACGAGGAGGAGATCGACTACGTGAGTGCGCGGGGCTCTGGGGCAGCAGAGGTGGAGACCATAGAAGAGCGAGGGGCCGAGGGGCGGGACTTGAATGGGGCCCCGCCTAAATGGGCGTGGCCGTGGGAGAGGACTTCAGGTGCGTGAGCAGGGGCGGGGCCTGGACTGCCCGCCTCTGAGTTGGACCCTCCCCTGGCACAGAAGCTCTCCTGGCCTACCCTGGGTGGGGCGAGGATTCTGGTCTTGCTAGGAGAGTTTGGAGGTCATCCAGTGGCCACACTCTGCTAGATGGCAAGGGTGGGTGGAAGTGAGCAGCTCTGGACAGTGCTGACCTGCCTGACCCCCTGGCCTTCTCTTGCCAGACACTGTGCTTCCGAGTCCGCAAGATGATTGACGTCTACAAGCCTGACTGGTGTGAAGTCCGTGAGGACTGGTCCATCTACCTCTTCTCCCCCGAGAACAGGTGGGCAGGGCCAGGCTTGGGGTGCAGTTAGTGTAGGGGGTTGACGTGTCTGGGAGGGAGAGATTTCCGCCAAGCCAAGCAGGACCATTGCGGGGGCATCCTTTATACCTCAGAGCCTGCAGGGGAAGGAGGGGTTCTGGTGGGGGCTTTTCTGAGCATCTTCTTTACCCTAAGCCATTCCTGTGCTGGGCACCAGGTTGGATAAATCTTCTGAGAACCTGGGGTGCTTCCCTCTGGAGGGGTCATCAAAAGGCTGCCAAGGGGAGGTGGCCTTTGGTGCTGGGCTTTGGAAGCAGATAGCATGCTGTAGATGAAGAAGGAGGTGTGAGAAGGTGGAGGCCAGTCCAGGTGGAGGGAGCAGCCTGGGGAAAGGCCTGGGGGCAGGAGCTGAGGGTATCTGGCCATGTGTGCCCATGCAGCTGAGGACAAGGCTCAGGGGCATAGGCTGGTGTTTGGAAAGCTTTGAGTGTCGTGGCTAAGTGAGCACCCTTCATCCTGGGGTGCTAGGAGCTTGCAGTGTGGTCAGCGAAGGTGGCATCCTGAGATGTGAAATCGCCACCTGTGATGTGTCCAGAAGAGAAGAGTCAGATTTCCTCTAGGCCACCCTGGTCCCCATGTGTTCCTGGGCCTTCTGCCTTCTTTCCGGCCAGGGTGAGGGACAAACCGACACTCACATGGCCCCTTGCCCACCCTGCCCAGGTTCCGGGTTCTGTGTCAGACCATCATTGCCCACAAGCTCTTCGACTATGTCGTCCTGGCCTTCATCTTCCTCAACTGCATCACCATCGCCCTGGAGCGGCCCCAGATTGAGGCTGGCAGCACTGTGAGTGGCTGGGGCCTTCAGGCAGTGCAGGGACAAGGCAGAGGGACAGGCTGCTAGGGCCTGCTGTGGGATAGCACACTGGGCTCGGGGGAGGGGGTTGAAAGTTCTATGAGGCTGGATGTCATGGAGGGAGATGTGGCTGGGAGCATGCCTCTGGAGAGGGGGCCGTCTCCGTGGACTGTGAAGTGGCAGCCTCTCCTGGGTGCCCCTTGGCTGAAGGCAGAGGCTGACAGTTCTGGGCACGCTTGGACCCATGGCCTCTCCTGGCTCTTTCAGGAACGCATCTTCCTCACTGTGTCCAACTACATTTTCACAGCTATCTTCGTGGGCGAGATGACATTGAAGGTACCTGGCTTCACCTGGGACCTCTCCTTCCCCCTGTACAGGGCCCCAGGCTCTGGTCTAGCTCCCATCAGCTGGTCACCCACTTGCCCCTCAGCAGCTTTCCACAGGGGGCATTGGAGGCCCACCCCCATTTGGTGCCAGCCACTGGGTTGGGCTCCTGGGGTGGAGGAAGGAGGAGGGGGCAAGGTCAGCTTCATATCTGCCGGGCAGGCGCTCACAACGCATTTCTAGTGTCATGGAGGTACCTGCTGGAGGCGTGGGGCACAGGAGCGGATTCCATCTAGGATGCTTCCGGGAGTGCTTGGCTTCCAATGGGGGTTAGCCAGATGTGCAGGGAGAAGGGAACTGGGCAGTCATGGGCCTGTGCTTCAGGGAGCGGCTGCTTGGGTAAGGGGACACCTACACCCTGCCTTTGGAGGGGTGGTAATGGACACATCCACTCCCGTCCACCTGCTCCCGGACACCTACCTGACCCCGCCCATCGCCCCGCCCCCAGGTGGTCTCATTGGGCCTGTACTTCGGGGAGCAGGCATACCTGCGTAGCAGCTGGAACGTACTGGACGGCTTCCTCGTCTTCGTGTCAATCATTGACATTGTGGTGTCCGTGGCCTCGGCTGGGGGAGCCAAGATTCTGGGCGTCCTCCGGGTCCTGCGGCTCCTGCGCACCCTACGGCCCCTGCGGTGAGGACCCCCCACCCCCGCGGATACAGAATCCCTGCACTGCCTGAGGGAACTGCCAGGGTCTAAGTAGACCCTTCACTCACCCCCTCCGCACTTATGCGGTCCTCTGTAGCATGTGGCGGGCACCATCTGAACCCCGGGCTGGGGGCTCTGCTCCTGGGGGCGGGGCCTGCAGCAAGTGCTGGAAGGCGGGGGCTGAAGGTGGCCCCCAGGGCTGCTGCCCACTCTCTGTGTGTCCTTGGGGGGCTCACTGCCATCTCTGGGCCTCTAGTATCTAGAAGAGGGTACGGTATGTATCCCAAGGGATTGGGGTAAAAGCACCACTTCTTGCTGTGCATACAATCTGTGGCCTGGGGCCCCCTGCTCTGGTGACTCTGGTAGTAGTGGCTGTCCCAGGCCTGGCTGATGGCTCATGGTATCCTTGGCACCTCCCTGCCTGCAGTGTCATCAGCCGGGCACCTGGCCTGAAGCTGGTGGTGGAGACACTCATCTCCTCCCTAAAGCCCATTGGCAACATCGTCCTCATCTGCTGCGCCTTCTTCATCATCTTTGGCATCCTGGGGGTGCAGGTGAGGTGCCCCAGACTGGGCCAGCAGTAGGCTGGGCTCTGTAGTTGAGGAAGAGGCTCCACGTTCCTGCCCAGCTCTCGGAACCTTGTGCCAGATGCCCTGGTGGAGCAGCCATGGTCCCTGCCAGCAGCAAGCTCCCATTCCAGGCAGAGAGGCAGACAGGGCCCAAAGGGCTGAGCGCAGAGCAGGCGGGGTACATGGGATCACAGGGAGCCACGGGAGGCAGGAGCACAGGGCTGGGCTGGGGACAGTGGGGAAGGAGGTGCCCTTTTCACTGGACTTTGAAAGACAAGTGGTTTGGGCAGGTCACAGTGGGGCAATGTATGTCAGGGGCAGATGGACACATGGGGAGGTGGGGACAAGCAGAGCGCTGGTGGAGAGAGTCCTGGAGCTACGACTGGCATGGAGAGGTGAGCTCGACCAAGGGGGACGAGACCTGGAAGGCTGGAAGGGCAGCTTGGCTTCACTGGGCTGGGCGCCATGGAGAGTCTCTGACCCACGCAGGGCCATGGGCTGACTCGGATTTTGGTTTGGAGCCCAATCTGGGAATAGAATAGGGCTTCCCTGGTAGCTCAGTTGGTAAAGAATCCTCCTGCAATGCAGGAGACCCTGGTTTGATCCCTGGGTCGGGAAGATCTGCTGGAGAAGGGACAGGCTACCCACTCCAGTATTCTTGGGCTTCCCTAGTGGCTCAGCTGGTAAAGAATTTGCCTGCAATGCGGGAGACCTGGGTTCGATCCCTGGGTGGGGAAGATCCCCTGGAGAAAGGAAAGGCTGTCCACTCCAGTATTCTGGCCTGGAGAATTCCATGGACTATACAGTCCATGGGGTCACAGAGTCGGACGCAACTGAGCGACTTTCACTTTCAGGGCTGGACAGGGAGGAGAGGGTGCAAACCATAGACTGTATGTTTGGGGGTGGCCAGAATGACCTGGGCCTTCTGTGGTCCGAGCTGCCACCAAGACTCTATTTCTTGAGGGCCCGAGCCCTGTTCTGAGGCCCCTAGGCTCCCACCTGGTCCTGTGTTCTGGGCTATGGCTTTGGAGGAGCCCTGTGCACAGATGTCCTTCAGGGTCACTGAGAGATCACAGCGCGGCTGCCTGGGCAGGAAGGGCTTCGTGCCCTTCTAGGCAGTTGACATGGAGAGGGCTTGGGTCTCTAGAGAGGGTACACTTGCTTCTCTCTGTCTCTCCCTTGGAGATGTACAGGTAAATTTCTTGTGTGGAGTCCCTGACCAAATCCCTGGTGTGCATACTGGGGTCTGATCTCTGGGGTTTGTAGAAGAGCTGGGAATCAGACCAGGCAGTGAATTTTGGCTCTGCCACTTCCTGAACCTGAAACGACTTTGGGAAATTAACCTAACATCATGGGGTCTCAGTTTTCTCACCTGTGAGATGGGATGAGCGTAGCCCTGCCTCATGCTGGAGGACTTGAAGAGCGGGTGGAGTGGGTTGGCTCAGGCATGCACAGAGCATGTGCCCCTGGTTCTGATTTGCACCCCAGTTGCACCCCACCTGCCACCACCCCCTGGGAGCACTGGCAAGATGGTCACTAGCCCTGTGTCCCTACCCGCAGCTTTTCAAGGGCAAATTCTACCACTGTCTGGGTGTAGACACCCGCAACATCACCAACCGCTCCGACTGTGTGGCTGCCAACTACCGCTGGGTCCATCACAAATACAACTTCGACAATCTGGGCCAGGTGAGCACCCCTCCTGCTCTTGACCTGACCCACCCCAGATGGGTGGGGGTGACAGCTCTTCGCTGCCAATAGCCCTCTTCAGTGTCAACAGGACAGACCAGGCTCCAGTCCTCCCCTACCAGGGCTTCTGCTTTTCAAGCCTTGATTTTCTTTTCTGTAGAATGGGTAGGGGTAGAACTCCCTTCACAGGTAGTGTGAGGCTTAGAGACCCTGAATACAGAGTGTCTGGCAGGTTCTTGGCATTTAGTGACTGCTTTAGGGGACATTGATTTCTGGGCCCCTTCCCCAACCCAGCTCTTTCCCGTTTTGGAAAAATCTGCTTAATGGCAGGCTGATGACCTTAGACTCCTGAGTACGTCCCCGTAGAACCATGCGGGAGGTTCCAGCATGGCCTGGAACCTTACATCCCTTCTTGGACCTCTTAGCAGCTGTGTGCCCTCAGGCCAGTTCTGTCCCTCTCTGTGCTTCAGTGTCTTCATCTGTAAATGGGAGCAGTGATAGCAGGTCTGTGATACCGAGGTCCCCAGGCTCTCTGCACTTCAGACCTCTGTGATCTAAGGGCTCATGGGGCCATTTGCCCCTTGAGCTGTAAGGACTTCATGTGCCTCTCTGGTAGAGAGGGCTCCCTTTCTGTCCCCTGTCCCACTCCTGGGCCTGAGCCCCTTCCAGGCAGTCCTCAGCACCATTCCCTCTGGGAAGCAAAGAGAAACGGTCTGAGGCCTGGATGGATAGGACAGAGGGGCCAGTACAGGGCAGGAGACCTCTCCTGTGGATGCTTTGGCCTGCTGTCTGTATAGAAGCCTTGGCTGGCTATCCCCTGGGGGTCACCTCTGTTTCTAATATCATTAGTGAGGGTAAATATTGCCATTTACAAAGAAGCTGAGGCCCAGAGACATGAAGGAACCTGCCCCAAGACACAGAGCCAGTGAATGGCAGAACTCGAGCTGGTCCTGACTTCTCTCGACAGCTCCTGTTTCAGGCACTAGAGGCAGGGCCCCTCATGTTTTCAGGAACCTTCCAGTTTAAAGTCTCTGCTGATCCTCCCAGCCAATGTGGTAGGCAGGCCCTGAATGGTTAGCGCCATTCTGTGGGTGAGGGGAAAAGATGTCATGAATTTTTTGCCTGGTTAATTTCAGAGTGGAGACTGGAGCCCAGGACTCCCAGTCCAGTGCTCGTTCTCCTGCAGCAGTACCTGCGGGGCAAATGGCAGGCACACGATGTGTCCTCAGAAAAGATCTGTCGGTCAAGGATGCAGCTCTGCCCTGGACTCAGGGAAGGCCTCTCTGTCCCTCTGCGGGGGCAGGTGCAGCCTGAGCTGCCCATGGCACATCCCCGTCCCCCTGCCTCCCGTGTCTTCCAGGCCCTCATGTCCCTCTTCGTGCTGGCTTCCAAGGATGGCTGGGTGAACATTATGTACGATGGACTGGACGCTGTTGCGGTGGACCAGCAGGTGGGTGCGGCCAGGCCAGGTCTGCCCAGGTAGCAGGGGAGGGACACGGCGTCTTTGGGGCCCCTGGGGTCTGAAGCCGGTGTCTCCCACTGTCAGCCATATCCGCCCCTCCCTGTCTTGGCCTGTACCCTCCCCGTTAGGGCCGTGCTCTGGCTGGTGTAAGTCCATGCTCTGTTTGCTTCCACAAGCCTGCTCTCTGCAGGGAGAGCGCCGTGAGCTGGCTCTGCCTGGAGGGCTGCAGAGCCCATGGGTGGAGAAGCAGGAATAAGAGGACACCTGGGTGGGACAGTGACAGGCTCAGGGAGTCATGAGGCCAGGGCCAGGGGTAGGAGGTGGAAAGATAGTGGCAGGAGGCAGGTGAAGGCGGTAAGCAGGACAGGAAGGTCAGGAAGGTCAGGAAGGCCTAGGTGCACATCTGGGACTGGAGCGGAGGGCAGTGGGCATCAGTGAAGGGGTGACAGTGAGGTGAGCTTGTGGGAGCCTCCTGAGGCTGCCCGGTGAGGATGGATGGGAGTGGGAGGGTGGAAGGGGTCAGAAAGGAGGCTGGGTCTAAGCCCTCACCCCCAAGATCCCTCTGAGAGCAGGGGTTCCCTCAGGGGCTAGGCGGGGGCTTTAGGCAAGACACATGGCTGACAAGGGTCAGCAGTATCCTGGCTATGGGAGTCATCGGGAGAAGGAACAGGGAGATGCTCTAGGTCATGATAAGACCCACTCGGTGAGGGCATCAGAGCTGGGGATGCCCCTAGGCCTGTAGGCCCCCTTGGGCTCTTGGCCTCATCCTGGATAACTCTGGAGTGGGCATAGAGGTGGAGGTTGGGGATGTGGAGGAATGAGAATATGTGGTGACATCACCTTCCACTACTTTGTCTGTACACTCTTCCTGCCTGCCACCCCCACTAACACACACATGGAGACACACAGATGCACACACACCATCAGGGCTGTGATCACTTCTCTGCTGGCTGCTTTGTTTCCTGGTTTGTTTCTAAATGAATGAATAAATGAATGAATGGTTGGATGAATAGACTGGTGATGAGCACATGGATGAATAACTGGATAGATGGGTAAATGGATGAATAAGTGGATGGATGGGTAAACAGATGAATGAGTGGATGATGGATGGGTAAATGGATGAATGAGTGGGTGATGGATGGGTAAATAGATGAATAAGTGGATGGATGGGTAAATGGATGAATGAGTGGATGATGGATGGATAAATGGATGAATGGGTGGATGGATGGGTAAATGGATGAATGAGTGGATGATGGATGGGTAAATGGATGAATGAGTGGATGGGTAAATGGATGAATGAGTGGATGGATGGGTAAATGGATGAATGAGTGGATGATGGATGGGTAAATGAATGAATGAGTGAATGGGTAAATGGATGAATGAGTGGATGGATCGGTAAATGGATGAATATGTGGGTGGGTGGGTAAATGGGTGAATGAATGGATGGATGGGTAAATGATGGATAGGTAAATGGATGAATGAGTGGATGAATGGATAGGTCAGTGGGTGGATGAATAGATGGTGGGTAGAGGAAGAAGACAGATGGCATGGAAGGAGGCACTGTCTTTGCTGAGCACCGTCCTTGTGCCATGCAGAGTGGGCACTTCCTACCTTCACCTCCTTCAAATCTCCCAGTTGCTCAGGAGGCTGCTACCGGTGCCCCCCTGCATGGAGGCTCGGCGAGGGAGGGCACCCCCTGCAGTGGGCCCCATGGTGCCTGGTCAGCCTCCCTCAGCCCCGTCTGGTCCCCGCAGCCCGTGCCCAACCACAACCCCTGGATGCTGCTCTACTTCATCTCCTTCCTGCTCATCGTCAGCTTCTTCGTGCTCAACATGTTCGTGGGCGTCGTGGTGGAGAACTTCCACAAGTGCCGGCAGCACCAGGAGGCTGAGGAGGCGCGGCGGCGCGAGGAGAAACGGCTGCGGCGGCTGGAGAAGAAGCGCCGGAGTGAGTGTGACCTGCAGGGGAGGGAGACGGCCCCAGGCCCCAGAGCTCCTCTGCCAGCTGCTGTGTGGAGGCCTGGGCCTGACCCCAGCCACTGGGCCTCTGGACCCAGAGGGAACGGAGGTCTCTGTGCTCCTGGCCTTGCCATTCCCCAGTGTCTGCCTGACCTGACCTCTGTCATCAGTGTCCATCCAGAGTCTGATGGTGACCCCAGTGCCTGCCCAAACGAGGCCCTGCAGCTCAGTCCAGGCAGAGGGCAGAGACAGAGCCTGGATGCCCAGCCCTGAGATGTGGGACCCCTATCCTGCCCCCAGCAGACCCAGAGCCCCTGAATGGGCACATTTGGGGTGGATGAAGACAATCAGGGTCCCTCTTTGCCACCCTGCCTCATGTTTTAACCCCTTTTCCTCAAGGTGCCCTGGCTGGGTTGGGGGAACCTAACTGACTCCCAGGGCCTGGGGTGGACCCGATCTCGCCCCCTCACCTCCTCCCTCCCCTCTGCCTCTCCCTCTGTGTGCTCTGCCCTATCTCTGCCCTAACCCTCTATGGTCTGTGCTACCCACCCTGTACCCCTGCAGAGGCCCAGCGGCTGCCCTACTATGCTACCTACTGTCCCACAAGGCTGCTCATCCACTCCATGTGCACCAGCCACTACCTGGACATCTTCATCACCTTCATCATCTGCCTCAATGTGGTCACCATGTCCCTGGAGCACTACAATCAGCCCACGGTGAGCCCCGGCCTGGCCCCTGGCCCAAGGTCATGTGGCAGGGGCAGGTCCTCAGCGGGACCCCCCCCAGGGATGGGCGGGCCAGGGTCTGAGCAGGTCCTACATGGGATCCTGTGCTTAAGAAGCTCAGGGCCTGGTAGGATGGATGAGTGAGAGGGAGAAGTCACTCCTTTCCAGGGAAAGGTCCCAGTGAATGGGGTGTAGCGGGATGGGAGGGTGACATTCAGGCCCAGCCTTGAGCATGGGTGACAGTAGCTGCGGTGTGTTCACTGGGACTCTTTGCAGGGCGCACTACAGATACTAACTCTCTGATCCTCGCGGCAACCTTAATGTGTTTGTGGCGGGCTTTCTCCAGATTGTGTAGATAAAGAAACTGAGGCTCAGAGACATGAAATATGCCCCCAAGTCATTCAGCCAGTGAGTGGAGGTGCAACTGGAGCTTTGGTTTTCCACCTGGCTCCACTACTACTGGGCACATGGAGCCTGGCAGAGGGGCAGGGCCATTGAGGGCAAACACTGGGGTAGGAGAGGTGACCGCTTCCCAGCTGGTTGCAGGCAGTGTGCATGAGGGACACAAGGAGTGTGTTACGTAGGGGCAAGTCTCTGAGAAGACTTACTGGAGTGAGGGAAGAGGGGAGAGCAGAGCCTCCAGGTGAGGAGCTGGTATGTTATTTTAAATGGTAGAAGAGAAATATAATGAGGGCAGGCAAAAGAAAGGCAACCATTAGTGGAATGCAACAGTAATGGTAGAACTTCTAAATTAACATGAAGAAATAGAATAATAATAAGTTCATATTAACCAAGTATTTATTCTGTCTGGTCTCAGACTATTACCTTGTTTAATTCTGATAGCAACTTTCTGAGGTGGGTGCTATTATCATCCCCAATTCATAGACTGGAAAACTAAGTCCTGGAGAGGTCAAATGACTTGCCAAGGCTACAAACAAGGAATAAGTGCTGAGTCTAAATTCAAATCTATTAATAAGTGGTCTGGTTCTTAACCACTACCTTAACCATTTCCCCATCCTGCCTCCACTGAGTGGCAGTTGGACCAGACCAGCAGAAATAAGGAAAAGGAAACAGCAATCTAAAATAAATAGTGCTCATTAAATAAGGTGGGAAGAGTAAAAGCAGATATGTAAATCATTGCATTAAGTGTGAATGGAGTAAATGCTCCCCTTACAAGGCAGAGATTTTTCTGACCGGAGTAAAGGTGGTGGACAGTTCATGGGGCCTGGATCATGCTTCTTTTTGTTGCTCCTGCAGTCTCTAGAGACAGCCCTCAAGTACTGCAACTACATGTTCACCACTGTCTTTGTGCTGGAGGCTGTGCTGAAGCTGGTGGCATTTGGTCTGAGACGCTTCTTCAAGGACCGGTGAGCAAAACTGGGCTGGGCTGAGGCAGCAGAGAGTGCACTGCAGGAGGGGGAAGCGGTCCTGACCCCAGGGGAAACCTGGAGCAGCTGGAGGAGGGGAACCAATGAACCTGACCGATGGCCATTGACCCCAGGTGCTGCCGTCAGCCCTGGCGGGTGCAGGGCATTCTGCCAGCCCCTCACGTGGGTCCTCCATACTCCACAGGTAGAGCAGGGCGTACCTCATGCAAGTCCTTCTTTTCAGAGGGAACAATTGGAGCTCAGAGAGGTTGATGGACTAGCCCAAGGCCACAGAGAGAGAGCAGCTGGCTCAAGATTCAGACCTAGGAGTCAGAACCCATCCCTCCTCAGATGTTCCTTTAGCCTGGTCAGCCTCTTGCTTGAGGGATAGAGGCTGTGGTGGGGTTGGGGCGGTGGGGGGCAGTGAGGGAGCTGGAACCACTGGGATCTGGAGGGGCTATTAGGGATATCTGAGGGCCATGGCAGGAGGGCGGAGGGCTGGGAATCTCCTCCCAGCTGGTGTGTATCTAAACTCAAGTGGCTCTTGCCCTGCCTCTCACTCCTGCCCTCCTCTGCCGTGCTGCACAGGTGGAACCAGCTGGACCTGGCCATCGTGTTGCTGTCGGTCATGGGCATCACGCTGGAGGAGATTGAGATCAATGCGGCGCTGCCCATCAACCCCACCATTATCCGCATCATGCGGGTTTTACGCATCGCCAGGGGTGAGGGTTGGGTGGGGGAGGGGGGGCGGGGCAGGATGGACCGTTTGCTGAGCAGGGGGAGTAGGAGCCTGTCCCTGACACACACTCGACGCCCCCATCCTGTGTGCCCACACTTGCCCTTGTTCTGACAGCTCTGTTCTGAACCCTGGCATGCCCCCTCCATATAACACCCTGCCCAGTGTGGTCCAGTCTCAGGCTGGGTTGAAAGGAACCCAGTACAGCCAAGAAGATACTGGGTCCTCACCAGCCTTTCTCCAGCACTGGCTGGGACACCCTGTCCTTGAAATCCTCTTTCTTCTCCCAGAAGCCTCCCTTTCACCCCAAGGCTGTCCTCATACTTGTTTCAAAAAACCTCCTGCCTCTGGCCTCACCCTTCTATCTTCCCCGCCCGTTGCCCCCAGATTCCGAGGTGGTGAGGGGTCCGGTGGAGAAACTCAGCAGTCACCCTGGGGCCTCTCCAGCCAGAGAGGAAGGGAGAGACCCAGGGGCACTCACACGCTGGTCATTGTGGCTTTATCACGGTGAATTACGTGCTCGCTCACACACTTGATCTCCCTCTGCTCCCCTGTGCCTGCCCTCCTCCTCTTGGGCTTTTTCACACCAACACTCAGCTGGGTGAACGTGTTTTTGTGCACCACCCTGTCACGCGAGTGCACGCTCCTCGGTTCTGTCTCGTCACAGCAAAGATTTGGAGTGACGACCCCAACCCCCATTCATCTGCACCCAGAGGAGTGTAGTGCGGCATCTCATGCACGCTCCTCCACTTTCTCACTCTACTGCATTCACACACACACACATGCACAGGCCTGTCTCCACTGGTCTGGGCTGAGTGGGCCGGGTTGGGTGTTGCCCACAGTGCTGAAGCTGCTGAAGATGGCCACAGGAATGCGGGCCCTGCTGGACACCGTGGTGCAAGCTCTGCCCCAGGTAAGAGCTGCCCCTCCCCCAACCTGGCCGCCATCAATGTCACGCTGGGCCCCTTGGGGGTCGTGGGCTATGACTTCCCTTCTCTCCAGATCTGCCAGGAGCCAAGGCAGAGTCCTGCCTCCAGAGAAACAATTGTGCGCTCAGGGCATGAGAGATGGGTGGGGTGCCATCTACGTCTTCCTTCCTTTCTTTGCGGAGCACTTGCTCCCTCCCCCCACCCCTCCCCCACCTGCCTGCTTTGTACCCAGCCCTTCCTTGGGCTGGCCACTGAGGACCCAGGTTCTGCCTCCAGGAGTCTAGGGGGACGACAGAGGCCTCAGGGCAGTGTGGGGAGAGGCCCTCACATGGGGGAATCAGCGAAGGCATAAGACACTTTGAGCTTGACCTTGTAGAGTGGCTTGGTAAGAGGTGGTGATGGGGGTAGAGAGGTGACAGGTATGACATTCTAGGAGGGGACAGCATGAGACCCTGACCTGGGGGTGGGGGCCCTGGGAAATTAGGAAAGCGCCCCCCACCATAGATGAGGAGAAGGGAGATAAGGTCAGGGCCACAGAGGGTGCATCTTCCGTCCTGAGAACTCTGTAGTCCCAGGCTCCTCCTCCCCTGCTGTCCCAGCTACTGATGGCTCCTCTTCTCCCTCCCCTCAGTGTGGCCTCACCTCGCTCGGAGGTGAGCCTCATGTACATTCATGTATTCACTGTGACTCATCTAGTCTTGGGAACTTTAGGTGTCTTAAGGTAAAAGGCAGAGATAGAGCATGCTAAAGATCAGTATGAAAGATTAACAGCCCAGGGAACATGAAAGCAAATTCTCTCAGGCACCTGGGCTAAGGATATTGAGTTCTGTTCTTGAGTTTGGTGTGAGCTTCCTGGCAGCCTTGTTGCAAAGGGAAAGCGACACAGCAGATAGCAGGTCTGGATGGAAAGCAAGGGCTTTCATTCAGAGAGCTGTGGTCTTTCCTAACATGAAATCCCTTTGGAGGAATTTGTCACACAGGAGTTGGGGGTGTGTTCTGGGCAGATAGTAAATGGGTTGGAGACCAGACTTAATTCTCCTTCAAAGTCAAAGTGTTAGTCACTCAGTCGTGTCCGACTCTTCGAGACCCCGATTGTAGCCCACCAGGCTCCTGTGTCCATGGAATTCTCCAGGCAAGAATACTAGAGTGGGTAGTCATTCCCTTCTCCAAGGGATCTTCCTGACCCAGGGATCAAATTCGGGTCTTCTGTATTGCAGGCAGATTCTTTACCATCTGAGCCACCAGGGAACCTATGGTCAAAGCCTAGTGCCCTGTGAGAGCCTGGGGATGAGGTGCCTATATTTTTCTTGCCTGTGAAATCGGATGGGGGTGGGGGGTGGTGGTGATGGTGGTGGTAGCAGTTCTTATCTCCAAGGGTTGTTAAAATAGTTAAAGCTTGGAAAGCACTGGATCATAAGAAGCACCATGGAAGAGTCTGCTAAGGATAGGAATGGGGGTGGCAAGGGTAGGCCTCCAGCCTGCCTGGCCTCCTGGCCTTTACGCCTCTCCCTTTCCCCTTGTTCTGACCCCTGGGCATCCTAACCCTACATTGGCATAGGGCACATGGAGACGCCTAGGAGTCCTAGCTTCAAGTAGGAGACATGTGACAATAATTACAGCTACTTTAAGAGATGTGTGTGCCTGGAACCATGTGGTATTGGGGTGAGGGGCTTACCCCTCAAAATCTATTAGCTGATTGTGTGGACATTTCCTTGGTTCTATGTAAAGTGACATGAAAACGAAACCTCAGCCCTTTCCTTCCAGGCTTTGTCTCAGGCACACAGAGAGAGGAGGCATCAGGGAACGCTTCTCAGAGGAGGTGACCCCTGATCCGGGTATTGAGGGGTGAGGAGTAGGCATTTTCTAGGCAAAGGCAGAGAGAAGGTCTTCCTGGCAGAGAAAACAGAATATGAAAATGGGGTCTGGTCTCTGTGGGCTGGAGTCTGGAGTTGGGTGATCAGTCTGGGAGGGGTCCACAGGGCTGGACCCCAGCAGCTGCGGCCTCACACCTGGCCTCAGAGGTGCTCAGTGACGGCTTGTGTCATTAATAAACCAGCATCATTTAATTAGACACTATTGGTGTGATTGTGGTGCAACTCAGAAGGAAACCCTTGTCTGCGGTAGAGAAACATTAGGAGCCTGTGATTAACACGGTTTACTTTTCAGCAATTAACACGAACATCCTCAGATTCCATTCCTGCAGGTCTTCTGAGGGTTCTCGGAGACACTTCCTTTCTAGGGCAAGAACATGTTGGAGCCTTATCTTACCCATAACATGAGCTAAAGGTGGTTTCCGGCCTATAGATAGACTTGAAATAGGCTTGGAATTGGATGTTTTTCTCCCACCGGAGCTGTGGGAGGGGGGTAGATGGGTTTGCAGGAGGCTTCTTGGGGGCCCAGTCTTGCATGATTCCTGTGTTCACGCCTTTCTGGGTCCAGGGCTCGTGCTGGCCCGAGGAAGCAGATCTGAATTACTCTAGCCATGTCCCTGCTTTCCAGGACTTCCCAGGTGGGCAGAGACAGTGACAGGGACACACCAGTTACACTCACGCTGTAAGACCGAATCCCCGTCTGTCTGAAGGAATTCAGGCAGGCTTCATGAAGGAGGTAGCATTATTGATGTAACTTCCTTTTTTCCCTCTCTCCATTCATCCATGGGATGGTACTGACCACACACAGGTGTGGCAGCTGTGTGCAGAGACCCTGGGGCCAGCCTGCTAGGCTTGACCCAGTCCTACCACTATAGCGATGTGGTCCTGGGCAAGGACTTCACCTCTCAGGACATTTGTTTCTTCACCTGAAGAATGGGGGTAAAAGAGACTCCATAGATCACTGTGTGGAGCCATGCCTAAGGAATGCTTGAAATTGCACCGCTCATAGGAAGGGCTTCATGCTCACTCACTTTAGTTGTGTCTGACTCTTTGTGATCCCATGGACTGTAGCTCACCAGGCTCCTCTATCCATGGGATTCTCCAGGCAAGAGGACTGGAGTGGGTTGCCTTCTCCTAACCAGGGGATCTTCCTGACCCAGAGATCGAACCCACATCTCCTGTGGCTCCTGCGTTGCAGGTGGATTCTTTACCACTGAGCCACAGGGGCCGCCAGTAAGGGCTTCACATGTGTTTTATTATTGTCTTATGCCCTGTGCTGGACCCAGCCAGCCCTCCAGGAGGTGGGGTGGGGGTGGCAGACACGGATACAGAGCCTGCCCTGACCCTCAGGCTGGCCCTTTGCCTGGAGCCTGCCGTGCCCCCTTCCCGGACCCTGCCCAGCCCCAACTGCTGTCCCCACAGGTGGGCAACTTGGGCCTCCTCTTCATGCTGCTCTTCTTTATCTACGCTGCCCTGGGAGTGGAGCTCTTCGGGAAGCTGGGTGCGTGATGCTGAAGCTGGCCTGGGGGGTGGGCTATGGAACAGGTCTGGTAGTGGAGGGAGGGCCTCTGCAGGGTGGGGAGGCCTGAGACACCCTCCCCGGAACAGATTGTCATGTCACGGTCTCTGTGATGGGGAATATTCCTACAGCAAGCCTTTGGGGGATGGATGGGTGACCCTCAGCCATGTGAAGAGAGGCTTTGGAGAGATGTTCACCTGGGCACTCCCATACCTGTGCAGTGGACCCCCCGCTTGGAGCCCCCCTAGCTGTCTGACTGCTCAGGGATGCCCCTTCCAGTCCCACCTGCCAGTGCCCATCCCCAGTCAGTGCCACCCCAGTAGGCAGAGTGGACAGGGCACAGACTGAGGGCAATGCAGCCCACATCCAGGCAGCCCTGCACAGGAGCTCCAGAAAGCTGGGCTCCCCTGGGCATGAGCCCTTACCTACCTTAGCCCAGCTTCTCTCTCAGAAATTGATACCTGGGTAGAGTGAGGAGCCAGGTTCACCTGAGTTTGAGTCTCCACCTGCGTGCCACCTCCCTGAGCCTCAGTTTCTCCATCTGTGGGCTGGGCACAGCCTGCACGCGCTTCTGAGGTTGTAGGAGATGAGGCTGAGAGGCAGCAGCACAGGGCAGGCCCTGCAGGGGACTCTGCAGTGGGCCAGGCTGACCCCACTCTCCTTCCAGTCTGCAACGACGAGAACCCTTGCGAGGGCATGAGCCGGCACGCCACCTTCGAGAACTTCGGCATGGCCTTCCTCACACTCTTCCAGGTCTCCACCGGTGACAACTGGAATGGGATCATGAAGGTACACATGGGTGGGCAGAGGAGGGAGAGTCAGGCTGGGTTCTGCCTGCCCAGCAGCCCACAAGGGGGGGTGTGCAGCGCAGAGACACAGAGGGACCTGCCCATGGCCCTGGGGCACAGCAAGGTGGACATGAGGCCAGAGCGGGTTTCTTGTCTGCCCCTGAATGCTGCTCTGGGATCAGGGCTCAGATTCTAGGGGACAGGACTCCCTGCACCACTGCTCCGGGTGCCAGGCCTTCAGCTTGGGCTTCACTGCCCATCACCCAGCACAGGTTCCCTGGTGGAGAGGGGCCTCATGAGGACAGAGATGAGGCCTGTGTCCCAGAC
The DNA here is from genome assembly GCA_007570785.1 of Antilocapra americana. NCBI lineage: Eukaryota > Metazoa > Chordata > Mammalia > Artiodactyla > Antilocapridae > Antilocapra > Antilocapra americana. Next base: position 8,498,446 of record ML663560.1, on the reverse strand, counting down.
GCCCCAGGCCGCACTGCTACCTCCCTGCCGCACCCCACCTCCCCTCATCCCGGTGCAGGACACGCTGCGGGACTGCACCCACGACGAGCGCAGCTGCCTGAGCAGCCTGCAGTTCGTGTCGCCGCTGTACTTCGTCAGCTTTGTGCTCACGGCCCAGTTCGTGCTCATCAACGTGGTGGTGGCCGTGCTCATGAAGCACCTGGACGACAGCAACAAGGAGGCCCAGGAGGACGCCGAGATGGACGCCGAGCTGGAGCTAGAGATGGCCCACGGCCTGGGCCCCAGCCTGCGGCCACCTGCAGGCTCCCCAGCGGCGCCTGCGCCCGCCCACGGGCCAGGAGGGGCGGGCGGCGAGGGTGACCCCGAGGGCCGCCTGCGCCAAAGCTGCTACTCGCCAGCCCAGGTGGGCGGGGCCCAGAGAGGGCAGTGGGGTCACCGAGGGCTGGGAGGGCAGCTGGGCTCGGTGGGGTGTGGGGGGGTTCGGGCAGAGAGCTCGGTCGTTCCGGGCCCCACTCGCTCAGCTCCATTTCAGGGGCGACCCTGTGATGCGGGGTCGGGCCCAGGCCACGGGCGGAGAAACAGGAAGGCAGCCCGTGCCCGCCCACCCGGCCATCCCGAGCCGGCCGATAATCCCACCTGTGCCCACCCCGTCCCCGTCCGCCTAGGAGAACCTGTGGCTGGACAGCGTCTCTTTAATCATCAAGGACTCCTTGGAGGGGGAGCTGACAATCATCGACAATCTGTCCGGGTCCATCTTCCACCACTACTCCTCACCGGCCGGCTGCGAGAAGTGTCACCATGACAAGCAGGAGGTGACGGTAGCACCCCCAAGGGAGCTGGGGCCTCGGGGTGGGGGAGGTCACCAGTCCTGGTGGAGGGCCAGCCCGAGGGGTGAGCCGCTCTGGGTGGAGGCCTACTGGGGCCTACTTGCTCCAGGCTGGTCTGGGGGGCTATGGTGGATGGGCCTCCTCCCCAAGCCCAGCCTGGCCTGTTCCTCTGCTCAGTGCAGGCCTGCGGTGTGGCCTCAGGAGCTGCGAGGCCCCGCTCTGGGCCTGTACACAGAAGGTGCTCAGAAAGGGCGGCTGCCCACCGTGGTGGCGAGCTGCGGGCACCAGCAGGAAGCCCAGGCGTCACCTCTGGTGCACTGTGCCTTTTCTGTGATGTCAAGGGGTGGCCCAGGGCCATTGTCCTGGAGCTCAAGGTCTGAGCACCCGGGAGCCTCTTCCCAGGGCCCCCGCCCTGGTTCCAGGGCTCAGCCCCGCCCTCCCCGGGGCGGAGGGCTTCCCTGATGGGCACCACAGGGCATCCGTGTCCTTGGGCCTGTCTTGTGCAAGCTCAGGTGGGCCCCATCCCTTCTCCCCAGCAACGTGGGGCCCTGAGCACCTCCCTAGGAGTGTCCAGCCCCCAGGGAGCCCCTTCAGCCTGAGGTGACTTCAGACTCCCCAAAGTCCTAGCGGCTCACAAGCACCCCCAGCCCATGAGGGCAGCCTGCACAGGGCCACAGGTGAGTCAGACCCAGCAGCCTTGAAGGGCACTTGGCCTGCTTGGACCAGCTTTAGTTCACAGCCCTCGGCAGCTCACCTGCCCGCTGGCCCAGCCCAGGCCTGGAACTCTGCCATCTGTGACATCCTCGGGTCGTCTCCCATCCCCAGCCCAGGCGAGGTCCCTGCACAGATGGACATGCCGTCTGTGCTCAGATCACTTGCCCTCTCTGACCGCTGCCCTGTGTCTGGAGAACCAGCCTTCCCCACCGCAGCCCCAGGGGTAACCCGAGGCGGCCCCCTCTCCCTGCAGGTGCAGCTGGCTGAGACGGAGGCCTTCTCCCTGAACTCAGACAGGTCCTCGTCCATCCTGCTTGGTGATGACCTGAGTCTGGAGGACCCTGCAGCCTGCCCCGTCGGCCCCAGGGATGGCAAGGTGAGCACCCAGTGGGCTCCGGGGCAGGTGGGTCTGAACGTGCAGCCTGGCCTCCACCTGCCATGCTGGGATACTGCCCCTTCCTGGCGCACCATTTAAGTGGCACCCACTGCATGCTGGGCCCTCATCTCCTCTTGATCAGATGAGGGCTGGGGACAGAGAGGTGGAGTGATTTACCTGAAGTCACACAGCAACAAGCCCACTGAGGGCTCCAATCACAGCATCCAAGTGGCCCTGGCCACTCACTGTAGCTTTGGATGTTTTCGCTCCATTTAATGGGAGTTATCCCTGGTGGGCAAACTTTACTGGGGGACTGGGAGGCTGAAGAGTCAAAACAGGTGCAGGCACCTACTGTGTGCCATTCTATATATACTCAGTGTGTGCAGTCTGTTTCAGGGGCGTTAGGGGTGATGTGACTTCATTCTACAAGCCAGAGCATGAGAGCTCTGAGAGGTGAGGCGGCTTGTCCTGTTGCACAGCTGGGCATGGTCCCCAACCTCTGCCCTCAAGGTGGTCAGTCCAAGGGAGGCCAGGACGGCTCGAAGGGCCGCTCTGTTGATCCTGCAGACTCAGGGAGGGGAGGTCTGCCACTGGGCTTGTGACCTCAAGGCTGCGTTGTTCTTTTTTTTTAAGTATTTATTTCTTTATTTGGATTCCCTGGTGACTCATATGGTAAAGAGTCTGCCTGCAATGCAGGAGACCAGTGTTCAATCCCTGGGTTGGGAAGATCCCCTGGAGAAGGAAATGGCAACCCACTCCAGTATTCTTGCCTGGAGAATTCCACGGATGGAGGAGCCTGGTGGGCTTCCATCCATGGAGTGGCCAGGAGTCGGACACTTGGGTCTTCGTGTGGTACTCAGGATCTTCACTGCACCGCGTGTGGTCTCCATTGCGGCACACAGACTCTCTAGTTGTACGTGGTCCCAGTAGTTGCATGGGAGGGCTGAGAGAGTCTCTGTCCCCCAGCCCCTGGGGCAGCCTGGGTTTGGCACCACTGCCCCCCAGAGCTGTCCTCCATCAGCTCCAGGAGGGCGGGGATGGGGGAGTGGATCTTCCCCGCCCCCTCTGTCCCCTTTCTGACAGCTGACAGCCCCTGCCCCCGCACCGCCCCCAGCCCCTTCGGGTCTGTGCCAGGCACTTGGCTGCAGAGACAAAGAAGACCCTCAGGAGTCTCAGGATCACAAAGGGAGTGAGTAGGGAAATTGCTACCTGCCTGGGACATCAGAGAGGGCTTCCTGGAGGTGGGGCCCTTTCACCTCCAGGAAGTTTTGGAAGATGATGATCATTGGCCAGGTGGAGGAGGTGAGGAGAAGGCCGTCCCAGGCAGTGAGAGCAGCGAAGCAAAGGGTTGTAGAGCAGGGACATGAAGGCAGCTTTGGGGGGCTGTTCCCTCCTCCACCATCCTGCCCCTTCCACCTCCCTTTTCCTGTAGGGTGAGCCTGACCCACCTGAGCCCGTGCGGGTAGGGGACCTGGGCGAATGCTTCTTCCCCTTACCCAACACGGCTGTCTCGTCGGGTCCGGAGAACTTCCTGTGCGAGATGGAGGCCATCCCGTTCAACCCCGTCGGGTCCTGGCTGAAACACGAGAGCAGCCAAGGTGAGGGTGGGAGCCCTGCCAGCTCCCATGGCCCTGATCTCGGGTGTTGGCTTCAGAGGGAGCTGGCTGAGATTTTTCCTTAGTAATTTTGCCTAGACTATTACATTGAGTCCAGAAAGAACCAGATGGTTAATTGACAATAAAATATAGGAGTCTCAGGCCTGATAGAACAATGACAAAAGACCAGGAGCCAAATAATACAGAGAGATGAGATCATAATTATACCAAAAATCTGGGCTAATGGATGATTCATGCTGAGTGTCCTAGGAGCTGTGGTGAAAAAGGAAACTGGTTGGCACACGCAGCTCTCATCAAGCAGAAGGCAAGCTGCTTAATTATTGAAGTATTTTTCTAGAGCTTGAGAGGTGTTTATCCCACAAGATCATCACACAAGGTGATACTGAACAGCAGAGAGCCTGTGGTCCTCAATAGCTCTTTCATACAAAGCCCTACCTTCAGCATCCTCTGTTTACACTTTGGGCTTGTGGCTGGGCTCAGGGCGTGAGGACAGAGGACTCAGTTGACTGGTCCATCACAGGTTCACCTTCACCTCCAGTCCCTCTGGTGGCTTCATAGCACTGGCTGGGGAAAGAGGGCAGAAAGATGAATTCATCAGAAGAGGGGCCCCGAGATCCTGAGCCCACCCCACGTACTATTCTGGGAGGAGGCTTGGCCTTGAGCACCTTCCAGGAGCTAAAGGTGGAGTGACTCTTCCGAGGACCTTCCTAAAGCTGACAGCCTCTGGACTGGACACGATGGCTGAGTGCCAAGACCCCAGACCTCCTGAATCAGAAGTTAGGGCACAGGACCAAAGAGCCATTCTGATCAGACGAAATCCCATCATCTTTACCTAACCTTTCATTAGCTTTTTTCCTTCAATAAGATAACACAGATGAGGAATCCCTCTTACCTGGGGAAATTCAAGCTTCCATCCTCATCCTGAGGATGAAGGCACTGAGGGGACCATGGGCAGAAGTTGCTGCCCCCCACCTGCAGAACTGCCCCTGCTCTCATTTCCATCTCACCTTCTCTTTGCCCCTCTCCATCCCCAGCACTGCCTGCTCTGCTGTCCAGCGTGGTGCCCACCTGTGTACTGTCCTTGGTGGGGGGGGGTTGGCCCCCAGGCCTGGCCAGGCCCCGAGGGCGTCAGGACTGGGGAGTGAGTGTCTTAGTGAGCACTGCTATTCATGGGGCTTGAGCTCCGTAGCTGCCTCTTGCTCTTACAGCCATGTCTCCACTCCTCAAGGTGGGCTGCTGGTCCCTATTTAAAGGGGAAGGAACCTAGGGCCCTTGAGCCTGGGTCTGCTTGACTCCAGAAACTGCCACTGCCCAGTGCCCGTCCTCCCAGGACTCACAAGGCAGGCTTGGTGTTTCTTGCGCTCACGATGGACTCCGAGGCTCAGAGAGGGAGGCTCGCCCATGGAGTCACAGCCAATTTGTCAGGGGGGCCCTTCCTGCCAGCCCATTCTCTGGCCCGCCAGCCTGAGCCTGCTTCCCTGCCCCTCTCCTCCCTCCCCAGCAGGGCCCCCGAGCCCCTTCTCCCCGGATGCCTCCAGCCCACTCCTGCCCATGCCGGCCGAGTTCTTCCACCCTGTCGTGGCCGCCAGCCAGGAAGGGCAGGAGAAGGGCACCGGGGCTGGGACCCTCCCCAAGATTGCCCTGCAGGGCTCCTGGGCCTCCTTGCGGTCACCGAGTGTCAACTGCACCCTCCTTCGACAGGTACGGTCCCTCCCGGCTCTGAGAGCTCTCCTATCAGGGGACATGTGAGGGGGATCTTGAAATCCAAGGTGAGGGAGGAGGGAACGGGGCCCAACCAAAGGCATGAGACAGGGAGGTGTCGGGGTCACTTGGGAAAGTGAGATGTAGTGCTGATTCTGGAGGGAGGAGGTAGCACTAGAGGCTGATGAAGTGGACAGGGCAGGGTCCTGGGGCATCTGGGGACAGTAGAGTGTGGGGAGTGCCCACATCAGGGGCCCTGGAGGAAGACCTGGGCTCTAGATTGAGGGGACAGGGAGGAGGGGGCTGTGGGAGTCATTGCAGGGGGTGGGGTTGGGGCACTAAGGGAGTTGGGGTGTGACTGCTAGGAATGGATCTCTCCATCTGCTGGGCCACCTGTACTGAATTGGCCAGGGCCACCTGGGCACCCCTCAGGGCCCAGAGCACAGAGCAGAAGGGTCTGCAGACCTGACATCCCTGGTCTGGGGGTTGGGGTGGGGGTGGGGGTGGGGAGGAGTGGGGGCAGGAGGAGGGGACCAGGTCTTAGGGAGAGGCACAGTGCTGGAGGCATAGTCAGCCCAGGGCTCTTGCAATTACTTGTTCGCCCAATGATTGTTGACCGCAGCTACCCGCCAGGCTACAGCAGGCTGCAGGGGTGAAAAATCCCTGCCTCCCAGGGTTTACCATTTAATGTGCTGTAGGGGTGTGCCAGGAGAGATGATCAGAATAAATGCATGGAAAGTATAGTCTGTTTGGCAGTGATGTGGGCCAGGGAGAATGCTGTGGGGGGGGGGGAGGGGACGTGGGGGGGAGTGGGGTGCTGACAGTTCAGGTGGAGGCACTGGGAGGGCAGTGAGGGGTGACTCACGAGTGGGGAGGGAGGTCCCAGAGGGAGGGGGCGAGGCCCAAGGGCTTTCTTCCCAGTGAACTCGGATCCCGCTCTGCTGAGTGACTGAGTCTGACTGAGTCTGAGTGGGATGATGCTGTTGCCACCCCGAGGCCCAGGCTGTGGGGCGGGGTGGGGCCCAGTCGGAGGCTCCTGCAGGGACCACCAGGAAGGCCACCCTGCTGCTCAGACAGCTGGAAAGCCTCGCCAGGCCGGGTGTGTCCTGCGGGGTCAGAGGGGCTGGGGGTTGCACATCGGGGAAGGGGACATCGGGCGGGCCCCTATCCCCTGTGGCCCTCCCCACAGGCCACGGGGAGCGACACGTCGCTGGAGGTCAGCCGCAGCAGCTCGGCGGGCAGCCTGCAGACCACGCTGGAGGACAGCCTGACCCTGAGCGACAGCCCGCGGCGAGGCCTGGGGCCACCCGCGCCCTTCCCGGGGCCCCGCGCCGGCCCGTCGCCGGCCGCGCGCCGCCGCCCGAGCCCGCGCGGCCGGGGCCCGTTCAGCCTGCGCGGGCTGCGGGCGCACCAGCGCAGCCACAGCAGCGGGGGCTCCACCAGCCCGGGCTGCACGCGGCACGACTCCATGGACCCCTCGGACGAGGAGGGTGCGGGCGGCAGGGCCGGCGGGGGCGGCGGGGGCGCGGGCAGCGAGCACTCGGAGACCCTCAGCAGCCTCTCGCTCACCTCCCTCTTCGGGCCGCCGCCCCCGCCGCCTGGCCTCCCGCCCGCGCGCCGCTTTAGCAGCGCCAGCAGCCTGGCCGCCGGGCCCGGCCGCCCCCGCGCCGCCGCCGCCGCCCCGGGGCCCCGCGGCCTGGCCCGCAGCCCCTCCTGGGCCGCCGCCGATCGCTGCAAGGACCCGCCGCGCCGGGCAGAGCTGGCCGCCCTCCGGGACCCGGAGGCGCCCGAGCCGCAGCCGCCGCCGCCGCCGCCGGGGGAGCCGCCGTCCGGGGACGCCGCGAGCCAGGGGAGGAGATGAGGGCCGCCTCCCGCCCGCCCCGTCTCACCTTTCTTTACCTCAGGAGCCAGGGGCAGACAGCAATACTTCGTCCAGTCCACGACCTGGACTTGGGCGCCGCGCCGGGGGGGCCGCCGTCGGGGCGGGAGGAGCAGGGGCCCCCCCCCCGGTGGCCGCGGCTCAGAAGGGCCCAGCTGTGGGCCTGCCCGTGCGTGTACGTGTATACATATGCATATACATAGAGAGAGACAGACATATATATTTATTTATTTTTTCTACCGAGAGCTTATGACTTCCAGAAAGTGCTAAAGTTGAGCATAGCCGGTGGCGGCCCACTCCGGGGGGGCACTGGCGGCTGGAATTTCTGGTGTCTCCCTCCTGGGTTGAGAGTGGCTTGGAGAGGGCTCTCAGACTTCTGAGCGTCCCCACCATGGCCGGGGAGACAGGCCCAGAAGAAGAGGTGGAATTCAGGGTGCATTTTTTTTTCTTTAAAGAAGAAACGCTGCTAAGATCCCACCCCTCCACATGTTGGGGTGTCTGTCTTGTTCCTGACCGTCTAGTTGTTGTGACAGTCCTTCATAGATGCCCCAGAGCACACAAACTCTCTTAGTCAACCAGTTAGATGTCTTTCTTTAGAAAAACCAGGGGTGAATCCTGGTATTACTTTTAGGACAGGGGTGGGGGTGGAAGGTGGCTCCACGACTGGGCAGGGTGCGGGGGCCGCTCTGCTTTAGGTGAGGGTCCAGGGGCTTTTGCCCCCAAGGAGCTGAGAGCAGCAGGGCTGCAGGAAGGAGAGGGACAGTGGAGGAATTAAGCAGAGGAGATGCCTGGAGGTCAAGGGAGCCCTCCCGGTCTGTGCTGGTCAGGCTGCCCCCGGGGCTCCTGGGTTCTGACAGTCAGTGGCCGGTTACTTATTGCCTTTTACCCCCGCCCCGGGGTGGACCATGAGCCACGGCCATTCCTGGAGGTTGTACACACATCCTACCCTCACTCCTTGTCCCCTGACCAACTCTGCTCCCTGCCCCCCCCCATCCTCCGTGGTGTTCAGGATAAAACAGATCTGACAGGACCTTAAGTAGGGGTGGGGGCACCTGCCTGGGCCCTGGGATCAGCCCTGGCCCCTGCGCCTTCCCATGCCCCCTGGGCGCCTGGAGACCCACATCCCCACATCCTCTCTCCCTGCTGCTTGCCTCTGGGTCTCTGTTTCATTCCCCTCCCCAGCTTTCCCAAAGCTGTAATACTTCTCAAATGGGTTCCCAGATGGATATTTACTTGAATAGTTGTGCATTTATTTCAGTATTTATTAGAAAAAAACCCCAGTACACTGGACCCATGATGTCACAGACATAGTGCTCAGATCAAGGCTGGGTTTTGAGCAGTGAATGGACTTGAAGTCATTTTGAGGAAGAAGGCCAGGACATGGTGATGCGGTGATCTGCAGACACGCAGAGGTTGTGGGGTGGGAAAGGCCAAAAGCTGGGGACTCACTGCGCTTCAGCAATAACCAGGCCGTCTGCTGGTATGAGAGCCTCTCAAAGGCTTTGGCTGGCCCCGCTGAGGGGCCCTTGACCTTGTTCCCAAACCCTGACCTTAAAGAGCTAGGCTTTGGGCTGGGCTGACAGGTTTGGGAGAAAGGTCTTCTTGACAGGCCCTGGGTCTTCTGGGTGACAGAAGGACCCCTGGGGTCTGGGCAACGTGCAAAGAGAGGAGGTAATGTGGCCTCCAAAGCCTTTCCCCAAGAGCTGGTGGGGGAAGGGTTGTTCGGTCCACTTCACACCTGAGGAAGCCAAGGTCCACCCCAGTGGGTGAAGGGGACACCCCAGGACCCTCAGAGTGTGGGCAGCCAAGAGGCCGAGGCGCCGTGGGCAGCCAGACCCCGAGTATCTGCAGTGTGAAACAGGGACCCTGTGTTTCAAAGCAGGTGGATTCAGAAAGTCACAGCCGGGCTTCCGGCCTCCCTGCTGGCAGTAGGGGGAGATGGGCCATCTTGGTGTTCAGTCCTGGGCTTGCCCCTGAGCCTCTGAAGCCTTCCTGTCCTCACTCAAAAGTGTGATGGTGGGTAGTCCTCTTTGAGGAGTCACTGTGAGGACACACAAGACGGTACTCAAACGCTCTGTACTCTCCCAAGCGGCAGCCCCCAGGGGAGAGGTTGGCTGGGCCTGGGGTCATGTCCCTTCCTGTCCCCCAGGGGTCCCTTGGCTGGAGGCGGAGGCTGGGCCCTAGTCCTGAGCTGCTTGCTCCAGAGAGCCTTGCGCTGGCCGCCCTGGCCATGCTGATGGTTTCATCATGGGGGTGTTTGCTCGTCTGGGGAGGAAGAGGGCACGGGTAGCCTGCCGGGCTCTGCCTCACTCTCCCTCCATGAGCCACGCTTGGCCCCAGCAATCGAGGTGGAGGGGAGGCTACACACATAGTAGCTGTACCTGGCAGCATGTTCCTGGAGGGACGTGTGTGACAGGGGCTGGAAGATGGCCTGTGGGATCTGGGAGGACCGTGTCGAGGGTAAGTGGGGATTCAAGGGGATGGTATCTGACACCGGTCAGCAGCTTCCGTTTTCTGGGCTCAGGTGTCATCGGGCGGCCCTGAGCCGTGTGCACTGCTGCTCCACACACAGACCAGGGAAGTCTTTCCTGGTGTCACCAGGCTATCAGAGGTTGGGCAGGGAACACGTCTTGGGTGTGTCTGACATAAAGCCATCCTTTTATCGGGATCTGTGTGACCTCAGAACAAGCAGACAAGTTGGGAAGAGTGATCCAGCCATCACCTGAGTAATGGTGGGAGGTCTGGTTAGAGCAGGATGTGTCTGGAGGTGGATAGAGCTAAACACAGAAAACCGAAGCTTTGCCTGAGGGAATTGTGAGAGATGGGCTGGTTCCTGGAGGGCCTCAAATGCTGAACCCAGGCACTTGGTCTTGTTCCTGGGAGTTACAGGTGATAGGGGACCAGGGAAGCTGTGGTTGGCTGGTCAGGACAAGCCCAAATGGCTAAGGGTTGGGTAATTAGCCCCTCTGCCCTCCCCGATCCTGCGGCCTGTCCATCACAAAAGCACAAACCTACCCTAATCCACGTAGCCTGGCCCTGAGGAGAGTGGGGAGCCTGGTGCTGGACAAGCTGTGTGTTTGCAGATCTCTGCAGAATGGTGGCTGGCAGGCACCTCAAGACCTAGACAAAGGGACCCAAGATCAGATGGGACTTGGCCTGCCCCCGCCAAACCCTTTTCCTGTCTCCTGCCAGGCCTTCTCCTGCACCAGGCAGCCCCCTAAAAGTGGACCAAACTTGCACAGTATCAGCCTGTCTGCCTGTCTTCCTCCTCACCCCCCAAATCTTCCCACTGGAGCTTTCTGTTTCCAGGGCCACCTCTGGCCCCCTTTGCTGCGCTGTGTAAGGGCTTGGGGTCTTAGAAACCGCTGTTTAGCCCAGATACACATACTCTTTTTGTCTTTGTGCAATAATCAGTGTACCTGGTGGAGCCTGGGCTGAGCCAGGGTTTGAGGAGGAGACAGGCCGCCTCCTCCTGGAAGCCCTCTGCCCGGCCCTGCTGCTGTGACTATCGCACTCCCAGTCGCTGTACAGTTTCTATGGTGTGAATAAACTTCCCTCCTAGTTGCTGATGGCGCTGGTACCTACTGGCCCAGACGGCCTGAGGTAGAGAAACCAAGTGGCAGCTGCCACCAGTGTTGTTTTGAATAAAACCTGAAGCCTATTTCAGAATTTTTCTGTGTGTCTGGGCTGTTCTTTCCCTAGTGGCGTGGGTGTTGAACTGCGGGATTTCCCGGTGTGGGGATGGGCGTGGTGGTGGTGACGTGTTTATCATGCCCAGGCTGTGGAGCCTGGGGTGTCTGGGACCTAGAGACACCCATGGAAGGGTCCTCTCTTGGCTAGGGTGTGGGTCGGGGGCGGCTGGGCTGGGGAGGAAGCAGAACCTGCCTCTGTAGTGAAGACGCTGGACCCGAGTGAGAGAGTAACAAAAGAGTAGTCAGCTGCTTACCTGGCACTGTTACCTAAAGTCATACTGTGGGTATTTTCAGGACGGTTTTGGTTCAGTTCAGTCACTCAGTCGTGTCCAACTCTTTGCGACCCCATGGGCTGCAGCACGCCAGGCCTCCCTGTCCATCACCAACTCCCGGAGTTTACTCAAACTCACGTCCATGGAGTCGGTGATGCCATCCAACCATCTCATCCTCTGTTGTCCCCTTCTCCTCCTGCCCTCAATCTTTCCCAGCATCATAGTCTTTTCCAATGAGTCAGTTCTTCACATCAGGTGGCCAAAGGATTGGAGTTTCAGCTTCAGCATCAGTCCTTCCAGTGAATACTCAGGGCTGATTTCCTTTAGGATGGACTGGTTGGATCTCCTTGCTGTCCAAAGGACTCTCAAGAGTCTTCTCCAGTACCACAGTTCGCAAAGGACAAAAATCCAACTCAAATGAACTTGAAAGAAAAAGCTGGAAGAGAGGAAAGAAAGGCAGGGAGAAAGAAATAAGAAGAAAGTAACTTGGTGGCTCAAGTAGCTAAAAAGTCCAGAGGTAGCGTCACCTTCAGATACAGTTGGATCAAGGGCTCTAACTATATTGCTAGGATGAAGTCTCTCTACCTCTTGGTTCTGCTTCCTTCTGAGTTTGCCTCCCTCTTCTCTGAGTGGCCACCAACAGCCCAGGCATGGGGCCTATCTTCCCACCCCCAGATGAAGGAGGGCATCTCTCCCTGATAGTCTGGCAAAGTTCATGGAGTCTCATAGGTTGACTGGGGTACATGCCATGCTCTGATTGGCCAGGTCTGAACCCTGGGATCCAGGGATGGGGGTGACCCACTGGCATCATGGTTTGAGAGCAAGAAAGGGAGAAACTGTCAAGGAGAACCACCATGTGCTTGTTGGAAGGAGGGGCTGAAGGCTGGACATGCAGAGAAACCTGGGCTGCCTCTCCTCTGGCTAAGCTGCATGCGGCTTCATCCCTGGGAAGGGTGCTCTCATCACTGCCCCTCAGATCAGACCAGGGACCCAGAGAAGTCCAGAAACTGATCACCTGGACATCTACAAGCTGTAGGAGTGGAATAGCCAAATCAGTTGCCAGAGGGCCTACATGATCCTCCTTATCTATCCACCTGCCCCCTCGGTGTGTGCTCTCTATCCTTGAGGGATAGGATACCCCTGGCCTGGACAGGTGAGGGACATGGGGACAACGCGGGTGACCTCCAGTGCTGTCCGCCTCAGAGAACAGCAGAGAACAGGACAGGATGGTAACCCCAGCCCTACGTGACCTCCTGTTGGCTCACCCTGCTTTCCCATCTGCTCTGAGACCCCTTTTGGTGGCCCTTGAGGCTCTGGGTAGGGGTGGTGGTGGTGTGCACAGAGACATCCCAGCAGCCATCCAGGCCCCTCTACCTGGCGCCCACACGGACGCTTCCGGCTACAGGCTTCGCTGCTTGAGGAGGGGAAGGTGGAGGGCGGTTTCAACAGGAGCCGTTTCTAGGCCTGGGCGTCTGTCTCACCATAGATGAAGCAGTGGGGGCAGGGAGAGCGGCGGCTGCTGGTGGGGGCTGCTGCACACACACTGGTGTGTGGGGGCCGGTGGTGGGCCCGCCCCCACTCCTGGACAGGCTGCCTCCACTGGGGAGGGGTCCTCCCCCATTTTCAGATGAGGAAACTGAGGCAGGGCAGGGCTTCCACAGAGCAGGCAGGGCTCTGAGTCCCAGCGTAGGTCCAGGCCCCAGCATGAGCCTTGCTCATCACCCATGAGACTTGGTCCAGCTGCCCAGCCTTGGCTCTCATGGCCGAATCGTCCAGCAAGCCCTTACTCCCTGGGGAGACACCCTGCTCCAGCCTCTCCTTTCCCAGCCCCTAGAGGCAGGCCTGCTGGACTCTTCCACGGGGCACTTGAGACTCCACCTGTTCAAAACCTCTAGAAGGCTGACCCCCAACACCCATCCCTCTCTGGAAGCCTGGGCCCCAGACTCCTCTCCTCCCCTACCAGGGGCCCAGGTCTGAATCGCCCACCTCAGCCTTGCCTCCTTTCTGCTCCCCGACCCAGCTCCTTCTCCTCACCTCCAAACCCTCCCTGCTGACCCCCCAGGGTACATTCCTTGTCCCCTTGGCTCACTTGCAGGGCCCTTTGGAGGTGACTGCCCCTCCTCCTGGAACTCTCTCTTCCCTCCCAGCCTCCAGGCTGTCTCTGCTACCTTTCCAGGCCTCATCAGCCTCTGTCACTCTGCAGACCACCCACTTGCTGCCGACCCCACGCCTCTCCCCCCATGTCCTGTAAGAACAGTGCGCCCTCCACCCCAGTCCTTTGTCCCCTTTCTCCCCTTCCCCTGGCTCTTACTTAACACTTCAGCTTACCCAAATGTCACTTCCTCCAGGAAGCCTTCCCAGCTGCCCATGGCTTTGTTCTCCAGCTTCCACTTCTCCCTCCACACTAACTCTTTATCCCCATGTCCTTGTCTGTCTCCTGAGTCCCCATCACACTGCATCAGTCCAACAATGGCAACCACAGTCCGTCCACCCAGCCCAGAGCCTAGTGCCCAGCTAACCCCCTCCCTCATTTCTCTACCTGAGGAAACTGAGGCCCAGAGAGGCGGTATGAAATGTGCCAAGTCACACAAGGAGGCAGTGCCAGTGGTGATCATGACCTGCCCGCCCCTTCCATAGCCAGGGAGCTAACATCCATCTCTTGCGCTGAGGCCACTGTGGGCCCTAGAGCGCAGAGCCATGCTTTGTTTTCCTCTCCCTTACCCATTAATAATGGGATTAAAGGCAAGTTGCTGCCAAGAAGAGAGACTGAAAAAAAAAAAAAAAAAAAGAACATTTTAAGAGAATGAAAAACTTCACCCATCAGCACTTTTTATTTAGATCTGAATTCATGAATTTTAACCAAATAAACACTGGCATGTTAGGTATTAATATATGGACGATTATGCAAAACCGCTATTATGGCTGTAATGAAAATTAGATTCTGACTTGGAGGTGGCATTCCAGGAGGGAGGCGTCCTCCGGTTTCCTGTGCTGTGACCTCGGATTGCCGTTGTCATGGTAACAGGGCTGCTCTGGGAATCAGAGTATAGGAGACTGGTTCTGTGGGGAGGGGCCACCAGAGGGCCCAGTTGGGCTGGTAGAGACCTGCAGACCCCCAATGCAGACTGGGTCCCCACGGCTCTGTCCCCCGGGGCAGCCCTGAGCCTCACGGGAGAGCAGAGAGATCACCAGTGGGAGGAGGGGCTATGCACAGTGCCCCCATGTCACCCACAACTTCTCACTCCCCTCCCTGATGGCTCCGCCCTTGCATATTTCAGTAGATGTTTGTTGAGCACCTACTATGCACTAGGTGACAGGTGCTGGGGATACAGTGTTGATGGGTCCCCGAGTTCAGGAGCCTGCTGTCTCAGATGGGGAGTTAGAAAATAAACAGCAAACAGACACGAGAGTGGGGTTGTTTCAGAACCTGCTAGTGCTGGGACAGCTCTGGACCAGGTGAGAATGACCGAGGGGAAGGGGGAAGGTCCTTCCGCCAGGGGAGACTTCTCTGGAGGGGAGTCCTTTGAGCCAGAGTCTGGAGGACAAGAGGTAGACAGCCATGCAAAGACACTGGCCACCCCTCAGAGGGTCAGGTCACCAGATCAAATCTAGGATGCATGGTTAAACTTGAATATCAAATAAATCACAAATAATTTTTTAGTGTATGTCCCATACCATACTGGGGACATACTGACACTAAAGTGCTATCTCTGGTTTGTCTGGAGGTCAGATTCTTTTTTGCTGATCTGCCAATCCTATCCGAGAGAGGAGGTGACTAACTTGCCCAGGTGGAGATCTGGTCTGATCCTCTTCTGAGTGGCTGCCCGGGGTCCCTGAGCACCCCTACCCCCACCACCGGGGCCGGGCTGATCTCTCCAGATGTCAGCTCCTCAGGATGAGGCTTTTGAGTTTCCCCTGGGAGATGCAGGGCTCCGGGAGGAAGGTCTCCCCAGTGCTGCCGTCAACACTCCCATTCACCCCATTTCAGCCAGTCAGTGTTAGCCTCACGTCCTGGTCCCTGTGTCTGCTCTGCTGCTCTCCCTCCCTCTCTGCCCTGCTCCATGTCTCTGTCTCTCTCTGTCTACTCCTGTCTCCCTGTCTTACCTCCCTCCGTCTCTGACTCTCCATTGATATCCTGACCATTTCCCCCTCATATTTGCAGTAACATAAAGCACATCACCAGCCAGGCCGCCACCCTAGGCCCTCTGTGTTCAGTCCCCGCAGGGAGGGTCCTGAGAGGTCTACATGTGGGCTGGAGGCTGAGTCACAGCCTGGACTGATTCAATGTTCTTTCTTCCCCACATGGTGCCTGTCACATGTACTCTCACCTCCTCTGTCTTGGGAGATGGGAAGGGCACTCAGGTCAGGGTCCCTGTCCTGCCCACCAAGTGACCATGGTCCAGAGTCACCCTGCTTGGGCAAATCAGGGGACAGCCTGCTGTGCTAGTGCTGAAGAGGGCCAGCTCTGTCCCCAAGGAAAGGTGCCACCAGGACTTGTCAGCTAAACGTAGAACTGGGGGGCTTCTCACCCCCACTCCAAGGCACCCCACATCACATACTACCCAGAGGGGTGTTCCCCACAAGACACTCCATCCTGGGAGGATGGAGAAGCAAAGGTCAGGGACTCAGGGCCCCAGCTGGCTTTGGGACAGGGCCCGGGCCACTCACAGCCATGGAGAGGAGCATCTTCCCTCCAGGAGGCCACCACAACAAGGGACACAGGCACCATCACCATGGTTACTTCCCAGGGCCAGAGGAAGATTTGGAGAGAGAGAGAGAGCATCCAGGAAGACCGTTCCCAGCTGGGGATGGACAGGCCCTGGCTGTCTCACCCAAGGAAGGTGGCAGCTTGTCAGAGGGTGCTCAGTGAGCCTTTCTCCTGGTAGCCATTCCCTTGTAGAGTCCCCACCCCTAGCATGTGGGCTGGACCTAGTGACTTTCTTCTGATGGCTAGAGTATGGCAAAAGTGATTGGGATGTCACTTCCAAGAGCTGGTGGCAAGAATCTGGCTTCTATCTTTCTTGGCTTGTCTGGCCTGCTCATCTCCTCGTTCTGATGGAAACTGACTGCCATGCTGTGGGCTGCCCTATGCAAGGCCTACGTGATGAGGGGTCGAAAGAAGCAGTCCTCAGGCCAGCATCCACGGGGGTGAGGCCCCGAGTTCAACAACCCCCAAAGTGCTGATCCCATCCACACCCATTCCAGTGAGCCAGGAAGCTGACCTCCCTCAGCCAAGCCTGTAGATGAGAGACAGCAGCCCCTGGCAGTGTGTGGATTGCAGCATTAGGGGACCCCCAAGCCAGAAGATCCAGTTAAGCCAGGGGGCTTCCCAGGTGGCTCAATGGTAAAGAAACCACTCACAGTGCAGGAGACATGGGTTCTATTCTTGAGTTGGGAAGATCCCCTGGAGGAGGAAATGGCAACCCACTCCAGGATTCTTGCCCAGGAAGTCTCATTAACAGAAGAGTCTGGAAGGCTACAGTCCATAGGGTCGCAAAAGAGACACGGCTTAGCGACTACACCACCACCGCCAGGTTAGCCATGTCCTGGTTCCCAGCCCAAAGAAACTGTGAACTCTTAGGTGGTGGTGTTTTAAGCTGCTCAGTTTCAGAGTAATTTGTTATGCAGCCGCAGATAGCTGGCACAAGTACACCTAGCCCTGTGTTATGAATCACGTCCTGCATCATGTGAAATTCTGCAACAGGAAGATTAACCTGCAGTGGAAACAAATCAGAACAGTGGTTGCCTCCCAGAAGCAGGGGCAGAACTGCCTGCAAAAAGGCAGGAGGACACTTTCTGGGATGATGTGTGCTCAGTTGCTGGGTCGTGTCCAACTCTTTGCTACCCCATGGACTATAGCCTGCCAGGCTCCTCTGTCCTTGGGATTTCCCAGGTAAGAATACTGGAGTGGGCTGCCATTTCCTCCTCCAGGGGATCTTCCCGACCCAGGGATCGAACCGAGTCTCCTGTGTCTCCTTCATTGGCAGGCAGATTCTTTACCACTGAACCACCTGGGAAGCCCCTCTGGGATGATAGTCATATCCTTTATTCCGATATGGGTTTGTATTACATGTTTATATGCAAACGACTTTTAAGTTTCGTGCATTTCACTGTATGTAAATTTCACCCCCCCCCCCCCCCGCAAACAGTAAACCAGGAAACATTGAAGGGGAATTGGACCGACATCATCAATTTACTTTGAAATAGATCAAAAAGTAAGACAGATTGATGGATGGATATTGATAAAGCAAGTATTATGAAATGTAAATGGTAGAATTCTACTGTTATAGAATATGGTTTTCACTAAAACTTCTTTCCACTTGGCTGTGTGTTTGAAACTTTCATAATAAAATGTTTTAAAAAAATCATTCATTCAGCGAATACAGAGTGCTTAATGGGAGAAAATTAGAATAATAGCACTGTGGTCCAGATAGTAATTTTAATCAAGGTTTATTATGTTAGACATCTGATGAGACTCTTTCACATGAGTTATTTCATTTCATCCTTAGGGCCAGGGCATGGGATACTTTGATGTCCAATTTTTTATAGACAGGGAAACCGAGGCACAGGAGAATTCCTTCCATCAAGTTTGTGTAGTGAGGAAGCTGCTGAGTGGGGGTTTCCCCAGGTCCGAGTACTCAGAAGGCTTGAGCTGCGTCAGTCTGGGGGTGTCACATCCTTCTGGGCCTCAGTTTCCCAATCTCTGAAGCCCTTTAACAGCAGCTGTGTGTCTCAAGGGCCACTCCACACAGGCTCATGTTGGCAGCCACAAGAAGCTTGTGGAAGGCACGGTGAGACCCTTCACCCGCCACGGTCCTGCTTCCTCCACGGGCAGAAGGAAGGTGCACTGTAAGGGCAGCACACAGTAGGTGGTTCTGGACAGGGGGACATGTCCTCACTTAGAGGCTGGCCTCCTCTCTTCTGTGGCTCTCATGCCTGGCCAGGGGTTTCTGGGGCCTCACTCCTATGTGGTTCGATTCCTCAGGGATGTGACTTGCTGTAGAGATGATGATGCCTCATGGCCTTGGGACTCCACAGGGCCGTCACCCTCGTCCTTCCTTCCGAAGAAGGAGGCTGCTCAGTCCATCCACAGCCCTGGCCTGAGAGGAAGCCTCCATCTCCTCCATCCAAGCCCCTACTTCTTCTTCTTCTTCTTCTTTTTTTAAATTTTATTGGCTCTGTGGGATCTTGCGTCATGTGGGATCTTTGTTGCAGCATGAGGGCTTCTGTCTAGTTGCCGGGTACGGGCTTAGTTGCCCTGTGACATGTGGGATCTTAGTCCCCAAACAGGGATGGAACTCACATTGCCTGCATTGCAAGGCGGGTTCTTAACCACTGAACCCCCAGGGAAGTCCCAAGCCTCTGCTTCTGAGTGTATCCAGGGGTGCAGAAAAGCCCCTAAAATGCCTTTGAGACCCTCCTCCCCACCTGAAATCCCTCCTTGTCACTCGGGTTGTCTTCTCTGACCTTTCCATCCCCTTCTCTCCCCCGGGATCATGTTAGTTGTTACACATCCTATGTCCTCACAAGCTTCTCAGGCAGGAACAGAGGAGGGGTTGGGAGCTCTGGGTACGGAGAGCTGGCCCAGGAAATGTTGGGGGTTGACAGGGATGCCCAGGGCTGATATCATCCTTTGCACCCTGTTCCCAAGGCGCCTCCCTCTGCAGCAATGGATGGAGTGGGTTGTGACCTCAGTCCTCAGAGTGAGTTCCCCTCTGCCCTCTGGAATTTATGATCTATGGAGCTCAGGCAGGCAAGGTGGCAGGAGATGATGGACTTTTAAGTGGCACTTTGTCTCCCAGGAACCTGGGCTCCCTGTGGCCGTGAAGTGAGCACCGGGCAAGTGTGGCCCAGTGACTGTCCATCTCCCTAGGTGGATGTGAGGGTCTCCTCTGTCCATTGAGCTCTTCCGGGAGTGAGGCCGGGCCGGGCTGCCCGGCCGCCATCTTGTCCCGTTCCGGCAGCTCCCCGGGGCGTGGAATGCACTCAGACTTTTTATTTTGGGTGGGTGGGAGTCAGGCTCAGGTTGAGCTGGGGTGGGCACAACATTCCAGAAGAAAGTGCAGAATGCTTAGCCTGTCCCTCAAGGCTTTTTCCAAACTGGGCCACCTTCCTCAAACCTCTGGCTGGGATCTGGGATATGTCAGGGTTGGCATCCTGTATGAGTCTAAACTCCCTGCAAGGCCACCAGGAACTGGAAGACAAGGGCCGCCCCTCTGCGTTTGTGCACAGGAAGCTCTTGAGACTGTGGTTTGGTTGAGAAAGCTGACAGGCAGGTGAGAGGGAGAGAGAGAGAAGGGAATTGAGAGACTAATTTGAAGAAATCAGCTTGCATGACTGGAGGCTGGCAAATCCCAAGCAGGCTGGGAACTCAGGCAGAACTTCCGTGTTCCAGTCTGGAAGCAGAGTCTGCTTTTCTCTGGAAAGCCTCCGTTTTTGCTCTTAAGGCCTTTTACCCATTCGATGAGGCCTATCCACCTCATGGAGAGCCATCTCCTTTACTCAAGGTCAACTGATCGTGAATGTTATCACACCCGCAAAGTACCCTCAGAGCTATGTCTACATAGTGTTTGACTAAGCAGCTGAGCACCACGGCCCAGCCAGGTTGACACGTAAAATCAACACCACAACTGGGTCAAATTCTGACTCACACCTTTGCTAGTAGGGACCACTTACCTCACGTGTGATCTTGTGGGTGGGGGTGTGGGGGGGCTGTGGACACTGCTGTTACCAGAGCTGGGGGGCAGAGGCGGGGCATGGTTGGCCCCCAGCAGGGAGCCCTTCCTTGTCCTTCTAGGCTGTGAGCCATCGAGGGTGGGGGTCCGGAAGCCCATTCTCTGGCCTGATGTGTCTCCATGTTGCAGGAAGAGGGATCCCTTCCAGGTCCCAAAAGGGCACTGTCGTCTAACACTCAGAAATGAATTGTCCAAGGAGACATAGAAGCCGACAAAGCAAGAGACTTCATTGGGAAGGGGCGCCCAGGGGGAGAGCAGGAGGACAGAGGAACCCGGCAGGACTGCTCTGCCACGTGGCTTGAAGTCTCAGTTTTTATGGTGATGGGATTTCTTTTTCTAGGTTGTCTTTGGTCAGTCATTCTGACTCAGGGTCCTTCCTGGTGATGCACACATTGATCAGCCAAGGTGAATTCCACCGAGAAGGATTCTGGGAGGTGGTAGGACACATGGCATCTCCTTTTGGCCTTTCCCGAACTCTTCCAGTTGGTGGTGGCTTATTAGTTACCTCTGCCTTACCAGGACCTCACGAAAATGGTTACCATGGCGCCTTGCCAGGGTGGGCCATTTCAGTCATGTTCCTCTAACAACTGTATCCCTACAATGTCACCAATGCCCGATGGCGCCCCTCATCCCTGCAGAAGTGGTCAGTGAACACAGGTTTGTGGTCTCTTGAAGACGTGCTTGCACAGTGGGTGACCTGAGGACTCCAGAGACCAAGCAAGGTGTCATTAAAGGCTGTGGAGATGAGGTTTTTCTGCATGGGGCAGCCTCAACATCCTGCCGGCTCTGGGCCACATGCCCACCTCCAGAGCATGCCCAGGCCCCTCCTTGCCAGGAGGGCTGGGCTGCCCTCTGGAATCTTGCCTACAGGGGACAGAGCAGGGCCTGCCTGATTCTGTCTCCAGGGACCTGAACCTTGGAGCTGGCACCCTGGTGCTGCCCAGCCATGCCCTGACCCTCAGTCTGAATGGGCCATCACCTGAGTCATCACTCGACTACAATCCATGACCACCATCATCTTCTCGACCCAGGCTTGCCTATGTCTGCATCTGTGTCCCCAGTACACAGGAGCTCCTCACCTGTGAGAGCACAGCCTCACCTGCATGGTGACCCAGTGGCCAGTGCAGGCCTGGCATAGAGAGGTGACAAGGCAGAGAAGGGAAAGGGGATCTTTCTCAAACCAATATCCCACTTGCAACTCCAGTGAGCTGCTCAGGCTCTGTGAGCCATGGTCCTGCATCCTGGGAGCCCCTTGAATACACACTTGAAGCCCCTAAGGCCCGAAAAGATTGCACAGGTTTGAGTAAGGAGATAGATGGGCTCCAGGTTAGACATTTACAACAGGCCTCCTGTTTGCATTTCATGGGCCACAGAGCAGAGGGCTTCAGGCTGGATACTTACAACTGTTAGCATTTCCTGAGACAAGAGATAGGTGGGTTCCAGTTAAGGCATTTACAAACAGGCTCCTTTTTGCCCTCTGAAATGAAAGTAGTAACAGAAATAGGGTAAATAGCCAGTATTTGTCTCTTGAAACACCTTAAGGTAATAGTCGTGGCAAGGACAAAGAGGGGCAAAACCTTGTTTGAGTAAAGGATTAAGGGAACTCTGCCCCCCCCCACCCCGCCCCTTTGGGGACAAGGGAGACACTACACAGGCACAGAAAGGCTCCTTGTGGGTCAAAAGTCAAGGGATAATGAAAGGTCATTTGAGTCTTGCTCCTCCCAGAAGACTTCACTTCAAGATTCGTCTTGGCTGAGGGGCATGTGCACACCCAGGGGAGGCTCTCAGGGTAGGTCAGGTGTGGGAAAAAAATCAGATAATTGGCCTGAAGGAAGACAAAGACCCCGAAGAGCTGACCTATACAAATGACTTAACCACCTTTTTACTGCCTTCTTCCTCACTAGGGGGTACTCCCACACCCTTTCCCTCTGGGTATGCATCTCTGCTTTGATTCTATCTCGTTTAAACAAGCTGTTTCTCTGTGCGCTCCTCCGTTTGTTGCTGTACTTTGTCTCTAATAATAAACTTTGTACCTGCATTTATAGTTTCTGCCTTCATAATAAATGCATTTTTCACTGGGGGCAAAGATCCAGGGAAAAATATCTTCCAGCCTCTAGCCCTTGCTAGGCTGGTGGCTAGGATTCCTGGTTCTCATCCAGCCTGTGAGCTTACTCATTCAGTCGTGTAGCCCACCAGGTGATGGTAGCCCACCAGGTTCCTCTGTCGATAAGGATTCTCCAGGCAAGAATACTAGGGTGGGTGGCCATGCCCTCCTGCAGGGGATCTGCCCAACCCCGGGCTTGAACCCAGGTCTCCCACATTGCAGGAAGATTCTTTACCATCTCAGCCACCAGGGAAGCCCCTCATCCAGGCTATCCAGGTTCAATTCCTGGGCAGGCAGTTAAGATCTTGCTTCACACCACTGCTCACTACTGCCTCGTGAGATTAATACTAAACTATAGGAAAATTCTATGTGTGACTTTAATTCTGACAAATGGTGGACCAGTGGACTTAAGAACACAAGCTGCTGTCATAGGTTAATCATTAAGTCCTGGGGGCTTTTTTTCTTATTCATCTAACATTTGAAATGGCAGGCAGTTCTCCTTCAAGCAGTGATTAGGGACACAGGCTCATCTGTCTTGTGACTCTGCCATCTTCCCCTGTGGATCGTGTGGGAGGTTTTCATGATCCTAACCTGGAAACAGTTCCCCTGGAAATGCTACCATGCTTAGCTGCAAGGGTTGAGGGTAACTAGGGCTGTGGTCTAGGTGTGAGCCCCAAAGGAAGAAGAGATGGTTTGGTGAACAAGTATTTGTTCTGCTATAGTCAGATCCTCTGGGGGCTGGGGGGACACTCTTGCTACAAAAACACCTAAAAATTCAGGTTCAGTTATTACACACTTCTTTATTCAATGCATAGCTAAGTTTGCAAGAAAGTAAGGGAAACTCCTGAGACCAGTAATGATGTGGGAACTGATACTGGAACTAGAAGCAAACACTGCCTTGAGGCATTTGCTAACAGGAGCCTGGAACTGGGTTTTAACTGCAATGCACACATTATCTTTGGGGCCTCCCAGGTGGCTCGGTGGTAAAGAATCCACTTGCTAAGCAGGAGATGCGGGTTCAATCCCTGGGTCAGGAAGATCCCCTGGAGAAGAAAATAGCAATCCACTCCAGTATTCTTGCCTTGGAAATCCCATGGCAGAAGAGTCTGGTGAGCTACAGTTAGTGGGGTCACAAAAGTGACACAACTTAGCGACTAACCCATAAGACATTATCTTATCTAGAGCTCAAGGGAGCTTGGGAGTGTGAAGTGAGATCTTTATCTCAAGCTGGGACCTTCCAAGGTGGTACACTCGGCATAAGGTTGGGCTGTAAAAACCAAACTTTTAGCAAAGAAAGATAGCAAGGATATTCATGTGTCTGGGGCCCTGCAATGAATGAAGACAAAAAGATTCCTTCCTGAGAACGTGTCAGTTTAGGCTGACCTTCACTAGCAGCTGGGGCTCCAATTTGTGAGGTCAGTGGTCCAGAAAACCCCAAGCCCAGAAATTAACCTCAAGTGTTGTTGGGTGGATAGACCTGGGGCACATGACTAGAGCACACCCATGTCTTCTAGGTCCTTCCGGGTCCCTACAGAATATCATTTGGCTACAATCTCAAATTGCAAAACACGAGAAAAGAATCCATGATGAGTCAGAGTCAGCAGAAACTACACATGCAAAACTAGATCAAAAGATTTCAGATGTTTGAGTGAACTAGAATAAAAATAAGTTAAAAATGTTTCAAGAAAGAATTGAGAATACAGAAAAGGAGGCAAAAAAAAAGATTATAAAAGTGATCCAAGAGATTGCAAAAGAGCCAGGTAGAACTCCCAGAAATGAAAAATGTAATAACTGAAACATAAAACTCGACGGATGGGAGGAACAGCAAATAGACCCAGTTCAGGAGGGAATCAGTGAACTAGAAGATGGAGCAGAAGCAATTACCAGGATGCGTAAATGCAGGACAG
The DNA here is from genome assembly GCA_007570785.1 of Antilocapra americana. Taxonomy (NCBI): domain Eukaryota; kingdom Metazoa; phylum Chordata; class Mammalia; order Artiodactyla; family Antilocapridae; genus Antilocapra; species Antilocapra americana. The sequence goes on along the minus strand of ML663560.1, from coordinate 8,474,623 downwards.
AGGGAAAGCCAGAAAATATGAGATGGAAGCTAAGAAGAGGAGGTTGGGATGATAAATAATGCACATCTATTTGTAGGGCCTGAGGGAGACAACAGAGAACAGGAGAGACAGTCGTTATTCGAAGAGGTGATGGCTGAGAATTTTCCAGAATTGATAAAAGACATGAATTTCAGTTCAGAGAGCACAATAAATCCTAAGCAAGGGATTAAAAAAAAAAAAAAAAACCCACACACAGACCCATCACAGTGATGGAGAATAGCAAAGAAATCTTACAAGAAGCCGAGAGAAGAAAACATAATCCACCTGTGAATGGCAGACTCCTTAATGGCAGTGAGAGCTAGGAGCCTGGAAATCAATATTATCAAAGACTAAAGCATAAGTGAATTCATTGTGCAACTGGAATCTGTATCACGTAAACATGTCTTGCAAGAACAGGATGAAGGCATCTTCAGACAAAGCCCAGAGGGGACAAGAGACCCCCCATGAGAGCCACTCCTAATGGAAGGTGCTACTTTGACTTTGTAGAACAATCCTGTTGTTTTTAGTCTGTAAGTCATATCCGACTCTTCTGGCTACTCTTTTGTAGCCCGCCAAATTCCTCTGTCCATGGGAGTCCAGGCAAGAATACTGGAATGGGTTGCCATTCCCTTCTCCAGGGGATCTTCCCAACCCAGGGATTGACCCCATGTCCCTTGCATCTCCTGCATTGGCAGGCAGATTCTTTACCTCTGAGTCATTTGGGAAGCCCTGAGCAATCCTAGTACTGTCTAATTTGGGGGATAAATTAGATAAGATGCCCGAGATTCTGGTATTTCACATGATGATGATCTTCATGCCCTTTGGAAAAATACTAAATATCAAATTTTTTGAATAGTGTTCTCTGCTTTGCCTGGAACCCAGGCGCACACTTTATAGACCTGAAGGATGGTTCAGCACCTGGACAGAAGCCCAGAACACACTTTGAGGCCCCAAAGTCTTGGCCAGAGAAGAGAATTCCCAAAATTTACTTTCCACGATGCTGATTTTCCCATGGCCCAGCCCAGGGGGCCTCACTTGAAACACCTGGAAGACATTTTACCATCTGTGTCTGATTCAGCCAGAGAATCTACATTTCTAAAAATTCCCAGATGCCCCTGGGCTTGGATTAGTTTTAGAACCATTTAATCTAATCATTCAAAATCACTCCCATCTGTTGCAGGGTGAACACCCCACCTCCAGGAAGCCTTCTAGCATGCACACACACCTCACAAAGCAAGGACTGTCTGTTATTACCACTGGTATTTTCATCATTTGCCTGCTCAGACAGAACAGATGCTAAGTCAATTTTAGTTGAGCAACTAACTAGATAAACTTAAAGGATATCTTCCAGTGAGTGGGTCTTTGAATGGGGGTTCAAGTCAAAGATGGCTTCCCAGGTAGCTCAGTGGTAAAGAACCTGCCTGCCAATGCAGGAGACTCGGGTTTGATTCCTGGGTTGGGAAGACACCCTGGAGAAGGAAATGGCAACCCACTCCAGTGTTCTTGCCTGAGAAATCCCATGGACAGAGGAGCCAGGCAGTCTACAGTCTATGGGGTTGCAAAAGAGTCAGACACGACTTAGCGACTAAACAGCAAGTCAAAGATAAAGAAGTCCAGGATTTGTCCCCACCAAGAAATCACTGACACTCATACACAACCCATACATATACACAATGCATACACCACACACACACACACACACACCCCATTTGTATTTACCAGAGTTGCCGCAACTCCTCTGCCCCTTAGCAAGCTTACTTGAGGGCTCTCTGTGTGCCAGGCCTGGCACTGGACTCTGCTGGTCCTACTGCCCCTCACAGGGCTCCCCAGGGGCTATTGGGGGTGGGGGTGCTACTTGTGGCTTTTTCTAAAGGTCACCGGCTCTGGGCTGCTTCTAACTGCCCCGCTCCCTCCAGACCCTGCTTTATTCTCTGCCCTAAGGCCATGACCCTTAGGGATTGGCTCAGAGTCCTGGAAAACCCTGTTTCCTGCCCTCCAGTGAAGATGTCAGTGTCTGGCAGGGGGACTAAGTGGAACGACACGGGCAATTGATCCCAACAAGCTTAAGACATCCTGGTTCCAGGAAAAGGGTCTGCTGACAGGAGAGGCAGCTGCGCAGGCTGCTGGTGGGAGTCCTGCTGGAACATCTGGGAGCCCCTAACCTGTCGTCAGGGGGAGGGGGGTGCCCGGTGGGGAGGAAGGACGGCGGTGAGCATGTTGGGGGAGCAGGCCCCCTCCTGGAGTGGCTGGCAATCCCGGTGGGTGCTGCCCCGAGAGGGGACCAAAGGACTCCGGGGTGGAGGGGGCAGTGGACGGGTGCCTGAGGAGGCCCAGATGGCTGATTTATGAGGTCAGATTAAGAAGATGGATGGCCTGTCCCTGGGCCAAGGAATGAGTCCTGTTGCAAACCTCTGAAGGGCGCAGACCAAACGTGGAGGAGGAGAAGACTGAGAAGGGGTTGTTCAGGGGAGTAATGAGGAGTAACGGGCTGAAACTGAGCCGATTTCAGGAGCGAGATCCTGGCTGTGACATCTGCTTGGGCTGGAAGCTGCTTCTAGAGAAAGAGAATCCCGGGGCAGCTACTGGACCGGGCTCAGGAGGTTCAGGGGGAGGGGCCCGGGGCCCTGCGGAGGCCCTCCTGCACCATCCCACCCTGAGCTGGTGAGACCTGGCCTGCGTTCCCCCTGACCCTTGACTGCAGTGGGGGTGGTCCCAGCTCTAGGGCTGCCTGGGGGCCGGAGGGGTGGGGGCCCAAGTGATGACAGCTGACAGAGAGCTGGGTGCAGCCTGGCCAAGCGGGCACCACCACCCACCCCTGGCCGGGGGCAGAGTCACACCGACTCAGACACTGACCTTTCTGTTCAGAGTCCCTGCAACCGATGGCGCGGGAGCTGGACGTGTGGGACCTTGCCGCGTGGCCACATTCTCGGGAGCAGAGCACCTCCAGAGATCTCTGAGATGCCTCCAGGGTCTGGGGGAGTGTCTGCACCCCGGAGCTCACTCACAGGTCCCCTGAGTGACTCAGCTCCCAGGAGCAAGGCCACCCCTCCTTCCATGCAAGGCCATGTGCCAGGGTGGGTCTAACGCTGGGGGATGATACCCATGACTCAGGTGCCAGCACAGTGCCCAGCCTGGGGTGGGAACAGGTTGTACCCTCAGGGAGCCCGGGAGGGGGCAGCAGAGCTGGGGTGCCATCAGGGGGCCCCTCCCACATGCCCAGCCTCCAGCATGCCTCCTGCTGGCACTGAGGGGTGGGTGGACTAGTTCTCTCCTTTGTAAATGAGAAGGTTGCTGTGAGGCCTCACCTACCGCATTCTGGTTTGTTGAGGACGGATGGGGTTGACCCCTCATTTCCGCCACGTGCAAGGCCGTGCATCTCTCTCTGTCATTAGTTAGGAGACCAGTTGCTTCACTACCCTCAGTCCTCAGAAAAAGGAATCAGGACCTGAAACCCACTCCACAGGGTCCAGGGAGCTGAAGGTCCAGCCTGGCCCTCAGTAGGTCCTTCTGCAGACCAGCATGGCCGTTTTCCTGCTGCTGTCCAGGGGCTCTGAAACAGGGGTGTTCTCCTCATGTGAAAGGATTGGTCCTTGTGGGCCCGGCACCCTGGCAGCAACTTGCTTTGACCTCTGTCTCCCTGCGCAGTCTCGTCTGGCCACCCTGGACCTGTCCGGGCAAGTTCCACCCACCCCCAGGCCTCACCCAGCCCAGCAACCAGGGCCTGCCCTCCTGTCCCCATTCTGAACCTCCCCTCCCCTCCTGATTCCCCTCTGGTCCTCCCCTCGTGGCTTCCAGCCCTCCCCTCTCCCTTCAGACTTCCCTCCCCTCCCAGCCACCTCCCCGACACTTCCAGCCCTCCACTCCGGAACAACCTTGCTGCTGTCTTTGCAGCTCTTGCTGTCAGAGGGCAGCATGTGGAACATGAACTGTCTGTGGGATTTTTAGTCGCCCATGAAGCTGAAGCTTGGTACTTGACAGATGAGGAGTAAGAAGAAGTGTGAGTGTCGGCTCTGCCTCCTGAGGGGACACCCCAACCCAGCTCAGCGCTGGTTCCTGGGGGAGCCCGGCCTCCCCAGAGGGGAGCTGGGGTTCGAGTGCGGGGCTGCCAGCACACTAAGCCACGCCCCTTCCCCATATAGATTTGTATTCCGAAAAGACTTGTGAGAAAGTAATAAAACATGAAGAAAAACAAAATGAAAAAAAACCCAAAAAACCAAACCCCAAGACATCCCAACAAGATTTCTCATCAGTTTGAAAGATGGACTAGGACCTAGGTCTATAATGAAGAGAATGGATTGTGTCCTGATTAAGCTGTCTGGCGCTTGCCAGTGGCGCTACAGCTCCATCCTGACCTTCACAGAGGTCTCCAAACAAAAGGCTCTCTCCCAAAGAGACACTGCCCAGTGTCAGGTGGATTTAAAGGCCCCCATCCCCTCATCAGTCAAAGAGCGGCCCTCCCAGCCTCCCCTGGGAGAACAGAGGGGAGGGTGAAGGAGCTGTGTCTTTTCTTTCTGGAACACAGCATCCTCCCCGTTGCCTGGCGATCAACAACCTGCCTGGATAACCGGGAGGATCCTCAGTGAAATCCGGGCAGGCTGCCTGGCCCTCAGCCCGCCCTCACTCAGCATCCCTTCCTCTCCTGCTCTTGCAGCGCCCCGCCCGGTTATCTGGTGAGAGAGGCCCGCTGCCCTGCCCTGCCCTGCCAAGCAGGATGTTGCTTCCTTTTGGCTGGAGCAGGAAGCCATCCCTCCAGCTCGAGTCCTGGGCTCAGGCTCACCAGTCCAGCTCAGGCTCACCCAGCGGTTCTAATTGGAGGCAGGGAGCGACTGTGCATGAGTCCTGCGGACCTGGACTTTGTTAAACCAGGAGTCATTTCTCAGCTAAGGGGCATCTTCTCCCTGGAGAAAGGTCTTAAAGTGTCTGATGAACAAGCACAAACGCAGCTTGGGGCACTCTACATGCAGCTCCAGTGGTGACACCCACGACATAAAAATGGTAAGGGCCATTTATCTTCTGTCTTTGGAACATGAAAGCAGACTCTTAGGCCTGAGACTACAGTATGTGAATGGAATTGTTATTACCTGCAGCTGACCACGGCACCCTGCTTCTGGAGGCCAGGCCTCCGGGGCAGCCTGTAACCATCGTTAGAGAAGGTTTTACACGCTCTTAAATTAGTGACCAGGTTTAATGGCCTCTCCCGCCCTTGGGCTCTGAGTGTAGTGGCCTCCCTCTTGCTCTCACCCTGGACCACCTCATTGCCACTCTTCTGCCACCTGCGGGCTGAAGCTCACCTCAGTCCTGGAAACTGCTCAGGCCCAGAGATGAAGGAAACTGAGCTTCAAGCCCCGAGAACTTTGCCTCCTAAGTGTTTCTGGGGTCCTTCTTCTGTTGTCAAGACCTCTGTGCTGAATCACCTTGCCAGCTTTCCCCAGGACCCCACGGGGTCTCCTGACTTGCCTGCCACACTGACCATGGGATCTACATGGAGCGTGAATGAATCTGACTGCCTCAACCCCTCAGCTTTGATGGCATCCCAGTGCTTTTCCACAAGGCTCTCTCGACCTGACGTCACCTGCCCTCTGCCCACTCTTCCAGCCTTCTCTCTGTCCCCTGTCTCAACACTCCATGCTAGCGGAGTTCCCTGGTGGTCCAGTGGTTAAGAATCCACCTGTCAATGCTGGGGACATGGGTTCGATCCCTGGTCCGAGAAGATTCCACATGCTGCGGGGCAACGAAGCCCACGTGCCACAACTACTGAAGCCAGAGTGCCCTCGAGCCCGTGCTCTGCAACAAGAGAAGCCACTGCAATGAGAAGCACTGCAGAGTAACTAGAAAGCAGCCCTGCTCACCGCAACTAGAGAAAACCTGTGCACAGCAATGGAGACCCAGCATAGCCAAAAATAAATGAGCAAAAATAAACAAAGCAAACTCCATGCTAGCTGCAGCACCCCACCCAGCTCATGTTGCATGGGCCCCTCCATCTTTGCTTATGCTGGTCCCTCAGCCTGGATGCTTCCCTCCCCAACTCCCTGCACTTTGCTGGACTACTGGTTTTATAAGTGTCTGAATTATTTCCTCTTCCAGGAAGTCCTCTTGGAGCTGCAAACCTCTACCCTCTCTCAGTGTGCTGTGTCATGGCTGTGCCCATTTGGGATCTGTCTGACCCCAGTGTCCCATCTCCCCAGGAATGCTAGCTCTGACTATGAGGCTACCTGACCCTGTCACTCCCTGGGTCCCTGCTGCAGATAGAAATTGACTTCACCTGGATTGAGCCCCAAGACAAGCGTGACACCACTGCCCACAATGCCTGAGGCCAGATGCCAGCACATCTGGGACCCTGAGGGAGGAGGCCCAGAGCCCTGTGCCCTCAGCTCCTGGGACCTCCCCTGCCACCTCCCTCCTTGGAGACCAGCTGGCCCTGAGGAAGGGCGGGAGCAGTGCTGGGCTCTCCGCTTGAGGGGAAGGAAGTCTAGAGCCCACCCCTCAGACAGCATCTTTTTCTCCCATATCTCACTCGGTTATAGCTGCTCTCAGCCAGCACCTTCTTGTCCCTGGGAGAGGGCTACTTGGTTCTCAGAGCCCTGGTCCCCTTAGTCACCCACCCCAGAGTCATTTCATTTTGTTTTCATCACATGCTCTCATCAGGGAGGCCAGGGGAGGGCCCGTGTGGCGCCAGGATGTGGATCCATCTGGAAACCTCTCATGTCCTTCAGCAAAGAGGCCCCAGACTCTCAGAGCCCAGGAGGAGGCAAAGACAAGGACCAGATGGGGTCCCCGCGGACAAGGGTCACATGTACATCAAATGCACCCATCTTCCCTGGAAGTGTCCCTGCACTTGTCATGGTGATGGGGGTGGGGGCAGGGTTGTGATATGTCACATGGGGAGGAAACTTCCTCATTTTCTAGCTTACATAAGCCCCGGCCACACGGTGCCCCTGTTCCAACAATTCAGGGTCTCAGAGGGACAGTAAACCCCATGTGTTCCCGAGTAAGGCTGGTCTTGTCACCTCCTCCTTCTCTTTGGGGACCTGCAAAGGACTTGGGCACAGCGGTGGAGGCACCCGCAGCCCAGGACTCTCAGGAGCCCAGGGACCCTTGGGGCCGCCCCAGGGCAGGATCGTGCTGTACAGCCTGGTGCTTTTGAACAAGAGCATTTGCCTGGTTATCTGCATTCCTTCCATCTCAGAAATGCTACTCCTGCCACACAGGGAATCCAGGGCACGCCCCTAGGTCAGGGGGTCGGACGGGAGCGCCGAGGGAACTTGGTCTGAGTGGAAGGAAGACTGGACTGGAGTAGGTGTGCAAAGCCCCTGTAGTCAGATGATGAACACGAACTCGCGGCGAGGATCTGAGTTGAAACCCTCAGCCTGTCAGGCATTTCTTGGTCAGACACAGACCCTCCTGGCCTGATGTCCCGATTTCAAAGGGGCATGTGCTGCCTCACAGGGTCGAGATGGGTGACCTTGGAAGTGGCTGTCAGCCCTTGCTGGGTGCTGAGGATGCAGAACCAGAAGCCAGGTCTCTGCCCCAGGGACCCACAGAGGGGGGAAGCACCTCTAGGCTTGTTGTGTTAGAAGGAATAACCCTCTTCAGAGCCAGTTTAAATAATGTGAGTTTGCTGTCAGGACCCAGGGGGATCTCTCAGGACTTACTGACGGGAGGGGCCACCTCTCCCAGCCTCTCAAGGCCCCCTGAGGCTCCTCGCTCCTCTCTGTGTGCAGGCTCCATTCTCCAAGCGGCAGGCAGAGTGGGTTCTGCCCTCCAGAAGGGCAGGGGCAGGTAGAGGACAGGGAGGGGTCCCAGGAGATGAGGTCTCAGATGAGGAGATTTTAACAAGGTCACCAACTTCCAAAGGCTGACTGACCTTGGCCTCAGCCCAGCAGAAGGTCGGCTGCAGAAGCGAATGAATGAATGAATGAATGACTCAAACGTGAGCAGACCTGGCTATGAGGCCTGCACTGGAGTCTGTGGGCAGGGGCGAGGTGGGCAAGCTGGGTAGGACTAGAACAGGACACTGGCAGGCTGGCGGCTGACCCCTGGGGAGTGGAGTCAGGACGAAACGTCCACAGAGGCCTTGACTTTCAACCAAGCAATTCCACTTCTGTGGAATTACTGGCATAGATATAAAAAGATATTTTCTACAGCAGTGGAAGCCACTGAAATGACCATCAAAATGGGATTCAAATACTGTACCACGGAACATTCATACTGTGGCATTCCAGGAGAATTCATACCATGGCATTCTCATTAGCGAGAACCACGGCACAGATGAGCAAGTGGAGCCATTTGTCCAGGCCACACACCAGCAGGGAGAAGAGGGTCATCGGCCTGATACTGAAAGGGTTGCAAGCGGCGTTGCGAGATGAAGAATAGCGTGTGAGATGGTGCAAGAAGCAGAGGTGGGCGGGTGGGCGGGTGGTATCAGAAATGTTTGTGGGAAGAGGCTGGGAAACAGATGAGGATGTTTTACTAGCTGTAAAGCCTTTTGCTTTTTTCCACGTTTGTTCCTGTCTTGGTTTGAAAAGCAGTTATTATAGATGGAAAATAACAACAAACAAACTTATTTAGCATCTTTCTGGCAGGAAGGAGCACGTTGCTTGCAAATAATATGATGAATCTTTAAAAATATCACCCTCAAACATAGAGGCGGAGTGACCTTGGTCTAGTTTGGAGCCCAGGCTGGTTCTGGGCGAGGGGGTGTTGGTTCCCTGAGGGGATCCAGGAGGGAGTGACCAGCAGATGACAGCCACACTGGGCTCAGGGCTGGGGGCTGAGGGCGGGTGGGAGACGGGCCAGCTTGTGGCCAGCCAGGCAGGGTCCAGGCCACGATGCTGCAGCCGGGCCTGGGGAGCAGAGGCCTAGAAAGAGCAGCAGAAGTAACTGCACTCAGACGAGACATGTGTGACGATGCCAGCTGCTGCTGGGTGCCTGGCGTGGTGCTGAGCCCTGCCTCTGAGCACCTCATTGGCGCCGCTGAAGGTCACGGGCCGCAGCACTCACAGTGTCCCCAAGGCACAGACTAGCAAGTGGAGCCATCTGTCCAGGCCACACACGGGCAGGGAGAAGAGGGTCATTGGACTGTCTGGTCCCAGCCTCCAGAGAGCCGAGGGTCCAAGTGTACAGTGGACACCAGGGCGAGTGGGCACCTTGACCGGCCCTGGGTCTGGGCTTGGAGGTTTAGGATCCCAGAACTGGCAGCACAGGTCTGGGAGGCTGGGACCGAGAGCTTGCATTTGGCTTCCTCCCCCACCCCCCGTCCCAGAGGGTCCTCAGGGACTGCAGGTACCCGTATCCCGCACCTGCCCTCGTGATGAGCAGCACAGAACTTATATGGTTGAGCCTTTATGCCGGCTCTGGTTAGGGATGGTAACCGTGACCCCAAGACCCCTAGGCCTGATGGTCAGGGTCTGTGTCTTGCTCAGTCTTGGGGCCTGAGTCCTAAGGCAACGCTTTGCCTGCACGTGACCTGGCAGGTGGAGGCTTTGCAGAAAAGATTTGCTGTTTCCTCTACAGGTGTTTTTACTAGGCAGAGGCTCAGGGCATTATGAACTTGACTCCTAGAGGCCCTTGAGAAACAAGGGGTCCAAGGGAAGCAGGGGAGGAGGCTAGGGAGAAGGCCCGGCTGTTGTCTCCTACGGCCACACCACACCAACCCCACCCAGAGTAACTGCGTGTGTCTCCCTACAGGTCCACGGACGCTGCAGGGCTGGGATGGGAGCTCTCCTAGCTGGGCATTGGCTGTGGAGTAGCGTCAGGGTAGACGCTGGAGGAGTTTGGTGAGTTATGATTTTTAATAAAAGTCACTGCAGAGCAAGATCAGCGTGAAAATGTTTATTTATTCTAGATTTTAAAGAGGGCTTTTCCTGCACAAACAGCCCCCCACCCCCCCCCCCCCCCCCCCCCCCCCGCCAACTGCTGGGAGCCTAGGGCTTTTTTAAGCAGGAGTATTTAGTATTCACCTATCTGGGCTTCCCTGCCCATGGGGTCACAAAGAGTCAGACATGACTGAAGCAACGAAGACACACAAACACACACACATTGGGGCTTCCCAGGTGGCACTAGTGGTAAAGAACCCACCTGCAAATGCAGAAGACGTAAGAGACGCGGGTTCAGTCCCTGGGTTGGGAAGATCCCCTGGAGGAGGGGCATGGCAACCCATTCCGGTATTCTTGCCCGGAGAACCCCATGGACAAGAGGTGCCTGGTGGGCTACAGTCCATAGGGTTGAAAAGAGCTGGACATGACTGAACTGACTTAGCACACAGGCACATATTTGGAGGCAGGGATGGGCTTGGTTGGATTTAACATATTCAACTAATATTTCTTGAGCATCTGCAGTGTTTCCATACATCCTAAAAATCTGCCTGGTTTCACTCACATCACTTCTGGTCATCCCAGTAAGAGGCCTATGAAGTCTTCATCCCCATTTTACATATAAGACAATGGAGGCTCAGAGAGGCTGGGAGACTTGCTGAAGGTCTATGCAAGCAGAGGCTTGGCAGGATGCTTGGCATACACCTGGGCCTCACCTGACTCTGCTGGGTCTCCAATTCTCCCCAAGGCTTGACTTCCTTCTCTCCTGAGTCCCTGGGGACTGACTCAGACAACACTGCAGCTCCCAATTATATGGGCTGAACCCTCCACCCCAGGCTTCCTTCCACTCCCAAAACCCAGGCAGGTCCAGACCTCCACTGTACACCCCAGGCCTGCCTAACCCTAGAGTATCCCAGCTCCTGGTTGGGAGAAATAGACTTAGATCCCAAGTTTGGGACATCCTTGTTGGGTGAGCCAGGGCAGTGTGTTCCAGAAAACCAGAACTCAGGAGGTGATCTTTCTTGAATCTGAGCTTTCAGGAAGGTCTGAGATCTTGGGAGACGGGGGCTGAGATGACCCAGGAGCCAGCAAGGAGAAGGACATACTCCCACAACATGCACTTGCTTTCTTTCCTTTTTATCTGCAAGGCATGTAATGTGCAAAGTGCATACAGCTTGGAAAGCAAAGAGATAAAACCAGTCAATCCTAAAGGAAATTAATCCTGAATATTCATTGGAAGCACTGATGCTGAAGGTCGAATACTTTGGCTACCTAATACAACGAGCCAACTCATTGGAAAAGACCCTGATGCTGGGAAAGTTGGAGGGCAGGAGGAGAAGGGGGTGATAGAGGATGAGATGGTTGGATGGCATCACCGACTCAATGGACATGAGTTTGAGCAAACTCTAGATGGCTAAGGATAGGGAAGCCTGGCGTGCTGCAGCTCATGGGGTCACAAAGATTTGAACATGACTTAGGAACTGAACAACAACCGCTTGGCTTGCTTTTCCATATATGCACCCCTGGGTAATGGTCATCTACATCAAGATATAGAAGAGGCCCCTTGTCCCTTCGAATTCAGCCCTAACTCCTCCCCCTACTGAGGTAATTGGTATTCTGACCTCTTTTATTTGATACCAGTTTTGCCCATTCTTGAACTTCATAGAAATGGGATCATACAATGTAGTCTTCTGCTTCTGACTTCTTCCATTTAACATGATATCTGTGAGATGCATCCACGCTGTTTTGTGTCATGTATTAAATACTCATCTCTCCTTCTCTCTGAAGTGTATCCATTGTACAAGTGTGACTCAGTTTACCCATTCTCCTCCCAGTGGACATTGGCCCATTTCTACTCTTTATTTATGAATGTGGCAGTTAAAACATTTTTGCCCTTGTCTTTTCTTTTACTTTTCACCAAGAAGTGGAATTTCTGGGTCAGGAGGTGGGCATGTTAAAAAACAAAAAAACCAGTTAATAAATGCTAATAAATATTTAATCACCAGCTCTTTGGGGAGGAAAAACAAAAGCCCTGCTGTGTAGTGCTAGACAGTTTTCAGGGCATAAATAATTCCACCATGGCCGATTGCAAGCTACCCACGTGAAGTTACCATGTCTAGACTTGAAAAGAGAGGCATGTGTTGGGCCCTTGGTCCTAGGAGCCAGCTCAGGATCACTACCTGGGGTGCTCTTTTCCTCTGGAACTTGTTCAAGCAGAACAGGGCCTCTGAACCCAGAGACTGGGCTGCTGTGTGTCCATTCATTGTCCCTGCAGAATTGCATTTGCTTTTCTGCTGTCCCCCAAGTCCAGTCTGTGGGTTCAAGGGCAATGCCCACCTCTCAGCAGAGCATTACAGGAGGCATGTGTTCACCTGGCTGGCAGTAGAGATCAATGAACTGTGGAGAGCGGCCCACCCTGCAAGTATCCCTTTGCTGCCAATCTTGGAGGATGTAGGTCTTATTATTAAGGAAAGTGGTCAGTTCCTTATAGAAACTGAGGCTCATCAACTCGATGGACATAAGTTTGAGCAAGCTCCGGGAGTTGGTGATGGACATGGAAGCCTGGTGTGCTGCAGTCCATGGGGTGGCAAAGAGTCGGACATGACTGAGAGACTGAACTGAACTGAAGCTGAATGGCACCTCTCAAGCTGGGGCCTGGGAAGAAAAGACCTGATGTCAGAGGACTGAGCCTCTAGTGACATTTTAGGCTCCTTTAAAGGCTGGCGGGGGTGGGTAATGGCCCCATGGCCCTCATGAAACCCCAGAGCTCCCTCGGAAGCCTGGGCCAGGCAGTCAGGCCTTTCTGCCTCATTTGAAGCCTCTGATTCCCCACTGTGCTGTCGCGGGAGGCATCTTACAGGCGTAGTCAGCCAGCCCTCAGTGAGCTGGGTGCGGGAGGCTCTTCAGTCCTGATGCGCGGCAGCTATTAACAGGCACGCTGCTCTGAGGGCCTGAAGCCTCCGAGGACACATCTGTTCCTCAGAAGGCTCTGTGATGTGACAGTCTTCCATCCCCGCACCCTGTTTGCCCTGGGGGAGGGGGGTAGTGTCCCCATTCCTTCCCCCGGCTCCTCTGTGCCTGTCCATCAGGCGCGACTGGCCCCTGACTCCTCCCACCCTGCCCACCCTGCAATAGACATCTCCCAGCTCCCCACTGCTTGTAAGATCAGGTCACTTCCTGGGTTCCTTGTCTTCAGGGTCTTACAGACAGTGCACCCGCTGCTTCCCAGAACATCTCCTGTCGCTCACCACCCGGCCCTTCTCTGTGGACGTTGTGCTCACTTTGCAGAGCCTGTGCCCTTTGTGGAGCGGGGACCCCCATCTCCTACCTGGTGGGCTCAGCCCCCCAAACCCGGCTCCCCGCGCTCTTAAGAGAATTTGCCCCGACTCAGCACCGCACATGGGCCTCCAGAACACTTCATTGTATGGTGATGGGGTGGAGGCTGTCTGCCCTCAAGGTCACAGACAAGGTCATCTTCCTCCTGGGGCCTTGGGGCTTAGCCTTGAGCCCAGCACTTAGCAGCAGCAACTCAGGAAGTGTCCACCCTTTATTGAAAATGAGTGAAGAAATATCTCAGCGCTAAGGAACACCGCCATTACCTCCTGGCCTGAAGGTGATCCAGAGAGGGTGCAGAGGGTGGGGGGGGGTAAAGGGGGATGGGAAGGTGGAGGGGTTGGGGGAAGGAGTCAGAGGGGTGAGGTGGGTGCGACTTTTGGTGTCCTGTCTCTGAGGAGGATCTCCAGGCCCTGCCATGGTGGCAGTCGTGGAAGGAGCTCCCGGCTGAGCTTTGTCATGGGTCCCCCACCCCAAAGCTGCACTTGCGGAAGGGTCTCACCTTCATTTCTTCAGCCTGGCAGAGGAGGAGCCAAGGATGAGGCAGGAGAACATGGACTTCGGGGCTACACTGACCCGCATTGCTTCCTGCCTGTGCGACCGACCGTCTCCTCCCGGGGGCAGATGGCCCGGCCATGGGTTGTTGTCAGACATGGGACGGAAGGCCCCAGCAGAGGACCTGCGGCCCCAGGGGCTCGGCCAACAGCAGCTGCTGTCACCTCCCTGGCTTCCCTGGCCCAGCCTTGTGTGGTTTTGCTCCAGCCTTGACCCGGTCTCACCTGCGTGGTTTTTAAATGCAAATAAGAGGTTTCCTTCTGCTTTGTTCCCCCACAACCATCATGATCTTCTATAAAAAGAGAAGTTAGACTCGCGGGTCACAGCTGGGATACTGGGATGGGGGGTGGGGTTTTTCTTCTCCTTCTTCTTTCTCCAAGGTTTTTTTGAGATGAGACTCTGTTTCCGCTCCAACCTTGTCTGAACCCCTGCTTGAACATCTGGTTCCTGGGTACATATGAGGAGTGAAATAAAATGGGAAAGTGAACATCAGCCCAAACAAAGAAGAAGTTCTGCTTCTAACCTTTGAGACTGGGGTGTCGTGGGTGGAGCTGGGAGGGAGCCGTGGGCTCAAGGCCCTGGCGTCCACTCGTGAACGTGGCCTGGGGCAGTGCCTGAGCTTCTCTGAGACTTGGTTCCTTACGTCTGAGATGGACTAATCACTTCCATCTCCAAACACAGCTAGGGGATCAAATAAAATCAGGCGTGGAGACATTTTCCACACTGAGATACAGGGTATAATTATTAACCATCAAGGATCTTTCACCATTTAAAAAATGTGTGGTCTATCCACACATGGAATATTATTCAGCCTTTAAAAGGGAGGAGGTTCTGACACATGCTACAACATGAATGAACCTTGAAGACAGTCTGCTAAGTGAAATACGCCAGTCATAAAAAGACAAATCTTTTATAATTCTACTCTTACATGGTACCTGAAAGAGTCAAGTTTGTAGAGACAGAAAGTAGAAGAGCAGGTGTTGGGGGCTGGGGACGGGGAGGATGGGGAATTAGTGTTTGACGGGCACAGAGTTTCAGTTTGGAAAGATGAGAAAGCTCAGGAGATGGATGGTGGTGATGGCTAAACAACTGTGTGAACGTCCTTAACGCCTCTCAACTCGACCCTTAAAAACAGCTAACATGCTAAATTTTATGTTATGTGTATTCTAACCAAAAAAAAAAAGGTGTGACAGCCACTTGGGGAATGGAAATGACGGGATGGAAGCACACAGCTCATTTCCAGAAAACAAAGGATGGTGTGTGCGATTTGCTTTATATAGAAGACAAATAAAGGGAAACAAAAGAAAACTTTAAAAAGAAAGCTTGCCAGTCCACGAAGCTGGAGGTTTTTATAGCCTCTGGGGCAGTGTCCTTCAACATTGGAGAAAGACTGATACCGCTCGTAACATTTTGAAAGGTCAAAACCAAGTGAAACGCCAGCTGACTGCCTAAACGCATGATAATAGCAAATTTAAAAATTAATTACAGGGTCCTTCCCGCCGACACCGTTGCTGCTCAGAGGTGCCGCTGTTCTCAGATGCCTTCCGATGCTTCTATTCTCTGGAGCAGCTCAGCTCTGCCTCACACCATTGTTCCCAGACAACAGTACGTTTTGAAATGAAAACTGTTCTCGTTGGACACAAAGGAGACAGTTTCTGGATTCTGAGCCCAGACGGAAATAAAACCTCTACTCATTGAGGGTGGAAGGGGCAGCCGTTAGAGGAGGGCATCTAGGGAGACCTGAGTTAACTCAGACTCCGCAAGTTGCATGAGGCCCTGAGAGATATACACCGGGGGGCTGGGGAGGGCACAGGGCTGCTGAGCACCCATCACAGCCAAGCGCTCCATGTGATGGTGTCTGATCAAGTTCTCCCAACCGTCCTGCCTTCATCATTTCTGTTTCCCAGATGAGCAAAGCAACACTCACAGAGACTAAGCTTGCCCAAGGTCATCTGTTCTAACACTCAGGCTGGATTCAATCCTTGCCCTCCCTGATGGCCAAGAAGGAGCAGGAGACTGAGGATCCATTGCCAGCTGGTATCTAGGAGGCCTTAGGGAAGCATGTCTTCATTTGCTTATCTTGGAGATGGGGCTAATTTCTGTTCCAGTCAGTACTGAAACCAAACAGGACCCTGGGCACAGAAGCTTTTCTGTCACCCCTTTTCTTGTTCGTTAGGGAATAGCCTTCTGACTCCGTGATCTTCCCTGAGTTCCAGAGGGCAGATTTGAACAACCACTAATCAGGGAAAGGGGTGAGGGATGCAGAAACAAGGGAGGAATAGCCAGGAAACAGAGCTGTAGCCTTGGGGTACTGTCCTGGTTCTGCCTCAAGGGATGCACATAAAAATATCTTGGAGTTCTTTACAGAACGAAAACCCCCAACAGATGGAAGGTGCTAGCATTCTTCATTCCAGAGAAGACCATGAAAGGAGTGCAGGCCCTGCACACAGCCTCATCCTGGTCACCAGAGCCCACCCCCATGCTAGAAAGCTCCCCTCTCAATCCTCCGAGTTTGGGACACAGCCTTTTGAGAGGCAGGCGCTGGCTGTGTCCCCCTTTTCCTGGCAAAGCAATAACACTATCCTTTATCTACTTCACCCAAAACTCTGAGCTTCAATTCAGCACTAGTGCCCAGAGGCTAAGTTTCCAGCATTAGTTTGCTGAGATGCTGTGAGGTTACATCCACCTGTACCGACCCAATGCATGCTGGCTGGGGACTGTGTGGCGTTGCTGCCTGGCAGGGAGTAGGTGACTCAGAACAGAAAGGCTTCAGCCACGTTTTAAGAGACACAGCCACATCTAACCTCCAGGGTAGTGGGAGGTGCACGTTTGCCCTGCAGCAGGGAGGTTGGGACCACGCATATCTGATTCCACCGTGTTTTCCCCACCGCCTTCCTAGGTTATTTGCCAGGGAGAGAGGAAGTGTTTGAGGTGTACTTTGTTAAACATCAAATTCTCTGCAGATGTAAATTCCTCACGTGAAATACAAATGTAAGCTCCTAAAGTATTGTTATTGTTGTTATTAGTAATATTAATAAGCCTTTTCAGAGGAGGAAATGGCAACCCACTGCAGTATTTTTGCCTGGAAAATCCCATGGACAGACGAGCCTGGTGGGCTACAGTCCATGGGGTCGCAAAGAGCTGGACACGACTGAGCAGACAGCACACACCTGTCTTTCACAACATCCAAGAATCAGCCATGACCATGAACCCAAAGCGGTGGGAGGCGCTCTCTTCCGGTCAGGACAGAAGGCTCTGAGCAGACCCCGCACTGGGCCTGTACTCGCTGCATTTGACTTCTGCCATACTGACTGCCATTAGAGTTTTTCTTCCTCCGCGGAAGTTTCTGTCATTAGCCAATCCCAAAGCCACAGAACCATCAGAATTTTAATAGGCTTGGGCTCCAGAGCTGGACTGCAAACATTGTGATGCACAGCTACGGGTGGAAAGCACCGGGTCTTTACAATGTGACTGGACACTGTGCCTTTTAAGCCATTCCTCGGGGCCCCAGGGCCCTGCAGGGGTGATGGAGAGGTTTCTGGGAAAACAGTCGGTGGTTGGGGGGGATCATTTAACTGGCTCCATTTTGCTGTCCCTGGCACTCTCCCAAAGTTATGCCACCAGTTGGATGGAAAAAACTCGTCAAAAAAGATCTGACAACTTCTAAAATTTCTAAAGGTCTGTCCTTGAGTTTCATGCTGGCAACTGTGTTTCTTTATTCTTTTCCTCTGCAGAGGTTTCTTTTCCTTTCTTCTTTCCAGCTGATGGCATCTTCTTATCTCCACTCTCCCCCTACCACCCCACCCCTGCCCTGGACACACACACGTACATATACATACATACCCTTAGCTCTGGGTTCTTTCTCTTTGCACTTCTCTGATGGGAAGTGCAGTGTCTTGCAGTTGTAAGAAAACTTCTTTGGACTCAAGCAGATCTGCGTTCAAATCCGACCTTTGACTTGTACTTGGCTGTGTGTTCTTGGGCAGTTCCTTAAGTTCTCTGAGCCTAATTTCCTCACCACAACATGGGGAAGGTAATACCTGGTTTGCAGAGTTCGGTGTGTGACTATGACTAATTTCCACCTTTTCTTCCTCCTTCTCCCACTGCAGCTTGGTCCCAAGCCTTCGCAGCCCCATGTGTCCCCCGGTTCCATGTGGGCCCCTGGCTCACTCAACTCTGGAAGGCCTCAATCCCCTTTCTGGAGCTCGGGAGAGACTGGGCGGGGCTCACAGAGCTGGGGTGCTGGGGCTCTGGCAGAGGGACAGCCCAGGAGAGGAGTGAGGTGTGAAGAGCAAAGAGGATCCACATATGCCCCACTCAGAACACAAGCTGCACCAGCCTTAGAGATATGAAGGCTAAAGGGAGAATTTCTGATGATCGCTTATGGCTGTTTGCATCGAGCTCCTGGCCCGTGGCTCCATTCAGAGGCTGCCCCATGTGTGTCCATGACCCCAAGAATCATCCTCACATCGATGTTTCATCCCTTCACAGCTCTGTCTCTGGCATGGGCTTGTCCATAGCCCTGCCTGTGCCGGGACCTCAGGAAACCCTGCTTCTGGCCCAGGCCCCTGTCTGCTAGGTTCTTGGTCAGCCTGGACTCAGCTTCCTGCTGGGGCCTCCAGCTTCCTCAGCTCCCCATCCTGGGCCGCCAGCCCACTCACTTGGGGTGCTGGGCTGACTTGAAGCCTCTTCGGTTTCTGGGGCCTGCCTCCCACTCAATGCCCCTGCCTTCTCCCAATACCCACTTGCCTTGAGACCTCTGATGGGAGGGGCCGTGTGAGACACTTTCTAATTAGGTTGGAGCCTGGTTCTGCTTTTCCCGACTGCTCACCTTAGCGCATCCCTTTGTTGTCTCTGGGGCGTCTGATGCTAAAGAGGCCCCTGGACCAGGCAATCAGGGGCTGATTGCCTGTATCAGCCTGGTTCCCAGGGCATGGTCCCTCTAGTAGGGGTTCCTCGATGGACTGATCCCTTCCTGGTGGAAGCTAAGCCTCCGGTCAGGCTTGGGAAGGTCCAGTGGGCGTCCTCTCTGTGTCTGCTTGGACCCAGGTATGGCTTCTGCCCACTATCTCTCCCCAGATCTCTGTCAATGCTCTATATATAGTTCCACTGTGGTGCCCCCTTCAGGATCACGCAATGTCAGAGTTAGGGTTGGCATGTGCTGAGACCATCCACCCCAAGGCCTTTGTCTTACACCTGGGGAGCAGGTCACCTTGCTCAGGGGCCAGCCAGGGCCAGAGTCTGGTCTTCTGAAGCCCAACCCAGCACACAGGCCTCTTTCAGAGCCATCCCTGCACAAGCAGCTCCAGGCTTTGCTCTGAAGTGGGCATAGACAGTAGAATCACTTGTATGGCGACTCCCCACCCCACTCCCCACTGGAACCCTTGGTGAGGCCTCCCCGTGAGGGTGACGTCCTGGCTTACGGCTGGCCGGCTTGGCCCAGGTGTCCTCCGTGCTGGCACCGAGTGCAATCGCTTTATAGGAGCCAGGTACCTTCACATCTCCCAGATCTTTTAGCACTAAGATCTCCAGGATCACGGAAGGAAAGATGCTCTCACCGCGAGAGCGCTGGAGCACTCAGGGCACAGCTGAGTCTCCTTTCCTATCCCTGCTCATCATTCTGAGGCCCGAGTTCACCGTGTTCCGTGTTACTGGCTCCTTCTCTTCTGCAAGCAGGCGTAGCTGAAGTGTGGAGGCGGAGTTAGAAGTGTATACTATGTGACTCCACTGTTTGTGGGGAGTGAGAGCCAGGTCCCCCAAGCAAAAATCACCCAGAAATCCAGGCCAAGGTCAGCAGCTGCCATGGTTTGGGGGCAGAGCTGACAGCAGTCACAGCGGATGGGATTCGTCCCCGCCCATCCCACAGTTTGGTTTGAGGAGAGCTTATTTATAAGAATGAAGTACATCTCTAGGTCATCAGAAAGCTGTAATTTTGGAAATTGTAACATGTCATGGGGTGATGCTGCACTGACAGAAGTTTCTAGGGGCCAGTGAGGAACCAAGGAGGCGAATCAAAAGGAAGGAACGGGCAGAGCGTCTGCAGCCCCTTTGGGGAGAGCCTTGCCTCTGTGGGGCTGTTGAGCCATCCTGCTCACTACTCTTTCTTGAAGAGATGCTTCCTAGACTCAGGATGTGCCTCAGGCGCTGGGCGAGGTTCTGGAGACCCTGGAAGGAAATGAGAAGAGCACTGGAGGCCCCTGCCTCTTCCCTGGCTACCTTCGGTGTGGGCAGCCCCTCCCCCCACCCCCCTGCCCCACGCTCAGGACTCACTGGCCTCATCGAGCTTCTTTGTGTTCCTTGAACAGTCAGGCTCACCTCTGCCTCGAGGCCTTTGTCCGTGCTCTGCTCCTTCTGTTCAGGATGCTGGTTCCTTGATTTTTTTTTCATGAGTGGCTCCTTCTTGTTAAATGGGTCTCAGCTCAAAGTTACCTCTTGGGAGGGGTCTTTCTTGATGAGTGTCATTCACTTCCTGGCCTGTTTTTACTCATTCTGTTTTATTTTCTTTACAGCTCTTACCACTCTCTGGAATTCTCACTTAGCTGTTTATTATCTATGCTCACTGACTGGGCTGTCAGGTCCATGACAACGGAGTCCTGCCTGTCACGTTCTCCACTAGATTCCAAGATCTCTCCTAGAATAGTGCCGGGCAGACAGAAGGTGCTCGGCAAATATTCATTGATGAATAAAGTTCCACAAGGAACTCTTGAGCCAGCTCTTTGTGTCAGGCACTGTGCTTGGCACTACAAAGCTGTAAGTAAATTGACAGTGTACCATGCTTCCATACAATTGTACTGTATTTCATTTAATCTTTGTAGGATCCTCATTGAGAGAGAATTGATATTATTTCCATAGTGTAAATGAGACCATAGTAAATAACTTGTTCAGCTGGTCCCATCACTTCATGGCAAATAGATGGGGAAAATGTGGAAACAGTGGCAAATTTTATTTTCCTCGGATCCAAAATCTCTGTGGACTGTGACTGCAGCTGTGAAATTAAAAGACACTTGCTCCTTGGAAGAAAAGCTATGACAAACCTAGACACAGTATTAAAAAAGCAGAGACATCATTTTGCCAACAAAGGTCCGTATAGTCAAAGCTATGACTTTTCTGGTAGTCATGTATGGATGTGAGAGTTGGACCATAAAGAAGGCTGAGTGCTGAAGAATTGATGCTCTTGAACTGCGGTGCTGAAGAAGACTCTTGAGAGTCCCTTGGACTGCAAGGAGATCAAACCAGACAATCCTAAAGAAAATCAACCCTGTATATTCACAGGAGTGATGCTGAAGCTGAAGCTCCAATACTTTGGCCACCTGCTGCAAAGAGTTGACTCACTGAAAAAGACCTTGATGCTGGGAAAGACTTAGGGCAGGAGGAAAAGAGGGCAGCAGAGGATGGGATAGTTGGATGGCATCGGTGACTCAATGGACATGAGCTTGAGCAAACTCCAGGAGATAGTGAAGGACAGGGAAGCCTGGCGTGCTACAGTTCATGGGGTTGCAGAGTCAGACACGACAGCAGCTGAACAGCAATGAACAACAACAGACCATAAAGGTAAATAACCTGTTTCTTTGTGTGGTTCCACCCTTCTTCTGTTGCCCCTGTCATGAGAGCACGTCCCAGGGAGGGGCTGCTCCTTCATTCTGGATCCCAGAAAGAAGATCCTGCGCATAAGAGCCTTGGCTGACCAGGGGTTTAACTTTAGAGAGAAATATGCTGCGGTGGTTGGAAGCCATGGAGAATCTGGGTTGTCTGTGACCACACCATAACTGAGCAAGACCTGATTAGTACACTGGCTATAAGAATGTTCATAAGGAAACACTCTCTGGAGGAGGGTGCAGGTGTGGTTAGCTAGAGATACCCTGAAGAAGAGATGGGAAGATGCTGGGCCACAGAGGCACCCACAGGCAAGCGTTCTGACCACACATGATTTCTTATCTCTGCATTGACAGTCACAGGGATGCTGATGTATTGTTTCCTGAATAGACACCCCATCACCCCAGGTTTATATCAGGTCCCAGTCTGCCTCTCCAGCCTCATCTGCCCACTGCTTTTCTCTTTGGACCTCTGTGTTCTTTCCTGTCTCTATCCTGAACTCACTACAAGGGCAGGCATCTAGGGAAATGACTTCCTCTTTCCAAACCTCAGTTTCCCACCTGTGAGAGGAAGGATAATGAGAACTCTTGGGATTAAGAATTGAGTTAATGCGGGAAAGTGCCTGGCCCTCCGTAGATGTTTGTTGAATGAGTGAATGAATAAACAAATGAATGAATAAACACTTGGCGTTGGTGCAAAAGAACGATCTGGCTCATAAGGGTCTCTTTCAATTTGAGTTGTTACAAATCAGTCTCCTCTGGCCTGAATACTTCTGGAAAAGCTGATAAAGGCACCATTTTTGAACCTCCAGAAGTCGAGACGGCAGTGACCTCGGCAAGGGGCAGCCCTCGCACAAGTGTCATTTTGCAGCAGGCTACAGCCTCACCTGCCAGAGGCAGGGACGGGGGAGCCAGGGTCAGCTGGAGCCACTGAGCAGAGAGACGCGTGTTCCAGGGCAGCTGTTCTCTCTGAATGCTGCTCCTGGGTGTGCAGGCTCCTGGGAACAAGGCAATTGATTTCCGTACAGCAGACACAAAGGCCCACGCGACATGGGACCTGGAGAGACACTGTGACAGTCAATCATTGCCAGGCCCGGCGATGGACCTGTGCTTGTTTCAAAGAAGGCAGCCCACCAGCTGGCTGGGTACCCCTTAGTGGATTCTGAAAACCCAGACACTGAAAAATGCTTCTCCTTGCCAACTAACTGAACCACATGTTCAGCTCAAGAAGCACGTATTTGTTACAGAATTGTTTATATAATAATGTCAAGTCGCCGCCCAAATCCCAGGACCGTGTTAGGTATGTGGGAAACATGGAGATGGAAGAAGAGAGCTAACTTTGATTGAGCATCTACTGTGTACAAGGCATCTTGTAGACATGTTTTCATTTAATTCTCACAATAGCCAGGTGAGGTGAGTGCTATTAACTCATGATGCAGTGAAACATCTACTTCTGCTTTATTGACTACACCAAAGCCTTTGACTGTGTGGATCACAACAACTGTGGAAAATTATTAAAGAGATGGGAATACCAGACTACTTTACCTGCCTTCTGAGAAATCTGTATGCAGGACAAGAAGCAACAGTTAGAACTGGACATGGAAAAACAGACTGGTTCCAAATTGGGAAAGGAGTATGTTAAGGCTGTAAATTGTCACCTTGCTTATTTAACTTATATGCATAATACATCATGTGAAATGCCAGGCTGGATGAAGCACAAGCTGGAATCAAGATTGCTGGGAATTTCAATAACCTCAGATATGCAGATGACACTACCCTTATGCAGGAAGTGAAGAAGAGCTAAAGAGCCTCTTGATGAAAGTGAAAGAGGAGAGTGAAAAAGTTGGCTTAAAGCTCAACATTCAGAAAACTAAGATCACGGCATCCGGTCCCATCACTTCATGGCAAATAGATGGGGAAACAGTGTCAGACTTTATTTTCTTGGGCTCCAAAATCACTGCAGATGGTGACTGCAGCCATGAAATTAAAAGACATTTGCTACTTGGAATGAAAGTTAAGACCAACCTAGACAGTATATTAAAAAGTATATTACTTTGCCAACAAAGGTCCATCTAGTCAAAGCTATAGTTTTTCCAGTGGTCATGCATGTATATGAGAGTTGGACTATAAAGAAAGCTGAGCATAGAAGTATTGATGCTTTTGAACTGTGGTGTTGGAGGAGACTCTTGAGAGTCCCTTGGACTGCAAGGAGATCAAACTGGTCAATCCTAAAGGAAACCAGTCCTGAATATTCATTGGAAGGACTAACGCTGAAGCTGAAACTTCACTACTTTGGCCACCTTATGCAAAGAACTGACTCACTGGAAAAGACTCTGATGCTGGGAAAGATTGAAGGCGGGAGAAGGGGACAACAGAGGATGAGATGGTTGGATGAGATGGTCAATAGACATGAGTTTGAGTAAACTCCAGGAGTTGGTGATGGACAGGGAAGCCTGGCATGCTGCAGTCCATGGGGTCACAAAGAGTCAGACATGACTGAGTGACTGAACTGAACTGAACTGAGAAGGACCAGAGGCTTAGTAAGCCTGAGTAGTAGTCCCAGGGCTGCAGAGCTCAGAACAGGCAGAGCCTAGACTCAAATCCTTACAGTCCGATTCCCCAAACTGTGATTCTCACTTTGCTGCCTCCCATGACCCTGTGCAGCCTCCAAACGGAGGGCTGGGCTCCAGTTACACTGCATTCTCTTGGGAGCAGGACTGAACTGAGGCAGGTGAGCCTTCAGATCATACCTTGATCTCAGACTCCTGGCTTCCAGAGCTGTGAGATGATAAATCACTGACTTTTTAAAAAAATTCAGTCAACTAATTTGACTGTTCCAGATCTTAGTTGCAGCAGACTCTTTGTTGCAGCACGTGAACTCTTAGTTGTGGTCTGTGGGATCTACTTCTTTGACCGGGGATCAAACCTGGCCCCCTGCATTGGGAGCACAGAGTCCTAGCGGCCGGGTCACCAGTATGTGTGTGTGTTCAGTCGTGTCTGACTGTCTGTGACCCCATAGACTCTAGCCGCCAGACTCCTCGGTCCATGGGATTCTCCAGGCAAAAATACTTGAGTGGGTTGCCATTCCCGTCTCTAGAGGATCTTCCCAACCTGGCGATCGAACCTAGGTCTCCTGCACTGCAGGCAGATTCTTTACCACTTAGCCAGCTGGGAAGCCCCCAGATCACCAGGGAAGTCCCTAAATTACTGTTATTTTAAGCTACCAAGCATGCAGCCAAGCAGCCCTAGGACACTAATACAAGGACGACAATGATGGAGCAGCTTCTCCTCTCTTATGGGAGCACTGAGTTCTGGCCCCCAGCTTGGACAGGGCACTTCCTCAGTGAAACCAGCTCAACCCCATTGGAGGCCTCTGGTTACACCATTACCCCCAATGGCAGTCCTTACCCCCATCCCAAGGGTGCTGTGGTGAAGACATGACTATCACGTTTCCCATCACTCTTCCCAAGGGGCAGGTGAACGCTTCATGTAGATTAGAGGGTTTGTTGTGGGGCAGGGGGGTCTGCACAGGCCAGCTGCTGACACAGAAGAGAGAAATCACAGAAAGACACATGCTCATTCCCAACCCTGTCCCATCCCCTAGATCATTTTTAAAATTCTTTAGAATTCAGAATTTTAATAATCAACTGCTTGTTAATATCCAAGCATCTCTATTTACTGTGTTTTTCCATGCAGTAATAGTGATGGGTTGAAAGGCTGGCAAAGACTGCTATGTTCTCATGCTAAACAGCAGAGCCAAGCTTCAGCAGATTAGTCATTGAAATTCACCGCTTTAAAGATTGTCATTTAGGCATCGAGGCAGAATCAGAGTGGATAATCATCACTACCCACCGCCCCCCACCACCTAGCTCATCTCAAGAATGTGAGGTGCTCTGGTCTTTGTGTAATATTGTTTCCAGTAACTCTGGCTTTTAAGGGAAGAAGCGGCGATTAATGAGCTGAATGAAAACACTAATTTCCATATATTAGAGATGATGAAATATGCTAATGGTTTAAACAAAGCTAATCTACAAGATTAAGAATATAAAAGACAATTTTAAGGGCAGAGGCTCCATCTTGAGGTTTTGGCAGCTGATTGGAATGCTAACGTGTGGCTGTGCTGGGAGAGGGGCTGGAGGCGGCACAGCTTGTGGGACAGGATGCCTCCAGCATCAGAACCAGGGTTGGGGGGGGGGGAGGCGTCCTGCCCGCTGCTGCTCAGTCCTGCCCGCTGCTGCTCAGTGCTGTGCGACCTTGAGCCACTGACTCAGCCTCTCTGAGGCTCCAATCCCTCATCCGCCTGGCTCTCCAAAGAGTCATGAGACTAAAGTGTTAGTCACTCAGTCGTGTCCGACTCTTTGTGACCCCATGGACTGTAGCCTGCCGAGTTCCTCCGTGCATGGAATTCTCCAGGCAGGACTACCAGAGTGGGTGGCCATTTCTCTTCTCCGGGGGTCATATTGACCCAGGAACTAAATACGGACGTATTCAAGTGCTTTGCAAATGGTAAGGCGCCCCACAAATGTTAGGAAGCCCAAGGCCAAGGGGATTTGAATAGACTGAGCAGTGAAAACCTTCTGAGATGAATACCTGGTAAGCATAACGATCTCTTGTGTTGTTTTTTTTTTTCCTGCAGCTTCTTAAGATGCTTTTAAAGGAAATCTAGGACTTCCCTGGTAGTCCAGTGATTAAGAATCCTCCTGCCAATGCAGGGGACATGGGTTAGGTCCCTGGTCCAGGAAGATCTCACATGCCTTGGGGTAACTAAGCCTGTGCACCACAACTATTGAGCCTGTGCTTTAGAGCCCAGGAGCCACAACTTCTGAAGTCTTTGTGCCTAGAGCCCATACTCTGCAACCAGAGAAGCCACTGTAATGAGATGCCTGAGCATCACAACTAGAGAGTAGCCTCTGCTCACTGCAATTAGAGAAAGTCTGCATGTAGCAATGAAGATGCAGTGCAGCCAAAAATAAATAAATCAATAGTGGTTTTTTTTTTTTTTTTTTTTACAGAAGGAAATCTACAGGCTTCAGGATAAGGCTTGTTGGTCACCCCTGACCTACACGGCAGGTAGGAGGAGCGTCCGGACCTTTCGTTACTAAGTTGCTCACCATTACTGTCCCCACTGGGAACCACAGCTGGTGAAGGCACCTCCCCTTCAGGAGAGCAGTGACGCTTAGAGGCCACCGAGGCAGGACCACACTCAGTAGTGGTCCTCAGCAACAAGTGGCCAAGCTGGCTGGGGCCTGTCATGGTCCCCAGGGCCAGGCTTGCACAGGACCAAGCTTCTGGGAGGCAGCCAGCCCGATCCCCACCGCAGCTTTAGGGGAGAAGGCAGGAAAGCTGTCCTCTCCATGGGCTTTCAGGGCCTCCAGAGGCCCTCGCTTGTTGGGGGGCGCGTATGTGGGTCTTAAAAGGTGGTGGCATCTTCCAGAAGGGCCCTGTCTCAGGAATGTGGGGGGCTTTGGCTTTGGGCTCCCTGTGTCCTCTTTCACGGTCCCCACGAGGTGGACGTGTGACTGCCAGCGCTGCCCCGGTCCCGTGGAGGCTGGGCCCTGCCTCCCCGCCTCCCGTCACAGACTGACCTCCCTCCCCTAGCACTGCCTCTTTCAGGCTCAGATCAGCTTTTCTATTAAGTCCCTTCTGGTCTCTCGTCCAAAGGCTCTGCAGCCGCCAGCTGAAGGTGTCCACAGCGGGTCTGTATTGACCGCCATCTGCCCTGTGAAAGGGATGGGGCGCTGTGCCTGCTGGGCCCTGTGCCTGCTGGGCCCCTGCATCCCCAGAGTCCGTGTTTGTTTGCCTCTTTCTTGATAGTTCTCTTTATCTTTGGAATTTGTGGTTTTCAAGCTGTGTGTTTATTCTCACCTTTGGCTTAATCTAACGTGTTACTCTTTCTGGCTCAGTCCTTTCTCTGTTTTTGGTTTTTATGGGGGTGGCGGGGGTGGAGGAAATACAGGTGGAGCAGACTGTTTGAGGGTTAATAGAAGCAGCTCCCCAGGACTCTTACACAGAGAGTGTGGACGTAAAGCAAATATCACACCATTAGCCCAGAGATAACAAAACTAACCACCAAGGGTCACTATGGAGAAAGTGTTCCCCATTAAAAAATGAAGTATGAGCATATTATTGTATATGAAACTGAAGGCAGAACTGATTTTTTCTTTAGTTTCTGTTGGCTGTTTCTGGGTTGCTCTCTGTGGTTTTTAATTGCACATTATACGCTCCAGAGGCAGAGATCCATTAAAGAAATGAAAATTCTCAGACTTCTCTGGTGGGCAGTGGTTAAGACTCCATGCTTCCATTGCAGGGAGCATGGGTTCAGTCCCTGATCAGGGAACTAAGATCCCACATGCCATGTGGCTCAGCAAGAGAAAAAAAAGGTAGAAATGAAAATTCTCCGCTGCTGGGGTGAACCAGTGAAAGCAGTCCTCAATTAAAATCCTGTGTGTGTAGCCACATGACATTTCTCAGATTTAATTATGTGGAAAAAGAAATTGGGACAGTCTCTTCACCTCCAAACCAGCTCTTATGATAGTCTAGATTTCTCCAGCTCCTGCTAATTTGGATCTAGACATGAAAGAGGGCAGGGAAGAGCTGGGGAGTGGGTGTGGAGGCAGATAGCTCTTCAGAAAAGGGATACCAATGAAAGAAAGATCTGGAAGGTCTGGGGTGGCTGCTTCACTGAGCGGCTCTAGAAGTTGGGGCTACCAGCTGGGGGCAGAGTGTGAAGGGGACAGCTGCGCTGGGGGCAGGAGCTCCAGCTCCTCCCCAAACCCGGGCAGACAGGCTAGCTCCGCCCATCTTCTCCATTTGTCATCCCAGCCAACGACACCAACTCCCACCTTGTTACCCTCACCCTGAATTATGAGACACTGAAGCCAGTGATTATAAGCACAGCCTCTACACCCAGACGGACCAGGATTCCTGGTCTGGCTTTAATCCTTACAACTACCTGTGTGACCCTGAACAAGCAAACTCAGCTTTTCTCAGCCTCTGTTTTCTCATATGAGACGTGGCAATTCCTTCTTGGTGTGGTTGTTGAGAAAATTAAAACGTGCTTAGAACATGGTTAGCAGTCAGTGAATGTCAACTATTCTTATTGTTGATGTAGATACACACACACACACACACACACACATCCTGGAACTCTGGATCTCATCCTGATTCATTTCTTATTTTGCATCTCCCAGTTTTAATCCATCATCAAGTCCTAGAACTACTGCATTTTGCTTTGGTGTTCTTCAGTGTTAAGAATGATGCAGCAACGCTATAGGGACAAGTTCTCAACTGCAGCCCAACTGAACACACATACTGTGATCTTGTATAATGAAATTTTACTGTTTGAATAGCTTTCAATGCCCGAAGCCATCATTCTGCAATAATTACCGTATCTTTAAGAACTTTCTGCACCATCCGTGAGAAAACAGAATTTGAAATTACCAAACACAATCATCTTCAGAGCCTAGCTTCTTCTGAGCCAAACAACCCTTTTCTGAGCCTGCCTGCTGATACAAGGTGGCAATATATTCTGGCATAACAATAATATGGTTGGCCCCCCCAAATGACTTCGTGTTCTACAAGAAATAAAAATCTCTCAATTCCACATAACTAAACCCTGCCCCCTTTTAAAAATCACATCTCAGAATCCATTCTATTAAAAATAAAGTGAAACTTAGAAAAACAATCCCCAGGATGCTGAGTACATAACTGTTTGCCAAGTTGTTCTCTATTCCCTTTCTCTGTAAAATGAAGATACGGGAAAGAAGGGACTCCTTGAGCAACCAGGAACCAACCACTGTCACAGCAAACTCATTTGGTGAAAAGATGAGTCACCAAGATCTCCAAGACCCTCTCCCCTACTCTTAAAGATTTTTCTTTGATGTGGACCATTTTCTAAAAAGTCTTTATCAAATTTGTTATAATACTGCTTTTGCTTTATGCTTTGGTTTTTTGGCTTCAAGGCATATAGGATCTTAGCTCCCCGATTAGGGATAGAATTCGTACTCCCTGAATTGGAAGGCCAAGTCTTAACCACTGGATTGCCAGGGAATTCCCATCCCAAACCCCCCTTTAAAGCCTATTTTTTTCAGTTTGTGAGTGGATTTTGGAAACCCTCTAACCCTCACATTTCTATGATGCTTTATTTTCAGTATGATACATTTCCTTGTCACCTGGTCCTTTCCTGTTACTCAGTCTACAAATGTTACCTATGTGTGTGTGCGCATGTGCTCAGCTGTGTCCAGCTCTTCATGACCTCCATGGACCGTAGTCCACCAGGTTCCTCTGTCCATGGAATTTTCCAGGCAAGAATACTGGAGTGGATTGCCATTTCCTTCTCCAGGGGATCTTCCCCACCCAGGCATCAAACCTGCATTAGCAGGCAAGTCCTTTACAGGCTGAGCCACCTGGGAAGCCCTAAATGCTACCTCTCATCACCTATTGTAGATGCACAAAAGGAAACTAAAGTGCTCACATTTTTTAATTCCTATTTAACCTTCATTTATTTTTTATGTTTTAATTTATTTAATTGGAGGATAATTACTTTACAACATTGTAGTGGTTTTTGCCACACATTGACATGAATCAGCCATGGGTGTACACGTGTTCCCCATCCTGAACCCTCCTCCCACCTCCCTCCCCATCCCATCCCTCAGGGTCATCCCAGTGCACCAGCCCTGAGCACCCTGTCTCATGCATTGAACTTGGACTGGTGATCCATTTCATATATTATAATATACATTTCAATGCTATTCTGTCAAATCATCCCACCCTCGCCTTCTCCCACAGAGTCCAAAAGTCTGTTCTTTACATCTGTGTCTCTTTTGCTGTCTCGTATATAGGGTCATCATTACCATCTTTCTAAATTCCATATATATGTGTTAATATACTGTGTTGGTGTTTTTCTTTCTGACTTACTTCACTCTGTATAATAGGCTCCAGTTTCATCCACCTCATTAGAACTGATTCAAATGCATTCTCTTTAATAGCTGAGAAATATTCCATTGTATATATCTACCACAGCTTTCTTATCCATTCGTCTGCAGAAGGATATCTAGGTTGCTTCCATGTCCTGGCTATTGTAAACAATGTGGCGATGAACATTGGGGTACATGTGTCTCTTTCAATTCTGGTTTCCTCGGTGTGTATGCCCAGCAGTGGGATTGCTGGGTCATGTGGCAGTTCTATTTCCAGTTTTTTAAGGAATCTCCACACTGTCCTCCATAGTGGCTGTACTAGTTAACAGTGTAAGAGGGTTCCCTTTTCTCTGCATCCCCTCCAGCACTTATTGTTTGTAGACTTTTTGACTCACCAGTTTGTAATCCTATTCTCAGACTCTCGTTCTGGCTCCCAGTGTTTGCACATGCTATTCTCTCTGCCTAGGAAATTCTCTCTACCCTAACTCCCTTTGCTTGACTAAACGCTGCTTATCCTTCAGGATTCAGTCTGGATCTCATTTCCTCTGGGAGGCATTCCCTGACCCCAGATTGGAGCTTGTTGTGGTTCTTTACCAGGCTCCCCACACCATCCTTTGCCCAAATTCACAGAACTTACACATTACACTCTAATTACCCATTAATCTTTCTGTGACTCCACCAAACATGCCTCTGAAGACAAGACTGCATCCGTTTTGTTCACCACTGTATCGACAATGTCTAGGAAACTGCCTACTTATAAATGGTGCTTAATAGATATTTAAAGAATGAAGATATGAGTAATTTGACAGTAAGTAAACTGTAAAATATTTTTATAATTGTCTTATAATAAGATACTCAAGTTTCAAGTAAAATGCTTAAGAGAATAACATCTAATGAAGTATTTTTAATCTGAGATAATTACAAAGTCAATCAGAACATACCCACTCCTAATTTAAGCCAAGTTTGTTCTATTCGTTTAATGGAGTTGGCTAAATAGAAACGGAAATAAGTGCTTGTTAATTATACTAATTAACAAATGGTTGAATTAAAATATATGAGCTATGTAAAACCTAGTTAAAATCTGAAGTTACTATGTGCATGTAATAAGCACATAGTAAGTAAGGTAGTTTCTCAAGAGGATAGTTTTCGTTCCCTCAGTTATTTGTGGGGCTTCTCTGAGTACACTTCAAGATGTCTGATATAGCACTTTTTGGTGATGGGAGTGGGGAGGGAAGAATGCTGTATCTCTGGAAGCTTTTTCTTCTCAACTCTTGGCAATGTACAACTAAGCAATTTTATAGCTGTTACAAAAAAGAAATATTGCATCTTTCTATCCCTTAAGAATCCATTGGTGGATTTTCCCAGATGATGAAGAAAGCCAACAGAAGGTGTCTTATGATTTCATACTTATTTTATGCTCTTCTTTATTTCAGAAAGAAGTTTTATTTGCCCAACCTGTCATCAGTGGCATTTAGTTCAATAATCCTGGAACTTGTATTTCAGCTCAAAAGTTATTTCTTGAAAGAATTCTTTCACCAATCAAATCTTATTTATTATTTCCCAGAACTATTAGCTTCTCACATTTTAAGAAACAACTTGATTAATCTGTCAAAGTTCTCCAGAATTCTAGAACTCAAGCTGTCAGAAAACAGAAATTATATCTGATTTTGCTCAGCACTGTATCCTCAGGGCCTGGTATAGAGTCTTATGGAATTGAAAAAGACAGAGACCTGATAGACAAATGATCGCAGAAGCCACTTCCCCCTAAAGGCACATGTTGAGTTCAACAAATTCCAATTTTCATTTTGGTGGCCTTGAAAGGTGATGGGAACAAATTACTTCACATAAGGTGGAGCATTTAACAAGAGATACTCCTTATGGTGAAGTGGAACTAAATAGCTGTGCATTAAGAATGAACCTGAAAGGAATCATCTCTTATGAGGAACTTAAGTCTGAGATTAACCTCATTATTCTAGAAAAGTTCAAGCAATGGCCATGATTTACCTAACCACTATGAATATTCATTGGACGGACTGATGCTGAAGCTGAAGCTCCAATACTCTGGCCACCTGATGTGAAGAACTGACTCATTTGAAAAGACTCTGATGCCGGGAAAGGTTGAAGGTGGGAGGAGAAGGGGATGACAGAGGATGAGATGGTCACATGAGTTTGAGTAAAGTCCGGGAGTTGGTGATGGACAGGGAGGCCAACAGTCCCTGGGGTGCTGCAGTCCATGGGGTCGCAAAGAGTTGGATATGACTGAGAGACTGAGCTGAACTGAACTGAAATTGTATCTCAATTTTTAAAAATTTGTGGATTGCAGTTATGCAAAGGAAAATTTATAGCCCTATGCACGCATTAGACCATTCTTAATAGTTTGCTAGCAAGAATACTCTTTAGTTTACTTATTATTCTTACCAGTAAGAATTTTATACTAGTTTACTTACCATTTCTACTATCAAAGATATGCTTGAAACTATCTGTAAGAAACAGAGGTCTATGAAAAACAATATAGCCAATTTTACAAGAACCAAGTAGAATTATAGAAATGGAAAATACAGTAGCTGAATTAAAAACCAAATGAAGACTTAACAACAAATTATATATAGCTGAAGAAATAATTTGTTAAGTTGAAGGTAGGTTGGGAAATAATTACCTTGATTCATGCAATAAATATACTGAAATATTCTGCTGTGAAGTGTCATGATATCTGAAATTTATTTTCAAATAGCTCGGCAAAATGTGTGTGTGTTTATCTACATAATGTATATATAGACATAGATGTGTTTAGCAAGAGAGGGAGGTAAGGCAAACATAGCATCATGTTAACAACTGGTGAATCTGAACAAAGGCTATATGGATGTGCAATGTACAACTAGACACTGAACATTTCTATAAACTCTTCTAAAATTAAAACTGGTAAACCAGTAGCACTTAAATAGCATAAAAATATCAAGAACAAAGAATCAAGTCTTTAAAAAAGAAATAGAAGCCTTCTTAGGGGGAAATAATGAGCTTATTGAAAAACATGAAGAGAACATCTATATGGACAGAGATTTTAAAGATATACCATGTTCACGGACTGGAAAATTAAATTTGTAAAAATCTGCCTAAATTGATTAACAGAGTTAATGCAACTTTATTCAAAATTGAATAGGGCTTTGGAAAGAACTTAACAAGATGCTTCTGTAATATATATAGAAAAAGGCCAAGAAGAGAAAATCTCTTTTGGATTCCAAATGCCACAGACAATATTGTTTTGTTCCTACCTCAGTGGTGTCTCATTCTCAACTTCCTTCCTTAGTTTCCTAACTTCTTCCTGGTCTTATGTTAGAATGCCCCAGGGCTCAGGCCTTCAACTTCTTTCCACTATCACACTGACTCCTTTGGTAATTTCATCTAGTCTCCATAACTTTAAATAAAAATCATTTACTAGCCTCCATTTCAATCTAGATCTCTCTCAAACTCACTCTTATATCCAATTGTTTACTTGATATCTCTACTTGGTTATCTAATAGACATCTGAAATTTAACAAAATGGATGCCTTAAATTTTTAAAAAATTAATTCAGTTCAGTCGCTCAGTCATGTCCAACTCTTTGCTACCGCATGGAAGGCAGCATGCCAGGCCTCCCTGTCCATCACCACCTCCCGGAGTTTACTCAAACTCATGTCCATTGAATCGGTGATGCCATCCAACCATCTCATACTCTGTTGTCCCCTTCTCCTCCCATCTTCAATCCTTCCCAGCATCAGGGTGTTTTCAGGTGAATCAGCCCTTCGCATCAGGTGGCCAAAGTATTGGAGTTTCAGCTTCAATATCTGTCCTTCCAATGAATAGTCAGAACCGATTTCCTTAAGGATGGACTGGTTGGATCTCCTTGCAGTCCAAGGGACTCTCAAGAGTCTTTTCCAACATCACAGTTCAAAAGCATCAATTCTTGGCACTCAGCTTTCTTTACAGTCCAACTCTCACATCCATACATGACTACTGGAAAAACCATAGCCTTGACTAGACGGACCTTTATTTTTTGGCTACACCACCCAGCACGTGGGATCTTAGTTTCCTGATCAGCGAGTGAACCCAACCATGCCCTCTGTAGTGGAAGGGCAGAGTCTAAACAACCAGATCACCACGGACACCCCTAAATTTTTTTCTGTCCGCAATACCTTTGGGTTCATCCTTAACTCTTCTCTTTTACATGTTTTATCCAACCCATGAGCAAATCCCTGAATCACTTCTCATTTACCTTTACTGTGCTGACCCTGGCTTGAGCCATATCCAGCTCTTATCTGGATAACTTCAACAGCCTTCTGATTGCCTTATTTCCTCACCCCATGTTCTTGCACTAAGAGTGCCCTCCAGTTCTTCACTCAGTTTGCCTGATGAAAATCAGTTTTGGTTTGGGACTGGCACCCAGAGCATTGGAACACTTTTTTAAAATGTCTCACATTTCTTCAAAATTATCAGAGATTATTTTAGCCTTTGGTTAGTAATTGTTGAAACTGAACAGTGTGTACGTGGTGCCCTTTACATTGCTCTTTCAAATAAACATGAAACAAAACAAAAGCTTCTCTGGTGACTCTACTCTGCAGCAGGATTGAGAATCACTGTTCTATAATCCCCAAACCAGATCATTTCCCCCATAAATAATCGAGACAGTTCTATTTGAAAAGCTGTCTGAAAGAATTAAAAAGATATATAAAAGACTAAAAACACCAAATTTATTTTCCAAAATACAAGAAAAAGGTACACATTTAAATTCACTTTGCATATACCTTAACAACAACAAAAACAACAAAACCCCACCTGTTTCATGTCCTACTTCTCTCAACTTAACTCAACCAACTATACCATCCACAAGAAGGGGAAAATTTTGGGCCCTTTTTTGCAGAACCTGAAAGGTGACATAAAAAGATGTGAAACATACAGCCCAGACTCAATTCTCCTAAGACAAGCCAAAGGCTTGTTAACAATGAAGCTCCATACTGATGGAAAATGAGAGGCTTCTTACTGCCAATTTATCCAGGAACTCTGTAATAGTCATCTGCTGCTTGAAGTATTACCACAACTTTCACTACTGCTCAACGTTATTTTGAGGTAAAGTACAGAGCATGGAGGAATGAAATTCTCTTCAGTTTCAAATGAACTAATATTTAAACCTGAAAATATTATCAAAGGTGATTCTTTTTCTCTTTAAAAAATAAACCACCCAAACGAATTTATTGGTTTTAAGTATACTTGTTTAATAAACCTGACAAAGAAAAATCAAACTATCATTCTATTTTTGCACGGTAATGAGGATCTATAAAATGTTTTGTGTTCTATCAAAAATAGCTACTGAGATAATCAGACTTGATCTGAGCCCGCCTCGGAATACTGGGGGAACTGCAGAGACTTGCTTATTTGTGGACTGGACCCACTCATGCTTACCAAACGTCTACTGATGGCATTAAGTTCTCGTATCACCATGCTCAGATCTTCGTGTAATGTGACTATGGCATTTTTTACCTCCCCTAGAAGAACATTAGTGGAATTATCTGCTTCAGGCTCCCGAGACAGGTCTTTGGTTGCCTCAGAACTAGAATAGGACATGGAGGTGAAATGGTCTACATTTTGAGTGGAAAACGCTACCCAATTACTGCTAGAACTAGAACTTGTCTTCTTTTTGGCAGAATCAGAGTTATCTGGAAGAATTTCCAGTACGTTGAGGTTGTCATTTTCTTTTCCATCGGAGGACAATGGACTCCTAGGAGCAAAAGGGTGGTGAATCCTGGCTGTCTTATCTATATTTTTAACAGAAGCAGAAGATTGTTGACGGGACAAAGTCCAAAAGGAAGGTCCAGCCAAAACTGGGGGTAAGGGATGAACAGACTTCTCTGGAGAGGCTGAGTCAGGGGATGACACAGATAAAGTAGAAAAGGAGAATGCTCCCTCAGAGGCAGTTGAAACTAAAATGTAAAATGAAAGACAAAGATTAGGCAACATACAAATAAGAGTAATAGCTTAAATAATTTTACAATGTCAAATTCTATCTGGTCTCAGCATAAACTACTTAGAAATTTATATGTTAAAGAGTCACAATAGGTCCAAATAAAACCAAAGCAGGAAATAGAGAAAATCTAAAGATGTATGATACATCAATAATACCATAGAAAAGGAACTTAAATAGAAATATCAATATTCATCTTGACTCTCAAACTGTGCCCAATGTATTTTTACACTACACTTATCAGAGAGCAGAAAAGTAGAATATTACACCCTCTTCTACTCACTGCCAGAATTTTAAGTTGACATTTAAAGCAGAAAGTCTGAGAAACCTGAAACTTAGATTCCTTCATTATTTTTTTTTTACAGAAAATATTATGGCAAAATGAACAACCAACTACAAGTACATCAGAGTTACAAAACTAATCTTTTTCTCACAAAAGTCAAATATAGTCAAGGCTGAGTCCAAGCCATCTGAGATCCAGGACACTTTAGCACTTGTAATTTTTTTTTCACCAAGAAACTATAAATAAAATGAAAAGCATTCTAAGCCTATTTTCCATCAAATTAAAGATTTGATAATGTTTTTAACTTCCCTTCGAACAAAAATCATATTAAATCTCTTCTTTCTGGTAACGAGAACCCTGCATGTGAGACATCAAAAGAAATGCAGATGTATAGAACAGTCTTGTGGACTCTGTGGAAGAGGGCAAGGGTGGGATGATACGGGAGAACGGCATTGAAACATGTTATTTACCATATGTGAAATCAATCACCAGCCCAGGTCTGATGCTTGGGGCTGGTGCACCGGGATGACCAGGGGGAGGGAATCGGGAGGGAGGATGGAGGGGGGTTCTGGAGGGGGAACATATGTATACCCACGGCGGATTCATGTCAATGTATGGCAAAACCAACACAATAAAGTAAAGAAAATTTTTAAAAAAATAAATAAAAAAAATAAGTCTCTTCTTTCACACTTTATTCTAAATCATTATTTCCCAAACCATTATGGAGAACACTGTGTCCCTTAAGATGTAAAAAGATGTTTTGTGAGAACTGGGTTTCAAAGTCAAACAAGATTGGCCAATTGCACACTGTGCCTACCATTAGGAGATTAACAATATCTGTTAGCATATTCAAGGTTCTGAGAAATCGACAGTACAGTTGACCCTTGAATAACATGGGGGTTAGGGGCGCTGGCTCATACCACATTCAAAGACCCCCACACAACTTTACAGTTGGCCCACTATATCTGCAGTTTCAAATCAGCAGACTCAATTAACCTCAGATTGTATAATACTGTGTCTTTACTGAAAAAAAATCATGTATAAGTAGACTCATGCAGTTTGAACCCATGTATTCAAGGGCCACCTGTAATTTACTCAAATGTTTTCCAAACTTTATTGGACACAGATAATTTTCTTGTCTCCTTGGAATGTCTATTTTTATTCATTTATGCCTTAGGTGGGCTTCCCAGATGGCTCAGTGGTAATCTGCCTGCCAATGAAGGAGCCGTGGGTTCAATCCCTGGGTTGGGAAATGGCAACCCACTCCAGTATTCTTGCTTGGAAAACTCCATGGACATAGGAGTCTGGTGGCTACAGTCCATGAGGTTGCAAAGAGTCAGACACGAACTGGTGTGACTGAGCACGCATGCCTTAAAAGGTGGTAAAAGTTGTCAAATTCCAGTGCCAAAGTCTTTGAAATTAACTTTGGACTTATTACATTAAAAAAAAATTTTATTGGCAGTTCCCTGGCAGTCCAGTGATTAAGACTCTGTGCATCCAGTGCAAGAGGGCACGAGTTTGGCCCCTGCTTTTGGAACTAAGATCCCACATGCCACAAGGCATGGCCAAAAACTAAAAGTAAATAAAATAACAGTGAGAATAATTTGAGAATAAAATAATTAAAAAACCAAAAACTTATTCACTATAAGTCATAGGAGAGGGAGATTAATGTTTACCACTTAGCACACAAGACTTTTCTTTCTTTCTTATTTTATTTATTTTACATATTCATGTCATTCTAAACTAAATTGAACCTCTTGTCTAAAAATGTGGCCAGGGCAGACAGCTTCTATTTTTGGCTTCAAAGCCACCTGGTACCTAGCTCCAGTTCTCAGGAAAGAATTCCAATCACAAAACTTTAAGGGAGTGAAATGAGTATTCTCAGCTGGTGCAGCAGCAGGACACAATAAAGTAAGTAGGAACTTCATTAATATACGGTCAAGACAGGACAAGCATGCTTAAGAATCCAGGTCAGGCTTATCCAACATTCTATCCTTGGATGTGGTAACCATCCTGCCAGTGACGGAAGCCTCTATATACGCGTGTCCTGAGTCACTCTGCAGCTCTCTGGGGCGCACTCACAGCTGTCATTGGACACATCTCTTTGCCACCTTCCTATTTTCCGTCAATATATCCTGGATCTTTCTCTTTCTTGGTCTATTCTCAGGCTAGAGTAACACGTTCTCCAGTGGTTAGCATCTCACTTCAGAGACCCTCCATGTACCTTCTCCAGAAAACACATCTCTAGACTTCTGCCAGAGGTTGTGAGAGTTGGCTGAATATTCGGGACAACTGTTCATCTGTTTGACAAGGAGGAAAAGTCTAAGGATTTAAATAGCTTTTCAAATAGCTATTTTCGAATCCTCTTTATTTAGCACCACACTCCAATAACAACCTGTGGAATAGGCTTCATAATCCCATTTAAAACATGAGGCAAAGGCATCTCAAAGAAGCAAAGAAACTTTCCCAAGATCACAAGGCTAAAAAGGGGTCGAGATGAGACTCAAATTCAAGTATCTGATGCTAAAGCATATAATCTAATCCACTAAGCTCTACATCCACACTACTCTAGTATATTAGAATTATTTTTACTCTACTAGAGAATTATGTTAAATTCTAGATATAAACTTGAGAAGGCAGGCAACCAGGATGGTGAGGGATGTAGAAGGGTTGATGGATATGCAAATATCTACCCCCAAACAGGTTGGAAGACAAAGGGTAGGAGGCTATATTTAGTTATCTGAAAACAGTCAGAAAATCTTAGTAATATTTATCTTCCATTTTTCATATTGTGCACAAGTTGGAACCGCGGTTAACAGGAGAAAGTAACAGGAAAAGATTTCAGTCCAGTTGAAAAAAGAAAATGTTTAAATAGTTGTGGTTTCCCACACATGACTTGCGCTGCTTTGGGAAGCGGTGAGGTTGCTAACACTGAGCTCATGCACAGCCTGAGCGACCATTTGGCAGGAACATTTCAGGCAAGATCAAGGCATCAGCTGACAGAACTATATATCCCTGGTGAGATTCTAAGATCTAGGACCCAAACCACATATGTTAGAGTACTAAGAAACTCTTCTTGAAATAGTTCACTCTGGTCAGAAAGAATGATTTCATAAGGAAGATTTAAGAAGGCCAGGAGGAAAATAATATTTCAATCAAATGTTAGTATAATGTTATCTATTTAAAGATCTCTGGTTCGTCTGCCTGTTCTGAAACCAGCTTGTACATCTGGAAGTTCTCGATTCAA
The DNA here is from genome assembly GCA_007570785.1 of Antilocapra americana. Classification (NCBI taxonomy): domain Eukaryota; kingdom Metazoa; phylum Chordata; class Mammalia; order Artiodactyla; family Antilocapridae; genus Antilocapra; species Antilocapra americana. The sequence goes on along the minus strand of ML663560.1, from coordinate 8,434,876 downwards.
GTACTGCTGAAGCCCAGCTTGAAGGATTTTGAGCATGACCTTACTAGCATGAGAGGTGAGCACAAGAGTCTGGTAGTTTGAACATTCTTTAGCATTGCCCTTCTTGGGAATTGAGATGATACAGATTTTCTTTTCTTGGGCTCCAAAATCACTGAGAATGGTAACTGCAGCCATGAAATTAGAAGACGCTTCCTTTTTGGAAGGAAGGCTATGACAAACCTAGACAGAGTATGAAAAAGCAAAGACATCACTTTGCCAACAAAGGTTCACATAGTCAAAGCTATGGTCTTTCCAGTAGCCATGTATGGATGTGAGAGTTAGATCATAAAGAAGGCTGAGTGCTAAAGCTTTTGAATTGTGGTTTGGAGAAAACTCTTGAGAGTCCCTTTAACAGCATGGAGATCAAACTAGTCAATCCTAAGGGAAATCAACCCTGAATACTCTTTGGAAGGGCTGATGCTGAAGCTCCAATATTTTGGCCACCTGATGTGAAGAGCTGACTTATTGGAAAAGACCCTGATGCTGGGAAAGATTGAGGGCAGGAGGAGAAGAGGGCAGCAGAGGATGAGATGGCATCACCAACTTGATGGACATGAACTTGGGTGAACTCCAGGAGATGGTGAGGGACAGGGAGGCCTGGAGTGCTATAATCCATGGGGTTGCAAAAAGTTGGATACAACTTAGCGACTGAACAACAACAATATATTTAAAGATAACACAGTTATGGTAGGCACACACGTGGGACATGATGAATACCTGGCTTCAGTTTTATGCTGAAACTGAGAGTTGCTCAGTCATGTCCGACTCTTGGGACCCCGGTGACCCCATGGACTACACAGTCCACGGAACTCTCCAGGCCAGAATACTGGGGTGGGTAGCCTTTCCCTTCTCCAGGGGATCTTCCCAACCCAGGGATCAAACCCAGGTCTCACACTGCAGGCAGATTCTTTACCAGCGGAGCCACCAGGGAAGCCCACAGTTTAACGCCAGTGTTTCTCAAAGTGTGGTTCCTGCACCAGCAGCAGCATCACCTGGGAATATGTCAAAATGAAGTTCTTGGGTCCCACCCCAGACCAGCTGAATCAGACACTGGGGGTTGGAGCTCAGAAAACTGGGTTTGCACAAACCTGCAGGTGTTTCTGCTGCGTGCTCAGGTCAGAGAATCCCTGCTTTTTGCTGTATGCCCACCTTTCTCCTGCTGTGTAGCCACAACTGCTGAGTAAACAGCTTCTCTCTGTTTATAGTTCTGCAGCTTTGATTTGTAGGCTGCTTGATGCTTTTGCTCATAAGAACCCACTTCATCTCTAATTGCTGCACGCCAATTTACTTTTGTTTCCAAACACACTGCAGCTGTACCAGCCACTGCACACTGCGCCTCAGGGCGCATCTCCCTCCCTGTTTAGTGACCCTTCTCGGGCTCACTGCAGAAGTTGTTAACAAGCACCCTCTTCATACAGCCGACCCCCCAGAGCTGAAATGCAGCAAGTATTGCAAATCAGCTGCAGCAAATGGCCAGATTTAAAAGTCTCCTTGTGTGATACAGGCATGCTAATGAATGCCAAACTCACTTGAAGATAGCGCTGACAATTTTTCCAAATGATGCGTTATCTCTAATTTTTTATACTCACAAATAACACTGGATCTGTAAATTAGGGTCACAAAGAGTTGGACATGACTCAAGTGACTCAGCATGCACACGCTGTTAATTATTATACTACAATTTTAAACTTAAAAAGCATTTGGAAGTACTGGGTTGAAAAAAATAAGACAACAAATACACTTCTGGAAAGATTTAAAATTATCTTTAGCACTAAATGTAAATTTTTCTGCTAGCAGCTGGTTTTTGGTAAACAGTTCACAGTACAAGACAGGGATTTTTTTCTTTTTCTCATTCTCCAATTCATCTCTTTCAGTTTTCCTCAAGTTACCTACATACAGGAATTATACTATCCTGATTTTGTTCTATGGCTAAAAAATAAAACATTTACAAAATTCTTTGTAACAGAATTATTCATAACTGCCAAAAAGGAGAAACAACCCAAACGTCTGTTGAACGGATTAGGATAAAGCAAATGTGTTTATCTATACACTGGACTATTATCCAGCCATAAAAAGGAATACTTGCTGATTTACGCTACAATGTGGATAAACCTTGAAAACATGATGCTCAGTGAAAGAAATTAATCACAGAAGTCCACGTGTTGCGTGACTCCATCACATGAAATGTCCAGAAAAGGTAAATCCACAGAGACAGAAAGTAGACAGTGGCCTCCAGGGGCTGGGATGAAGGGGGCAGAGAGTGACTGCTCGTGTGTACAGAGCTTTTGAGGGTGATGAGAATGTTCTGGCATTAGTAGTCATGACTGTACAACTCTGAGAATACACTGAAAAATCACTAAATTGTCTATTTTCAAAGGGTGCATTCTATGGTACAGGAATTAGATCTCAATTTTTAAAAGCTGCCATATTTGAAAAGTTATTTTTAGTGTCATTATTATAAATAAGCTACATAAATGAACCAGATTTAGGAGTAACACGGGGCTGGAGAGAAATACTAGTAAGTCTGCTCCTTATTATAAGTGGTTATAAATCACCTACACTGGATTTTTATTGGGAAAATTGGATTATTGGATTAAAGATGAGTTTTCTCACTTGCTTATGAAGTATAAATGTGGTTCATTAAATTAAAAAAATTAAATCGGTGTCTTTCTGTCTGCACAAGAGCAGGCAGGAGCTGTACAGCTGGAAGGGTTGCTGGGGCCCTGTCTGGGGGGCGGGGAGCACCCCAGCTGTGACTTCCCTGGAGGGTGAGAAGCCTCCCTCTTCCATTAATGCTCTACTCCACATTGTGCTTCTGGACCACCCTGACCACTAGCTCACCAGAGTTAGCTGGGATGGTCTGTAGAACTGTTTTCTATCATTTTCCCCATTGCTTCAGGGACACTGTTAATTGTTCTAACTCCAAAAGCTTTTATAGGCAAAAAAGAAAAAGGCATTGTAAATGAGTCTTTTGTGTGTGTCACTTTAGTTTCTTTTCCTAGCAAAGGTGAACTGAAAAACGGCTACAAAGAACAACTACTGCTGAAATCCAGAGTAAAAAAAAAAATGGAACCAAAAGACATAAAGGAGGAAGCCAGTGAGAATGCTCACCACTATCTCAACAAGACAAAGTACAGATAATTTTTTCCTCCCCAAAATTAGAAAGTCCAGTGGGTCTAACACACTTACCCTGACTGTGGCTTATGAGACTGTAAGGAAAGCTGCCTGCCACCAAACTGGCTTTTAAGTATGTACTAGCTCCTTCTTCCTTTTTTAGTGTGATTGATAAACTAACGACCTAAAACAACAGTTTGAGCTTCAGACAAATAAGCAGAGGAGCAAGAAGGAATGGGCTGTTCTCAGAACAGAGGTATTGAGCATCAAAAGGTCAAAGGAGGTCGCTGCAGCAAATTCATTCCTCTCCTTCAGTAAAGATATTAAAGTGTATTAGCTGGTTGCCTTCCATAGTCTCCCTGGTATTTGAGAACCGCTAAAATTTGCAAGTATTTTTTTAATTCGCCCAGCTCATTATCTCCAAAGAGTTTATGACATTGGACCTGGACCCTTCCTATAAGCAAACACTTAAATGAAAACCAAAATTGGTACTCTCTTTGTTAACCTCCATCATCCAGTATCCATGGAGACTAGCATCCATTTAGTCTCATCATTTCTTGAATTCCTCAACCACAATGACCTTCAGCCATTCCTCTGAGTATTCCCTAGAATATCATCACTCACAACCGCCCTACTTTGAAACCTTGTTTTCCAAGATTACTTTTTCTTCTCAGTTACTTCCAGCTCTACAGATTCCTTTTACATTCCTTTTAATACATCTACACTTTGGCCTCATTGATTCAATGAGACCGTAGATTCAATGATCTATTTTCTCTCCATCAGTGTTCTCTTGGTTCTGGCTCCTTTCTTAAACCAGTCTAGAATCCCAGGATCCATCACTTTAGCCATTTTCTGGCTACCCTCTTGCTGAATATCTTCTGCCTTACTTGCTACTAATTTCTTTCTTTGGTCTTGCTGGGTAGCATGCAGGATCTTAGTTCCCCAACCAGGGAATTGAACCTGTGCCCCCAGCAGTGAAGTTTTAACCACTGGACCATCAGAGAAGTCTCCCTGCTACTAATTCCTAATTCAGGAGTCAGCAAAACTTTGATATAAAGGAAAAGATAGGAAATCTTTTAGGATTTGTGGTTCATACAGTCCATTTGAACTACTCAGCTCTGCTGATGTGGCACAAGAGCAGCCAAAGATAATATGCGAGCCAAGGAATATAGTTCTTTTCCAATAAAACTTTATTTACAAAAACAGGCAGTGGGCGAGATTCAGGTTGAAAGCTGGTTAATCCCTGTCATAGGCCTATTTCAATTTAAATATCTGTCTTTTTCATTTCTATCCCCAGGATGCTCAGCACAGAAAAAAAAAAGAGCCCAGACCTGAAAAACTGGACCACTACAAATTACTGCTCCTGCATCTTCTCAGAGTCTCAGCAGCTCCTTCTTCCATTCTCTGCATTTCAGTTCAGTTCAGTTGCTCAGTCGTGTCCGACTCTTTGCGACCCCATGAACCGCAGCATACCAGGCCTCCCTGTCCATCACCAACTCCCAGAGTTTACTCAAACTCATGTCCATTGAGTTGGTGATGCCATCTAACCATCTCATCCTTTGTCGTCCCCTTCTTCTGCCTTCAATCTTTCTCAGCATTAGAGTCTTTTCAAATGAGTCAGCTCTTCACATCAGGTGGCCAAAGTATTAGAGTTTCAGCTTCAACATCAGTTCTTCCAATGAACATTCAGGACTGTTCTCCTTTAGGCTGGACTGGTTGCATCTCCTTGCAGTCCAAGAGACTCTCAAGAGTCTTCTCCAACACCACAGTTCAAAGCATCAATTCTTTGGCACTCAGCTTTCTTTATAGTCCAACTCTCACATCCATACATGACCACTGGAAAAACTATAGCCTTGACTAGACAGACCTTTGTTGGCAAAGTAATGTCTCTGCTTTTTAATATGCAGTCTAGGTTGGTCATAACTTTCCTTCCAAGGAGTAAGCATCTTTTAATTTCATGGCTGCAAGCACCATCTGCAGTGATTTTGGAGCCCCCCAAAATAAAGTCTGACACTGTTTCCACATCTATTTGCCATGAAGTGATGGGACTGGATGTCATGATCTTAGTTTTCTGAATGTTGAGCTTTAAGTCAACTTTTCCACTCTCCTCTTTCACTTTCATCAAGAGGCTCTTTAGTTCTTCTTCACTTTCTGCCATAAAGGTGGTGTCATCTGCATATCTGAGGTTATTGATATTTCTCCCGGCAATCTTGACTCCAGTTTGTGCTTCCTCCAGCCCAGCATTTCTCATGATGTACTCTGCATCTAAGTTCTCTGCAGTGGCTGTTCTAAATTTTTTCCAGTTTCTTCATGGAAAAAATGAAACCACTCCAAACCCTCAGGCTTGGCAGGTGACCCCAGACGGTAAAATACAGAGGCCATGACATACAGAGTGTGGCCCATGAATGTTCAGTACCTTCAATTATTAGGAACAACAAGACCCTTTCCTCACACCTGGCACACCCTTTTTCCTCCTGGGTTCTCAGCACAAGGTGACTCTCTTTCTGGTCTGGAGTCTAGTCTGTCTTCCCCGTATCACCTTCCGTCTCAGGATCTTTCCCCCTACCTTGCTCACCGGCTCTTGTCTCTCTCTCTCACCTCAAATCTTTTCCTTTAGCCAACTCATTGGAAAAGACTCTGATGCTGGGAAAGATTGAAGGCAAAAGGAGAAGGGGGCAGCAGAAAATGAGATGGTTAGATAGCATCACCAACTCATATGAATCTCAGCAAATTCCAGGAGACAGTGAAAGACAGGGAATCCTGGCACAATGCAGTCCATGGCAACTCACAGAGTCAGACACAACTTAGCAACTGAACAACAGTGACACTTTTAACTAGAATTTAAGATAAAATATATAGTATTTTCTATTTACCCACATATTTATAATTTCTAGTGCTATCTTCCCCCCTCCCCTCACAATTCACTGGGGTCTTCCCCTTGATGTATATTATGGCTTCAGCCACTGTGGTAAGATTCACCGGGTCCCCATCCTGGGTGGCAAGTTCTCTGGACACCCTCAAGGGCTATGTCTACATAGAGTTTGCCACCAAGGGCTCAGCCCAGGCCACCATGGAGCTGGACAAGAGCATCTTTCAAGGCCGGGTCATCAAGTGCTGCCCAAAAGGACCAATTTACCAGAGATCAGCTCCAGGGAACACAGGGGCCTTTGGGAACACCTAGGTGTCGGGGAGAGCCTTCCCCCACAGTTGCCTCCAGGGCAGGGCCTTTTCCAGACTGTGAGAGTGGAACCGGGGGTGTGGAAGAGTCTCACCATGGTTTTTACTGTGTTGAAGCAAGGACCAGATTTTGAGAGTGTGGGCTGTAGCCGGGTTAAGAGTTAACAGCTCTACTTGGGACCATTTACTCCACCCAGAATAACTGCTCTGCCCTCTTCATTCGGTGGGAGGACAGTCCGGACCCCACGCCAAAACCACCGGGCACCAAACAGAGTGCAGGGTGGGCCTGCCATGGAGGCCAGTCTTGGCTGTGGAGGGCATGGAGCAAAGCTGGAGGTAGGTGAGGCCCAGGCAGCTGGGGTCAGCTCCAGTAATGACTTTTATAGAAAAGTAGAAATGTGTGTCTTATTGGTCAAGAATTTGAGCAGAGTTTATAAATGGAATATGAGACTCCTTCTGCGTCTCCCTCCCTTTCAGGGGTTTCCCTTATAACTTATCAACTTCTCTGCCAGTACTGAGCTCTCTCTTTTGACACCTCAACCTTTGTGAACTGAATAGTATCCTCAAGGTCTTAATTTCAGCTAGTTATTTTTCTGCTTTGGAATTCAGGAATTCACTTGATTCCTTTTTATAGATAGCAGTATTCTATTTCGATGAAATTCCCCCATCTTTTCTTCTTTATATATATATATATTTTATATTTATAAAAATATATATTATATATATATAAATCATAATTATTTTAAAGTATGCATCTTGTAACTTCAGTATCTAGATTATTTGTGAGTCTGTTTCTATTGTTTATTTTATACTGTATTTCTGGTCTTTTGTTCATTTCCTGGTGTGCCTGGTAATTTTTTGGTGAATGCCAAACCTTAATGCATGAAAAAGTTTAGCACCACTCAAGAAAGGATTTCATTGTCTTCATATACCTTGCTCTAGTTGAAGCTGGGTTTCAGCATTTGGCAGGGCTGTTCTATTTCCAGGTTGTCCTTACTCCTAGAATGTACCTCTGATGCATAGGGTGTAGCCCTTCAGAGAGTCCAGCTGAAAGGATGGTGTATTCACCAGAGCCCCTACAATTCTGCATGCCCTAAACTTCAACCTCCGTCTTCGCAGCACCACAAGACTATCAGAATCTCTGGTTAGCTTGTTGGTTTCTTCCCATTTGGTTTCTCAGCACCTTATCCAAAACCTGAGCAGTTTAGCAGCAGGCAAAAGTAGTGGTAAGAAATTACACAAAGACTTGTGGATTTTTTCTCTGTAATTCCCTCCCCTCTGAAATATTGTCCCCTTAAGTCCCTGACACCTTGGAAGCCCCAAACTCCAACCCTACCTCCCAAGCTCAGTGAGACAATGGAATGCCCAGGCCTCTTGTGTTTCCTTGGCTTCTATCACTCTGCTCTGCTAACAGGAAAACAGGCAAGGGGGAGAAAACAGATACCACTCAGATGCCAACTGCAGGTTCAGGCCTCCTCTATTTCTGATCTGCTGGCTATAAACTGAAGAATCCCATGGTCCCCTCTTTGGGTTTGATAATTTGCTAGAATGGCTCACAAAACTCAGGACCTTGCTTTACTTACTATGACTGGTTCATTATAAGGGAACAACCGAATGGAAGAAATGCAGAGGGCAAAGTATGGGGAAGGGACAGAGCTGCCGCGCCTTCTCCAGGTGGTCATCCTCCCGAACCCTCATGTGCTCACCAACCTGGAAGCCCTCTCAACCTCATGGTCTAGGGTTTTTACAGAGGTTCCATTACATAGGCATGGTTGATCAAATTATTGGCCCCTGATTTTTTTTGAACTATCCATCACTGTCACCTGCTTGCTCTTTTTTTTAAAAGCATTTCTTTTTTGTTTTGGCTGCGTTGGGTCTTCATTGGAGCATGCAGGCTTCTCTAACTGTGGTGTAGGGTTCTAGGGCATGTGGGTTCACTAGCTGCTCATGTGGGCTTAGTTGGGATATGTGGGATCTTATTAGTAGTTCCCTGAGCATGGAGTCTTAACCATTGGACCCCATTGGCTTTTGATTGATCAAATCACTGGCATTCCTTCTCCTCTCCCCAGAGGTCAGGGATGGAGTTGAAAGTGTTTATGATAAATAACAGAAAATACCTCTTCTTCTCCTATCACTCAGGAAAATGACAAGGGTTTCAGAAGCTCCGAGCTAGGAACCAGGGGTGAAGAATAAATATACATTACTTATTGCATCACAGTATCATAATCCTTTCCTCTAGGAGCCTGACCATCAGGTGTTTTCTACCTTGGTTGTTTTATAATGAGTTTTAATAGTTTTCCAGCTTTAACCAATATTGGTGGTGGAGGATTAGACTCATGCTATCTACTTCACTGCAAGTAGGAGCAAAAGTCCTCCTTGCTAACTGGTTTTAGAGGAACTTCTTGTAATTTTTCATAATTAAATGTACTTGATATACAAGCTACGACCAAAAATATTTGCAATTTTCTTTTTGTGGTATTTGTGGAAGAAATGAACCAAAGTAACAGCTTCCCAGGGGACAGCATGCACATGAGCTAATCATAACATGCACTAGCTATTATAACCAGTACTAATTGGTTTCTCCATCAGTAGTCTCAGCAGAAAAGTTAATTTTGTGACAAAACTAAGAATTAGTTTTATTTTTAGGTACTCAATTTAAAAAAAATTCTGGGAAGAGCAGTAAGAAGAATCTCTTACTAGTCACTGACCTTATTAGCATCAAGGTAATGAAAGTGAAAGAGGAGAGTGAAAAAATTGGCTTAAAGCTCAACATTCAGAAAACTAAGATCATGGCATCTGGTCCCATCATTTCATGGCAAATCGATGGGGAAACAGTGGAAGCAGTGTCAGACTTTATTTTTTTGGGCTCCAAAATCACTGCAGATGGTGATTGCAGCTATGAAAATAAAAGATGCTTACTCCTTGGAAGGAAAGTTATGACCAACCTAGACAACATATTAAAAAGTAGGGACATTACTTTATCAACAAAGTCCGTCTAGTCAAGGCTATGGGTTTTCAAGTGGTCATGTATGGGTGTGAGAGTTGGACGGTGAAGAAAGCTGAGTGTTGAAGAATCGATGCTTTTGAACTGTGGTGTTGGAGAAGACTCTTGAGAGTCCCTTGGACTGCAAGGAGATCCAACCAGTTCATCCTAAAGGAGATCAATCCTGGGTGTTCATTAGAAGGACTGATGTTGAAGCTGAAACTCCAATACTTTGGCCACCTGATGTGAAGAGCTGACTCATTAGAAAAGACCCTGATGCTAGGAAAGATTGAAGGCAGGAGGAGAAAGGGATGACAGAGGATGAGACGGCTGAATGTCATCCCCGACTCGATGGATATGCGTTTGGGTGGACTCCTGGAGTTGGTGATGGACAGGGAGGCCTGGCGTGCTGTGGTTCATGGGGTCGCAAAGAGTTGGACGCTACTGAGCGACTGAACTGAACTGAAGTTTCTTTAACCTCAAACAATTTTGGCTTCCATTGTTTGTATTTATATTGTACCTCTGACCTGAATTTGAGGCAGTTTAAAGGATTTATATTTTAAAAGTTTATATTTTAAAAATTATATTTATGAGTTAGTAAGCATTATTACACATGAGAATCAATAAACTACTTAGTCTTTGAAATGAAAAAAAAGTGACTATCAGTTGTGTCCAACTCTTTGAGACCCTGTGGACTGTAGCTAGCTAGGCTCCTCTGTCCATGGAATTCTCCATGTAAGAATACTGGAATGCTTAGCCATTCTGTTCTCCAGGGAATCTTCCCAACCCAGGGATCAAACCCAGATCTCTTTCCTTGCAGTCAGGTTCTTTACCATCTGAGCCACCAGGGGTATGTACCAGCAAATGGGTAATTCTTTTACTAATTAACTCTACAGAAGAAAACATAAATTATAAAATGTAGGATTTAACAACTGATGGCCAGTGACCTGGGATCTCAACTGGCTTTATCCTTTATCAACCAGTGTGAACAACACTGCAACCCTCTCAATGTTTTGTAAGACAGAAGAGGGAAGAGATTCTCTACTCCTCCCTCCTTTTTTTTTGTAATAAGTACACAGCTCTTTTAAAAAAGGGAAAACACACGCATACATACCCATATGGATGTATGTGTATGCATACACACCAATATACACAAAAATCACTTTCTCTCAGACAGTTTTTAAAGAAGTAACCTAAATGTTTGACAGGAAGCTCTTAGAAAGAGCTAGGAAGCTAGTTCTTTCTAATTTGTTCTGTATCAAAATTGCTCAGAACATGGGCTTCACTCAAGCACATGTAATTGTGATGATGATCTGCTATTAGCCCTTTAATAGGGCTTCCCAACTCAGAAGCACCTCTCTTCATACCAATGGGTGGAGAACAAGAGAAGGCAACAAACCAGGAGACAGAAAGCAGAGAAAAGTAAAAGAAGAGTACTTCAAAAGAGGGGTTTCTTATAGACTCACCCCATGTGGCTAAGGTCTTGAGGTTTTCATCCTCCATAGGAACCAGGCCGGACTGTGCTGCTTTCTGATGATCCTTACTGATTACAGTCTCTTTCACTGGGTCAAATGTTGTAAAAGAGGGAGAGACATACAGTGTCTCCACAGAGGCCTGGTTATGGAAAGTAGAATCCGACTCTGATGTCCTTAAATGAGGGCCAATGAACTCTTCTTGACTGCATGGGCAGTGTGCTGGTAAAGTCGTCAGGGTGTCACAGCTTTTTGCAGCTGGCTGCTTTTCTAAAGGCATTTGCAAAGGGTTTCCTGAGATGGTCTTTGTAACGGTACTGTCCGAGCTCTTGTCCAGACTCACATTTGTCTGCAGAGATGGGCTTTTTTCTGAGGGAACAGGCACAGCATCTATAAAATAATAAATGAAAGAGCTATAAAAATAATGAAATGGAAAGTACTCTATGTCAAATTTACTGCACTTTTAATAACTGGATATTTTTATGCTGTAACAGGTACTTTTTCACTGTGTCTCTATTCTGTCTATCTAAAGTATACCCAAGCTTAAGTGATGACAAGTCATTCTGTGGTTGTCTTCTCTCTCTCTCTCCTTACTGAAGCTGAGGCCAGGCAAGCTTCAAATAACTTGTCTTTAAATATTTCTCCCTTCACCCACTTATCCATCTCTGGAACCACTCTATTTTTAGTACCTTCAAACTTTCATCTCTTACAAGATAAACTAGAGAAAACATGCCACCTCATACTGGTCTATCCTCACAGAACCCCCAGCTACAAAAAAGTCTTTCTGCCCCAGAATAAAACATGTCTTCTCGCCCCAGTGTCTATCCAAGGCCCATGAAAGAAAATCACTATCTTAGATAGCAACCTAATTTCAATAACAACTTGGTGGGAGAAAACAAGCAATTTTTTCAGAACCATTGTGATGATTACTAAAATGTACGTTCCATCAGGTCAGGGATCTTTGTCCTTTTTATTCATTAATATCATCAAAGTACCTAGGGTATAACGGGAAAAGTAATTGGAATATAACGAATAATATTTACTACAATCAAAGGGATTGAGAGAATGGAGAGGAATTGAAATTTATCTATTGAATGTGAATTACGAGCCTGGTCCAAGTTTCTAGATGCAAATTATCAACACTGTCAGTGCTAGCGACTTACTCTTGAATAGTTTCATCTGAAATAGTACATGGAAAGAAAGAAAACTGAGAGAGGGCAAAAGGAAGACTGTCTCATTTGAGCTCCCCCAAAGAAAGGAGGCTATGGGAATTGTGCAAGTTGCTCTGAAGTGTTTACACGTCATAGTGTGCATCACAGTGTACCTCAGAGTGAGCAGTGAGATGCTCATGGTGATCACCTGCAGGCTATAAGTTATAATGAAAAGCAAATTTTCTTTGACTCTAACCGTCTTTGCCATTTCATCCACAGTTGGAGGCTAACCTGGGCAAAAGTGCTGCTGGTTCACCACGGAATCAGACAGTTCAAGAAACCTAAATCACTACCTTTACCAGGAATTCCGTTTCCCCTCCCAGCCCTCTCATCTCCGGACATTTTCATCCTTAAAAACTCAGTTCAACTCTCACAGTCTCTACAAAGCTTGCCCTGATCTCGTCTTTTCTTGCTCTATCCTATTGTTGTTAATCTTACGGTATCTTGTTAGGAGCCCTGTGAGCAGTTGTAACACTTCATCTCGTTAACTATTAATACAAGTCTGGCTGCCTACCTGAAAACAGGTTCGTTGAGATCTTACTAGGAGTTTCCTTTGCACCCCAGCACCCAACAGTGCCATTCCCACAGGATGTGTTTGATAACTGATTGTTGAGTGGAAGGCCAAACTGAAGCACAAGGATAAAAAAAGCAATGGCTTTTTTTTTTTTTTAAATTGAATATGGTTTAACTACTTAATAGTGATTAAAGGAAACAGAAAATTGGTAGATAAAAATGACATCTAAAATATTCCAGATTTGCATGTTCTATCTAGTGGATAAGGTTTCTGTTAAAAAGATTAATATATTCTTAGTAGAATATGAGATCAATGGTATCCCAGAGTGTGTATGTGCATCACCATGTTTACATAAAAGCATGGCTAAAAGTGAATTTTAGTCAAATATTTTTCCATTGACTTCATTTTTCTTAGGAGAAAAGTCTTTCTGTAAGTAATGAAATTACCTTGAAATTTAGCAACATGTAAACTAAGATAACTCAGAATGACAGTGACTTTCTGATGACAATATTCATCATAATACTCCACCTAAACCTAAAGAAAGAAGGAAACTGAAATCTTAAGACACTCCTTGAAACTCATTCCTCTGTGGATGCTTCAAGTGAACCCTGCTGGCATTCCTTCATCTCGCTAAGCAATCTTTTCAATATTCTTCCCTGGCTCTGTTTCCTCTAAAATGTAGACAGTCTATCCTTGGCCCCTTTCTCTTCTGCTTCTGGCGACGTCAGCTATTACTGCTCTTAAAGGAGGACGAGATCCATCCCCCGTATGCAAGTAATTCACACATTTTAATTCTCAGCTCTGACTTCTGCTGAGTTCTAGCCCCCAGTACCTACCCATCTCTCTGTACAGGGCGGTCTTACTACCCTCCAGCCTCCTCACCCTTGGGTGCTTGTTTCACCTCTGTTAATACGACCATCAGCTTCCCAGTCATGCGGGTTATTTGGGAGCACGGTTGCTACTACCGCCTCTAAGAGGTCTCCCTGCCCGTTACCTCAGTTCACTCTGCACAGTGCAACCAGACTGGCCTTTCCAAACTGAAAACCTGTTCATCACTTCTTTCCAGTACGTCTCCAAACTACTTCACAGGGTTTACGAGGCTCTTTATAACAGTCCCCATTTACCTCTCTTGTCTTGCTGTGTACTGTTGCTGCTGTTCAGTTGCCAAGTCGTGTCCAAGTCTTTGTGACTCCATGGACTGCAGCACACTCTTTCTAAAACCATATGGTTCTGCTCAACCTCTCCCAGTTCTTCACATTCACCATGTTTCCTTCCGGCACCAAGGTTTCGCCCACGTTGTCCCTTCTGCCTGAAATGCCCCTCCCTCTTTGCACCCGATTCCAGCTTCCAGGCTGATGGCCATTAGGTGGACAGACACTTTCACGTCTCTGGGTTCATGTCTCTCTGTGCTCTTCCTTCAGTCTAAGACATCCTCATCCTTACCTTTCTTCTCTATCAAAAACCTTTCCACTCTTCTAAACTCAATTCAAATACTGCCTCCTTGGTGAAATCCTTTCTACACCCTCCAGGTTAAAATGAATCCCTTTTTTCTTTGTTCTTCATGATACAATGTGAAATATTCTTGTTTTCACTTATCATTTCAAATATTTACAGCCCATGGGGTCATAAGAGTCGGACACGACTGAGCATGCACACACATACATATTTCAAATATTATTCATTCATTTGACAAATATTTACTAAGTATTAGTATGTGGCAGGCACTAAGCTCTGATGTCAGCAATAAACAGATCTTGCTGTTGACACCTCCTTAGAGCTTGTTGACAGCTCTGGCGCCCCCTAGAGTTTGCACACCCACTCACGGTACATGCCATGTTCCAGTAAGTGGCAGTGTCCAACACTCGCTTGATAAATGTCTGTTCAAGGAATCTTTATCTGGATGATCCAGTTGTTAAAAGAAACTTGAGTGGAGAACAAGAGAAGCCTTAGAGGACATTCCAATTCAGTCCTTTTGTGACACACAGGAGAACCTGAGATTTCTAGAGGTCAGGTGACTTGTCAGGCTCACAAAATGATTCAAGGGCAGAAGTAGGACCAGAACCTCACATTCCTGATTTCTGAATCAATGCTCTTTTTATTAGAGGAATATGAGGAGGAATAAAGAGAACCAGCTGCACCAAGTACTTCTCGACCAACAGTTGTTGTAATGGTGCATAACTAAAGTGACTGGAGCTTTGGGGTCAGGACATTTGTCCCTGGGGCTGCCTTTAGGGATGTGGGACCCTGCAGACAGGGACGGAGTTAAGTACACAGTTGGCCTCTGTATCTGGGCCTGTTTGTCTTCTCCCAGGCAGGGGCATGAGTGGGGTAGATTTTTTTCTTCGATTCATATGAAGAAAGAATAGCATTTATGGAAAATTTTCTGAAGCCCAGGAGAACCAGTGGGGGTTTGATGGAGAACAGCAAAAGGTTTGTCTTTTTATGCTCGAACACAAAGCACAAAAGTGGATATTCTGTACACACTAAAACACTAAAGGGATTGTTTCATGAGGGATTCCCAAATTTCTCTGGGAGAGAATTTCTGTGAGTTCCATTGAAAAGGCAGAGAGGAATACAGAGTGAATTAATTTGGTTGGCTTGCTTTATCTGGTTTCTCATTTTCTTTCCATTTAAACCTGAATGTCAAAAAGCTTTAATCTCAAGTATCTATCCAGCAGACTCCTGGATGGGAAGTCTAGAATTAAATTATGAGACTGTACCCAGTTTCTTTATTGTAACAGTGCTTTACACCTGCTAAAATACTTGATTAATGCAAAATAAGACCTTGAAGTTGCAGTCATATTAAAACTGGTTTGGATATTCTTGATAGTTATCTTTAGGAAGAAGCTTATTCCCTATGTAGGACATCAGACAGCAAATTTAAATACAGACTATCACCAAAATGCCTGAAGCAAGGGAAGGAAAAAAATACAGCCAACAACACAACTCCATCCTTTGAGCCTAAGGACAAAAGAGAAATAGCTATGCTGCCGAAGATACTGGAAAATGTTTTTGCTGGTTCAGAGACAATGATGAAATCATTTTTAAAAGAGAACATCAGATTTAATTCTGAGTTGGGAAACTTTGCCTACAGACAGGAACATTCTCATACTTGTAGCTCTTTTACAATTTTCAATAATTTCACTGCCTTGTTTCAGGTACTATAATCATTGCAAATCATTTTATATTCTATTATACTGTGGATCTAATAAGGTGTGTTATATTCCAACAGCGCTATTGCTGTGATCAATTCTCCTGTTGGTCTGATACACAGTATCTAATTATAGCTACAAAGCAGAGAGCTGGCAAGCATGACAAAAGATGGATGCCACACCATGACTTTCTGTAGTTTAAAATTGTGTAACTAAAGGAGCTTCTACTTTAGTAATTATGTTAATCAGAGAAAATAGGACATGAAGATAATAGGGCCATTTTGCTAAGAGGCCACAGTTATAAATTATTAACACAGAGGGGTGATTTGAATTGCTCATTAATATATTCGTTTAAAGTAAACAAGCTATTATTTAAAATGGATATTTAATGTGAAACTTAAATAACATGTTTGACATGAAAATCTTAATATATTTACCTTACAATATATACATAAAGCCCCAAATAATCATTATAAGGTAGCATAGCTATACTCTCCCTATGATCTATGTTAAGTGTGTGTATGTATGTGTGTGTGTGTAGGGGGGATGTATATACACACAGTTGTAGATTCTGAGAATTTTTTTATCATGTATTATCATACTTAACTGTAGTATATATTACATCCAAATATTAAAATAAGGAAATATATTTGGAATTATAATTATGAAATAGTTATGAAATATGCCAAGTGTATTTACTACTTCTTTTGATATATATTTGAGGTAATGGCTTAGCTTTGCATAGAAAAATAGAGATATGGACACATTTAAAGGTGCTTTTCTTTAAAAATCATCAAGCAGGGCAGCTGAAGACTTTTAGGCCATGAAAATGGACTGTAATGTTGTGCTGTAAGCTGTGAGTTCAATGCTAATGAAGCAACTGTATAAAATAAAATGTCTTGAGACAGGAACACACAGAAAACAAGGTTATGTGTGGATTGGCTGGCAGTGATGTTGTGGCCAGAGATCGTGGGAACCTGAGCTGGTTTCCCAGGAGCAGGGATTCAGGAGGGAAGGTGTCAGAGTTTGCCGTGACCTCAAAGAACCGGACTACTGTATGTTCAACTTGAATAAATCCTGCCCAACATTTTGCTAAGTTGATTGTAAAAGCTCCCCTGGGTCAGTTACACCGAGACCAAATAAATTAGCACCTCTGGCAAAGGCCCTCAGGGACAGTGGCCTTAAAAGCCAGTGTGTACTGTCATTGATAAAAACACTAGGAGAAGAGAGAGGATGATCACAGCAACAAATAGTTGTTAATTTCACCCTCCCCCTCACAGAAAAGAAAATGGATCATAATGATTGGATTATATTGGGTTGGTCAGAAAGTATGTTAGGGTTTTCCTGTAACTTATCACTGAAAAGCTTGAATAAACTTTTTGGCCAACACAATAAAATAGGTACCGATGCTTATTATTAAATTTTACATCTTAGTTATGGTCTCACCAATAATAAAAATCCTAATTTCCCTTAAAAGATTATTCATTATCAAAACTGAAGCTCTAAATATCTTCGGGAAGCTGGTGATCATTTCCTATAGCGAAGTTTTCTGTATTTTAGGCTAGAGTTTAAGTGGATCTGTCTCTGGCAGGCCAAGGTCTCTGCATGCTACAGAGCCTACTCCAGGCTGACTGCAGCGGGCAGGGGCCTGAAGGCACAAGAGTTTGTGACCATCCAACCAATCCTTATAATTACCATGAAACCCTGCATGTGGCTCCAGGAGAGTAAAATATTAAGCAGAACTGGGTCATAGGTCTAATTCTGACATGACTTAAACATACGCAGTGTTTGAAATGGTTCCTGGTCCACAGTAAACAAACGCAGGAAACAGGTACTGTTATTCCTGGACAGTCTAAAGAAGCGGCATTATGAGGGACTTGCTGCCATGGCCCTGCCTGGAAGCAGATGGGGACCTGAACACACCAGGTACTCTCCCTTCCCCCCAGAAATTTCTGCATTTACAGACGACAAAGCAAAACGCAAGACTTTGTGAGCACTGGTTCTTGTATTTGAGAACATGGGAGCTGATGTGCTGTGGAAAGATGATGATGAAAAACTACAGTTGTCAAACATTTTCCCCATGGATGTACAGACCAGTGATAAACTATTTTTTACCTTAACACTGAGTAAAAATCATACCTAAGCCTGAAATACTGCAATGAACCTTTAAATATAATTTAAATTGTGAATTCAAAAGCAACTGCTATTTCTCATGAAGCATGAGTTACTCAAAATAAGCACACACAAAAACCTCTCACCTATTAAAACTTCACGTATTACATATGTCCCTTTGGAAAACACCTTACAGAATACCTAAGATGCTAGGTATTGTTTCTTTTCCTTTGGCAGAGGGGGATGGTCCTTGTTCTTATAGCTCTCTGCTTATACATACATACATACATATATATATATATATATGCATTTTAATTGAAATATAATTGATGTTCAATATTATGTGAGCTTCAAGTGTACTACATAGTGCTGTGACATTGGCATACATTATGATCACCATGACCAGTCTCGTAACCATCTGTCTCCATATAAAGTTAGTATAATATTATTGACATATTCCTTATGCTGATTGCTACACCCCCATAGCTTACTGACCTTATAACTGGAGGTTTGTATCTCTTAATCTCCTTCACCTATTTCCTCCACAGATTACATTTTGATAATATGATTTACAATACTATATTATAATTTATCTTTTGTTTCCTTTGCTCTTTTTATTTCATATGTTTTCATTCATTCATTTTTGCAATGAATATCTTGAAGATGGATCATGTACTGTGCATTGTGCTTGAAAATACAAGTCAGCAGAATTAGATCAGCAAAGCTTTCAGACATTGTTAATTCATTGCAATTATAAAATACAGAAGATAAAATGACCACAGATATATTTAACTTCTATAAAGAAATAAAAGCTTGAAAACATGAGCAAGAAACAAGAAATTATAGAAATAGAAACAAAGGACTTTGCTGTTGGTCCAGTGGTTAAGATTCTGCACTTCCAATGCAGGGGGCACAGGTTCAATCCCTTGGCGAGGAACTAAGATCCCCCATCCCACATGTCACAGGGCATGGCTAAAAGTAAATGAATAAATAAAACCTAGTAGATCTGACAAAGATCCAAATAGACTTCTGTGCTGTGCTATGCTTAGTAGCTCAGCTGTGTCCGACTCCTTGCGACTCCATGGACTGTAGCCCACCAGGCTCCTCTGTCCATGGAGATTCTCCAGGCAAGAATACTGGAGTGGGCTGCATGCCCTCCTCTAAAAATGAAAAATAAAATAACTGAAAATTTAAATGTAACTGGCTGATTTAAGCAGCAGATTAACTCTAGTTGAAGAGAAAATTGGGAACTAGAAGACAGGTACAAAGATTCAAAAGCACAGCACAGAGATCAAAGAAAGTCCGGATGCGAGGAGTGAGAGAGTCTTATCCAAGTATCCAGAGCGCCAACTCTCCTTCCAGTCTCCAGCTGCCTGCCCCACTGCGAGTCAGTCATTCTCAAGTACCTCAAAGGCTCCCCCCGCACACCAGGGGCTGTCCCACCTGGCTTTTGTTCTGGCCTCTTTCACTTCTCCTTTCCTCTGTCTTCTGAAGGTCGTCTTAAAGGAACAAAGCGCTCTCCTCCGAGCTCAGCTCCTCTCAGGTGCTCAAACAGGGGCAGGTGAGGGACAGCTAAGGAACAAGGGTCTGTCTCTTCCTCACTGGCCCCTGCTGTGGTCACACACTGTTGGTGGTCGCTGCTCTTTCTGCTGAGGTCTCTCTTCCCTCCAGGCAGCCCCAAGATGACCACGATGGCTCTCTGTCCGGCCAGACCCCCCTCTGGGCAGCCCCCAGCTCTGACCAACTCTGGGACACAGGCCAAAACCAACTCACCAGGCCTCAGTGGCTTTACTGCCAACGTGACCGGTCAGTGTCTCTCTCTCCAGGCCAGAGTCAGATCCTGGCTAAAATTCCAGGGATGAGTCAGGCACCGGTTCTCCAGTTCCAGGGAATATATCTCCGGGCCCCTCTCACTGGGACTGGGGTCAGTGAGTAGCAGTCTCTTCACTGCTCCTCCAAAGAGGGGGGTGTGTGCGGAGACTCATGGCATATGGCATTAGCTCCCTCCCAAGACATGCCCTGTATACAGATGGTATTGACAGTAACATGAAGAGGGAAAATCAAGCACCACTATTTCCATTTTGTTAAAACTGCTAACTTCAGGGAAATGAAGCTGCAGCTTGAACATGTTGGATATGCTGGACTGTGATCAACAAGAAGGGCAAAATGATTAACTACTAGATTTCTCTCTGAATCTTATTAAGGGATTGGGCATGTTTGATGATGACCTACATTCAAGGTGTGCCATGCTTTTTAAAATAGTAATAAAATTCTCAGATCTCTGAAATGCACTGCAGACATAACCACTATCCAGAAAGCACACACAGAATTTTTAACGAGGTGTCTCATGGAAAGACTGATTAAAGAAATAGGAAAAATAATCATCTAAGGTGAAATTCAGTTATTCTAGTATACTGATAGTCAATATTTCCAGAACAAATACAGAACTCCAAAATGCAACTCATAGTATATTCCCAAACCTGTTTTCTCCTATCCTCCCCTTCTCAGTAAATGGCACCATCACACATTCACTTCAAAATGGCAGGGAACTAGGAATCATCTTTGTTTCCATCCTTTTCCTCATGCTGACAGCTGACCATCAGGAGATCCTCAGGGCTGAACTCTAAACTGTATGTCAAATTTGCCCATTTTCCTCCACAGCCACTGCCCTGACTCAGCCATGGTCATTTGGATGGTCTCCAGAGCCTCATCATTGGTCCTTTTGCTTTTGCTTCTCTCCATAATGTATCGCCCCTTGGTTTATATTTTGTTACTGTTGTTGTTCAGTTGCTAAGTCATGTCTGACTCTTTGCAACCCCATAAACTGTAGCACGCCAGGCTTCCCTGTCCTTCACTATCTCCTGGAGTTTACTCAAACTCATGTACATTGATTTGGTAATGCCATCCAACCATCTCACCTTCTGTCAGCTCCTTCTTCTCTTGCCCTCAATCTTTCCCAGCATTGGGGTCTTTTCCAATAAGTTGGCTCTTCGCATCAGGTGGCCAAAGTATTGGGACTTCAGCTTTAGCATCAGACCTTCCAATGAACACCCAGGACTGATCTCCTTTAGGATGGACTGGTTGGATCTCCTTGGTGTCCAAGGGACTCTCAAGAGTCTTCTCCAGCACCACATTTCGAAAGCATCAATTCTTCGTTGCTCAGCCTTCTTTATGGCCCAACTCTCACGTCTGTACTCGTTAAAGTTGTGAGAAAGTTCCAAATCTGTGTTGGAAGAACCATAGCTTTGACTAGATGGACGTTTGTTGGCAAAATGATGTCTCTGATTTTTAATATGCTGTCTAAGTTTGTCATAGCTTTTCTTCCAAGGAGCAAATGTTTTTTAATTTTGTGGCCGCAGTCACTGTACACAGTGATTTTGGAGCCCAAGAAAATAAAATCTGCCACTGTTTCCATTTTTTCCCATTTATTTGCCATGAGTGATGGGACCAGAGAGCCCAGAGAAGGAGCAATAACCCTGTATCTAGCATGTCAGGAAAGGCTTCCTGGAAGCAGCAACATTAAGCTGAACCCTAAAGATTCAAATGAATAGGAATAGAGAACAGAGGAAGGGGAATATGCAAAGTGTGAGAGAACATGGCATTTTGGCAAGTTGCTCAGCATCCATTACTAGACCACCGCATGTGATGGAGGAGGAAGAAGGTAAAAGGTAGGCTGCAGAGGAAAGCAGACGCCAATGAGGAAGGAGCTTATCCCCAGGCTAAGGTGTTAGACTTTGTCCTAAGCTTCTCAGAATTCTGACCGGATCAGAGATACATTTTAGAAATGTTCTTAGTCTCTAGTTCTGTTTTGACCCCTGACTGCTTTTCCTGACTTGTCCTCTTCCAATCTTTTCTTTACACCACATCCACAGTCATCTTCTTAAAAAACAAGGAAGATCTGGTTATCTCATGACCTTGCTTAAATCACTTCAAAGGCTCCCCATCATTATCCAGACACAACTAAAACTCCTCCAGCGCATGCTTGCTTTAGTCCATTAGGGCTGCGGTAACACAGTACCACAGACTGGGTAGCTTAGAAACAACAGAAATTTCTCTCTCACAGTTCTAGAGGCTGAAGTCTGAGGTCAGGTACCAAGATAGCTGGGTTCTGGCGAGGGCTTCTTTCGGGTAACAGACTGCTGACTGCTCACCGTGTATTCAGCTGGTGGGAGGGCTGGTCAGCTGTGTGAGGTCTCTGGTGAAAGATTGCCAATCCCCTTCCAACTTCCTCTTACACCACCCCTTGTCCTCTCACTCAACCTAAGATATTCTCTTCTTTCCTCACTTGGTCTGGCTGATTTTGTGTAATAGGCGAAACAGTGTTTTTCAAACTACAGGTTGTGATCTGTTAGTAGGTTATGAGATCGATTTTGTAGGCCACATCCTGTATTTACAAAAAAAAAAAAAAACTGGAATAGAATAGAATGGATCAGAGTACATTTCCAATAACTATTGCAACACTACTGTTTCTGGTGTGTGTTTGTGTGTACTGAGTCATTACACAAAAGGCATTTCTGACTGTAGATCAATCACAGTTAAAAGGTTTGAAACACATCAGCATAGTCTTGGGGATCAGACTATTTTGGTCTAAATCCTGACTTTGCCATTTCCGAGCTCTGTGACTTTGGGCAAGTTATTAAAAAATTCTATGTGGATTTTCTTCTTTTATCTCATAAGATGGTTTTGAAGAGTAAATGAATTAAAGTGCATAAAAGTATACCCAGCACACACATGACACCAGCGCTGACAGTTTGGTCATTACCTATCCTTCGGGTTCCTGAACATCACTTTCTCTAGAAAGTCTCCCCTAACATCAGGTGTCCTCTTGTGTGCTTCCCTGTCCACTCTCTATCCTAACACCTCGTCTGTCTGATCAGACCTGATCAGTTGATTAGACCCTCCCTGGACTGGAAGCTACATAAACTCAGGGATCTTGTCATCATCGAATATGCAGCAGTTGGCACAGGGCCTGACACACAGTAGGTATTCAGTAAATAGCTGTAGGATGCATAACTCACTCACTTGGAAATAGATACATAGCCATCTGTTTCACTCAAATGAAGTCAAATTGGGACGTATACACCTCAGGTGTCACAGTCATTTGATAAAGAACCTGTCACCATAGTTTACATTAAGACTGTTTCTCCTAATTTGAAATCTCAGAGAGTCATATTATATTTTTATAAAACATGCATTTATTAGTAATGTGGAAAAAGATTTAGGTGGGATGGCTCTTGATCTAACATGCATAAATAATTCAAAAGTCAGTGTTTCTTTTAATCACTGCAATGATGAAAAGAGTAGGCCACTGCATGACAAATAAAGGGTGACATCTTTAAATACAGTTACCATCTTTCTAGCCTTTTAACTATTTAATTGACTTCTACAGATGATTGTGGCTTTGCCCTGTTCATTTCAGTAAGAACCTTTCACAGGTCCATTCATGTCAATTTTTCATGCATGAATCATGTTTTCCAGATTTTTGAAGTTAATAAGGTGGGAACAACTAAATTTCAAAAAAGGTTTTAACTGAATTTCTTCACCAACCATACAATACACAGTTACTATGTTGATTACCACTCAAATTTCTGTAGTCATTTCTCTAATTAAAAACATGCTTTGCAATACTCTGATGACTGATAGAAAGACAGTTTCAGGGAAATGTGAAAGCATGGAGCAACTGCCCTCAAAATGGAAACCATGAATGCAATGCACCTAACCCAGGAGCAACGGCCTGAATAGCGCCATATACACCTGGAAGTGGCGAAGAGCAGAGTTCACAGTCAGAGCTCAGGTAACAGCAGAGTCACCACACCCTGGGGTGGTCCACAAAGCCCCCGAATCAAGTGATTCTCTTACAAAATCAGAGACACACAAGTGACATAGCACATCAGATGACGCCAAGTGTTACCAGGAAAATACAACAGGGAAGAGGGAGAGGGCGTACCAGGGCAGACGGTGAAGTGTCAGTTTTTAATACTGTGTTCAGGAAAGCCTCCCTAGGCTGTAACATTTCAGCAGAACCTGAAAAGAGTGACACCAAGAGCCAGAGAAGGAGTGAGAGAACACTATGTGTGTGGGACTCAGAAATGGCCTTCAGAAGAAATGCACTCCCCTGGCAGGCTGTAAAAGAAGCTTAAAGCCTCCGGGAGATGGGACTGTTAGAAGGGATCTATTACATACAGTGTGCTTAGGACACCTTCTAACTGCCCTGGAATACATTGTCTTCATTAACGCACTAGAAACTACTGTGATGGCACACCAGCATCACTGCAGAGCTTGTAGCGGTTGTCATTTGCAGGCTAGAGATGACCCCAGGGATGATGCAGTGGGAACGGGTTCCCTGATCGCAGTGGGAATAATGGCATCTGGAGTGTTCTCTGTGTTTCCCTTTCCAAGGACAGTCACTGTTATAAATGGCTTCGGGTCCTCTAGGGAAGGTTCAGGAGAAGATTTACCATATATACCTACAGCAGGCGGTTTGGGATTCTTTCTCAAGGGAATCTGACCTTCCTCTCAATCAGGAGATTCTGGCTATGTGAACTGGCTTCAGTTTAGGAACTGAGTAAAAGGCCATGACTTCTCCCATAATGACACTATTTAGGTTTTCCATCTATGTATGTAGAACAGCATCTGCAATGTGGGAAACCTGGATTCGATCCCTGGATTGGGAAGATCTCCTAGAGAAGGGAAAGGGTTAGGGTTAGGGTTAGGGTTAGAGAAGGAAAGGCTACCCAAGCCAGTATTCTGGCGTAGAGAATTCCATGGACTCATGGGAGTCACAAAGAGTCAGACACGACTGAGCAACTCACGGTTGCTCATCTTGTCATTCATCAACCATTACAATATATCCCTGAAAGTAAAAACAAACATACAAACAAAAAACCTGATATCGTTGCATCCCTATGGCTTGCTGTGGTTCTCGTGCCTCGCTTTTCTTCAAGAAAATTAGAGATACCAAGAGAAGATTTCATGCAAAGATGGGCTCAATAAAAGACAGAAATGGTATGGACCTAACAGAAGCAGAAGATATTAAGAAGAGGTGGCAAGAATACACAGAAGAACTGTACAAAAAAGATCTTCATGACCCAGATAATCACGATGGTGTGATCACTCACCTAGAGCCAGACATCCTGGAAGGTGAAGTCATGTGGGCCTTAGGAAGCTTCACTACGAACAAATCTAGTGGAGGTAATGGAATTCCAGTTGAGCTATTTCAAATCCTGAAAGATGATGCTGTGAAAGTGTTGCACTCAATATGCCAGCAAATTTGGAAAACTCAGCAGTGGCCACAGGACTGGAAAAGGTCAGTTTTCGTTCCAATCCCAAAGAAAGGCAATGCCAAAGAATGCTCAAACTACTGCACAATTGTACTTATCTCACACGCTAGTAAGGTAATGCTCAAAATTCACCAAGCCAGGCTTCAGCAATATGTGAACCGTGAAATTCCAGATGTTCAAGCTGGTTTTAGAAAAGGCAGAGGAACCAGAGATCAAACGGCCAACATCCGCTGGATCTTCGAAAAGCAAGAGAGTTCCAGAAAAACATCGACTTCTGCTTTATTGACTATGCCAAAGCCTTTGACTGTGTGGATCACAATAAACTGTGGAAAATTCTGAAAGAGATGGGAATACCTCTTGAGAAACCTGTATGTAGGTCAGGAAGCAACAGTTAGAACTGGACATGGAACAACAAAGATTGGTTCAAAATAGGAAAAGGAGTACGTCAAGGCTGTGTATTGTTACCCTGCTTATTTAACTTGTATGCAGAGTACATCATGAGAAATGCCGGGCTGGAGGAAGCACAAGCTGGAATCAAGATTGCCGGGAGAAATATCAATAACCTCAGATATGTAGATGACACCACCCTTATGGCAGAAAGTGAAGAGGAACTAAAAAGCCTCTTGATAAAAATGAAAGAGGAGAGTGAAAAAGCTGGCTTAAAGCTCAACATTCAGAAAACTAAGATCATGGCATCTGGTTCCATCATTTCATGGCAAATAGATGGAGAAACAGTGGAAACAGTGGCTGACTTTATTTTTCTGGGCTCCAAAATCACTGCAGATGGTGACTGCAGCCATGAAATTAAAAGACGTTTACTCCTTGGAAGGAAAGTTATGACCAACATAGATAGCATATTGAAAAGCAGAGACATTACTTTACCAACAAAGGTCCGTCTAGTCAAGGCTATGGTTTTTCCAGTGGTCCTGTATGGATGTGAGAGTTGGACGGTGAAGAAAGCTGAGAATCGGAGAATTGATGCTTTTGAACTGTGGTGTTGGAGAAGACTCTTGAGAGTCCCTTGGACTGCAAAGAGATGCAACCAGTCCAGCCTAAAGGAGATCAGTCCTGGGTGTTCATTGGAAGGACTGATGTTGAAGCTGAAACTCCAATACTTTGCCCACCTCATGCGAATATCTGACTCATTGGAAAAGACCCTGATGCTGTGAAGGATTGGGGGCAGAAGGAGAAGGGGATGACAGAGGATGAGATGGATGACTCGATGGACATGGGTTTGGGTGGACTCCAGGAGTTGGTGATGGACAGAGAAGCCTGGCATGCTGCAATTCATGGGGTTGCAAAGAGTTCGACATGACTGAGTGACTGAACTGAACTGAAGTAGGGATTTATGGAAATCAGGTCACATATGAAGTCTCCACCTAGGCTCCAGCTCACAATGGGTCCAGTAAAACTGCAGACTTACCTCCAGTTATTTCCATGGTCTCAGAATGTATAATGGGAATAGGTACACTTAGTAACTGGCAGAATCCCCACTTTAGTCACAACCCATGGGGTTCAGGCTATTATGGTTAGATGGACCACGTAGAAACCTCAAGAATTAATTATACCGCCTCACCCCAAAGAATATTTTTTGGGAAACAGCAGACATTAGCGCTACCATCAAAGACTTAAAAGTTATAGGGATGGTGAAGAGCCAGATGGTTTGGGAGAATGACTAGAGATTATTGTAAATATAATCAAGTGGTGATGCCAATCATAGCTGTAATTCCAGCTGTGGTATCTTCCCTAGAGCAAATCAACACATCCCCTGGAATTTTATGTCCAGTTATTGGCCTAGAAATGTTTCTTTAAAAACCTCTATTAATAATGAGAATCAGTCTTTGTGTGGCAGAGACAGAATATACCTTTACTGTCTTGCTTCAATCTCTTTCAACAGAGACCAGACAGACCTGGATTTCTTTGATAGCCCACAGAACATCACACTGGTCCTTTACGTTGATGATACAATGCTAACTGGACTTAACAAGCAGGAAGAAACAAGCCCTCTTAGTGCTTCATGCATGCAGAGGTGGGAGATAAATCCTCAGAATGCTCTAGGGTTGCAACATCTGCGGAGTTTTTAGTGTCCAGTGGTTTGTTGCAGGTTAACATATCCCCTCTAAAGTGAGAGACAAGTCGTTGGGACTTCGCTGGTGGCCCAGTGGTTAAGACTCCGTGCTGCTAATGCAGGGGGCCCGGGTTCCGTTTTTGCTTAGGCAACTAGATCCCACATGATGCAACCAAGAACCCACCTGCTACAACCCCAGATGCAACCGGAAAAAAAGAAAAAGCAGTGAGAGACAAGCTGCTGCCCCTTGAATTATCCAACACAAAGAAATAAGTCACAGTGAAACAGGTGTCTTGGAATTTCAAAGGCGATGTCTACCACATTTGGATGTGCTGCCGTATTTTAGAGGGGATCGAAGCAAGAAAAGGTTCTGCCACAGGCTGCCACCACTGCATAAGCTTCTCAGACAGCTGGACCATATAACCTCGAACCAATGCAAGTTCCTGATGCAGAGAAAGATGGTAAGCAGAGCATCTCATGAGCCCCAATAGGAAAATCACAAAGCTGACCTCTAGGACTCAGGAGTAAAGCCATGTCTGCTTTTGCCTATACCCCAGGACACCAAATAACTATGTTCCCAGCATGTAATGGGTGTTAGCTGGTCTACAAGACAAAGAATTGGGACATGCACAGCAGCATTCTACTGTTAAATCAAATGGAATAGATGAGTCCAGGCCAAGTCAGAAGGCCCATGGAAACTATGCAAACAGATGGCTCAGACTCCATGAAATCTGCTTCCATTATTTACTACTCCCCCCTCAACTTCCACCCCTAGCTCCACGTAGAACTGCCAGTTAAGAGAGAAAAGTATAGGGCTGGTTTACAGATGAATCTCAGGAATGCCAGCAGTAGCCAGCAGTAGTTAACTGCTAAATCAGAGCCTCACTCACAAGTGTCCTGAAAGAGTAGGAAAATCCTCCAGAAGACAGAACTGCAAACAGATGCACACTTCACATGGAAGGCAAGAAGCAATTCAGGGCCGATGGGGGCTGTCAGGGACCTGGAAAGGAAAAGATTGGAGGATGGGGGACACCTACGTGGATGAATCTTCAGGGTGTATGTGCACACTGTGTGAGGACATTCATGTCCCACAGAAGTGCCTGACAGGACATTCACCACAGAAGAGGCTCTCAAAAGTCAGACGGGCGCGACGCTCTGTTGAAGTGGCGGCAACCAGCCTCTTAGTCACGCTAGTGGCTGTGCAATGGACTTTGGCCATGTGGTAGGCGTGGAGACTACGCGTGGGTTCAACATGAGCTTTCTGTCCCCAAGGTGACCTGGCAACCATAGCTGCTGAATGCCCAACCTGTTAAGAGTAGAAGTTAATGCTATATCCCTAGCATGGCACCATTTTCCAGGGAAAGCAGCCAATTACCTGGTGTCAGGTTGATTATATTGGACCTATCCATTATAAAGGGGGCAGTGCTTTGTCTTCAGGAGGGGATGGATGTATTCTGGGTACCCATTTGCCTTCCCTGCCTGCAGTCCTTCTGCCAGCACTATTATTGAAGGTACAGAATACTTTATCTACTTTCACATCATCTCACAAACAACCCTACACAAATTATTCTAGTGTATAAACAAAGAGCAAATACTTTCCAAATCTTTTTATGAGTCTGGCAACGTCTCAGTTTCAAAACATAACAAAGAAAATATGAGAAAAGACAGTCTTGGTTAATTTCACTCATGGATACAGATGCAAAACTCCTAAATAAAGCATTAGCAAACCAAACCCAGCAAGATATATAAAAGATAATATATCATCACCAAATTGAGTGTATTCCAGAAATTCAAGGTTGTTTCAACGTTTGGAAATCAGCTAACATACCAAATTAACAGCTTAAGGGAGAAAAACCTATAACCATCAATACAGATACTAAAAATGGATAAAATTCAACACATATTTTTGATAAAACTGTTGACAAATTAGGAATTGAGATCTGCAAAAAACATACAGTAAACTCATCTTAATGGCAAACTGTTGAAATCATTTTCTTTAAGATAAAGACTGAATCAAGGAAGACCACAATCACACTTTCTATTCAGCACTCCCTGAATGGTTCTGCCTAGCAAGGTGAGGTAAGGAAATGAAATACAAGCTACAGTTTACAAGTGTGAAATAAATCTGCCATCATTCACAAGTGATATGATTTTCAACGTAAGAAACCAAGAAGAATCTACAGGAAAATTGGTAAGAATTAGTTGAGCAAGGTTACTGGCTATAAAATCAATATACAAAAATTAGTTCTACTCGTTTTCATCATCAACAAACTGTTAGAATATGCAATTAAAAAACTATATTTTTTACAGTAGCAACAAAACATACATAAAGTACACAGGACTAAATCTAACAAAAGATACCTAAGACTTATATGGGGAAAGACTATAAAATATAACACAGTGAAGTGAGAGTTGCTCAGTCGTATCCGACTCTTTGCGACCCCATGAATTCTCCAGGCCAGAATACTGGAGTGGGTAAGCCTTTCCCTTCTCCAGGGGATCTTTCCAACCCAGGGATCAAACCCAGTTCTCCTGCTTTGCAGGTGGATTCTTTACCAGCTAAGCCACAAGGGAAGCCCAGGAATACTGGAGTGGGTAGCCTATCCCTTCTCCAGGGGGTCTTCCTGACCCAGGAATCAAACCAGGGTCTCCTGCATTGTAGGTGAATTCTTTACCAATTGAGCTATCAGGGAAGCCAACTCAGTGAAGAAGACTTAAATAAACAGAATAATTTGATACTGTAAAGAGGTCACTTCTCCAAAGTGATTTAAAGATCAGCAAGCCAATAAAAAAACTCTAAGAGATTTTTTTTTTTCAAGGAACATGACAAGTTTTTATGGGTCAAAAAAAAAAAAAGAAAAGAAACAATAACTCTTCCTGATAAAGGAAAAGTCATTAAGAATTATTACAAAGGTAGAGTAATCAAAAGTATTTGTTGGTTCTGGGATAGCCAAATGACTTGTGGAACAGAACAGACAGCTGAGAAACAAAAATCCATGCATATGTGTAAACTTGCTTTAGGGTATAGGTGGTACTTCAGTTCATCAGGAAAAGGACAGACTTTTCAATAATTGATGCTGGGACAGCTGGTTATCCACTTAGAAGTAAAAATGGACTCCTGCTTCAACCATACACAAAATCCAATTCCAGCTGCATTAAGAGTTTAATTGTGGAAACCAAAATTATAAAAATCTTAACCTTTACGGTCTTGAGACAAGAAAGAATTTTTTTAGATCACAAGATACAAAAAAGTACAAATCATAAAGAATGAAATTCTACCTGATTAAAATTAAGAACTTCTGCTACCAGAAAATTACCAGGGCTCATTAATGAATTTGATAAAATTGCAGGATACAAAATTAATGTACAGAAATCTGTTGCATTTCTATATACTAACAACATACATTAACTGTACACTTTCTGAAATATCAGAAGGAGAAATTAAGCAAACAATCCCATTTACCATTGCATCAAAAAGAATAAAATACCTAGGAATAAATCTACCTAAGAAGGCAAAAGACCTGTACTCCAGAGACTATAAGACACTGATGAAAGAAACTGAAGACGACAGAAACAAACGGAAAGATGCACTGTGTTCTTGGACTGGGGGAATCAACAGCCAAAATGACCATACCACCCAAGGAAACCTGCTGGTTCAGTGCAATCCTTGTCAAAGTGCTGATGGCACTTTCCACAGAACTAGAACAAAATTTTTTCTATTTATTTGTTTGAAAGCACAAAAGACTCTGAATAATCAATCTTAGGAAAGATGAAGGGAGGAGCTGCAGGAATCCTACTGCCTGATTGCATAGTATATTACAAAGCTACAGTCATCAAAACAGTGTGGTATTGATACAAACACAGGCATATAGATCAATGAAAAGGACAGAAAGCCCAGAAATAAACCCAGGCACTTCGAGTCAATTAACTTATGACAAAAGAAGCAAGACTACATGGTGTTGGAAAGACAGTCTGTTCAACAAAAATGGTGCTGGAAAAACTGGACAGCTACATATAAAAAAAATGTATTTAGATCATTCTTTAACATCACACACAAAAATAAACTCAAAATGGATTAAAGACGGGACACAATAAAACTCCTAGAGGAAAACATAGGCAGAACACTCTCTGACATAAATCGCAGCAGTATCTTTTTTGCTCTGACTCCCAGAATAATGAAAATAAAACAAAAAAAGGACCTACTTAAACTCAAGTTTTAGCACTGTGAAGGAAACAATAAACAAAATGAAAATACAATCCACAGATTGGAAGAAAATATTTGCAAATGATGTGATTGACAAGGGATTGATCTCCAAAATTTACAGCTCATGAGGCTCAACATCATCAAAACAAAGGACTCAATAAAAAAATAAGCAGAATATCTACATAGACATTTCTCCAAAGAAGGCATATAGATGGCCTGAGAGGCACAAGAAAAGATGCTCAATATTCCCAATTATTAGAGAAATGCAAATCAAAACTACGAGTATCACCTCACACCAGTCAAAATGACTATCATCAAAAAACCCGCAAACAAAAATAAATAAATAAAAGAATAAACAAAAAAATCCACAAACAATGGATGTTGGAGAGGGTGTGGAGCAAAGGGAACCCTCCTACACTGTAGGTGGGAATATAAATTGGTACAGCCACTAAGGAGAACAGTGCAGAGGTTCCTTAAATAACTAAAAATAGAGCTACCATATGACCCTGCAATCCCACTCCTGGGGATATATTTGGAGAAAAACATGGTCTGAAAGGATACATGCATTCCAATGTTCACTGCAGCACTGTTTACAATAGCCAAGACATAGAAGGGAGATTTTAGTTCTATCTGCATGGTTTGAATGTTAAAAATCAGAATATATTCACTTATTATTTATGTAATGTAAAAATAAGTAAAACTTATTAAATAATTATGATACAAAACTATAAATTCTATTTTGGGGGTGTGGGCAAAATCCTGTGGGAACACATGGAAAGGAGAAATTAGTGTGCAGAAAGATTTTATAGCAATAGTGACATTTGAGCTGGACCTTGCTGTTTTTTTTTTTTAATTATTTATTTTTTAATTGAAGGATAAATGCTTTACAGAAATGTGTTGGTTTCTGCCAAACGAGCCAGGCTTGCTGTTTGAACAGGATTTTGTTAAGCATTCATCATTTGGTGGAGAATTGTGGCAGACTGTGTATTCCAAAGACGACTGTGCTAATACACTTCCCACCTCATATGCTTTTCTTCAATATGATACTGACACTTAGCCATTGAGAGGCAGGCATCTTCGTACCCTCCCCTTGAACTTTGGCAAGACTTTTCGGTTGCCTTGATAAACTGAGTGGGGAGGAAGTATCCTAGCGTGGCTTTTGAAGTTATTCAACTTCTGCTTGGTCATTTCCTTCACAGGATGTTGAACCTTGGAATCCAGCCACCATGCTACAAGGATGCCCAAACTAGCCCACAGAGAGAGACTTCATGTGGAGAGAAACTGAGGCTCCCAGCTGACACCGCCAGCATCAACTACCAGCCACGTAAGTGGATGAGCCATCAGATGATTCCTGTTCCCAGCCTTTGTGTTCTCGAGCTGAGGCCCACACATACGTCATGGAGCAGGGACAAGTCGCCCCCACTGTGCCCTGTCCTAATTCCCGACCCAGAGAATCCGTGAGCAGAATGAATGGCTATTTTATGCCACAAAAGTTTTAGAGCAATGTGTTACACAGCTGAAGTAACTGGAACAAAGACATTCTAAGGAGAAAGTAATAGAATGTCACAAAGTATTGAGAATACTGGCAGTATTGGTGATGAGGCCATAAAGGTTGGCTGGAACCAGACTATGAAAAGTCTTACATGACAGTAAAAATAAATAAATAAATAAATAAACTTACTGGCAGTAGAGAACTGTTGAAGGGTTTTAAGCTGGAAAAAAATGAAATGCTAAGATCTGCATTTGCAAGCTATCTCTGAGATCAGTATGAAGGGAAGACTGGAGAAAAGACTCAAAACAGAAATTCAATAAAGATTTTAAAAATGGTTCACATTAAAAAAAAAATCTTTTAAAAAAATTGGAAAAGCTTCTCCAATTAAGATGAGTCCTAAACAAGTAAAAGGGTAGAATCATCTCTCAAGCGACATGCTTTGTGACTTTTTTCCTCCTAAGGGTTGCTTCTGATGCTCATTTATACTCAATTCCCTTGCATTAAAATGCTGGCAGAGAGAAGCGCGTCACACAGAAACCTGCACAGGAGTATTTACAGCAGCTTTAGCTAAAATTGCCCAAACTTGGACATGACCAAGAGGTTCTTCAGTAGGTGAATGGGTAAATTCCCTCGTATATCTTACTCAGCACTAATAAAAAATATGCACTATTAAGCCATGAAAAGACATGGGGGAACCTTAAATGCACATTACTAAGTGAAAGAAGCCATCTGTAAAGGTTACATACTACATGATTCTAACTTTATGACTTTCTAGGAAAAGGCAAGACTCGGAAGATATTTAAAATGTCAGTGGTTTTCAGGGGTTAGGAAGGAGGAAAGAACAGACAGAGCATAGAGGATTTTTAGGGCAGAGATCCACTCTGTATGATACTATAATGGTGGATACATGTCATATACATTTGTCAAAACCCATAGAATGTGTACCACTGAGAGTGAATGCCAACAAAAAATATGGTCTTTGGATGATTTAAAAAAGGTGTTAATGTAGGTTCACTGTTTGCAACAAATGTACCACTCTGGTGTGGGATGTTGATAGTGCAGAATGTTGTGCTTGTTTGGGGAAGAGGGGCATATGGGCAAATCTTGGTACCCTCCCTCCATTTTGCTGTGAACCTAAAACTGCTCTTAAAAAAGTCTATTAAAAATATTAGGGGATGGAAATGTTAGGGGATAGTAAAACACAAAAACATTTTCCTTACATTTTCTTTCCAATTTCTGGATCTAGATCAATTTACATAAAGTGTATTCTAAGAATAAAAGCAAGCTGTCTAAAAAAATGTAACCACTTATAACCAATTATTTATGTGAATAACGCCAACCTTATACTACAAATATCACCATAACCCACAATTTCTTGTTTCTGGGTTGATTAAAATATCTTCATCAGTCTCAGAACTGGCTTTATAAGAAAATTATGCACAAGTGAACTTTTACAGTAAAACTATACTAATAAACTTCAGTTTTAATATTTTGGATATTGGGACTCTATATAATGGGAAACTAAAGTGCATGGTCCAAAGATGAGGGAGAAGATGAAACTCAGAATATAAGGAGCCAACTCTGTGAAAGGAAAAGGATGCCTGGAAGAAAATAAAAGCAAAGATATATGAGTGGATAAAAACTACTCAGAACGTTTTGTTCATCTTCGCAGATCTTTTATCCTTTTTTCCTGAGAAAATCAAGGGAAGAATGTAATGGAAACTGAATTCATGGAGAACAGACAGACTGGAGAGGCTCGACAGTGGATTGATCAGATCTTGAGTAACAGAAGAGCCTGGTTGGAATTTGATAGTGTAATTTATCGGAGGTCAGCATACTGCGCCATTCTCTAGTGTGAATCACTCAAGAGATGATTAACCAATCTGTGGGATACCATGCTTCATACTTTTTCATATTTTCATCTAATGCTTGCTTCTGAAAAATATAAGCTCTTCATCAAAGAGAAGATTAATAGAAACAAGAAAAGGAGCTAAAATGAACTTTCTGCTTTAAAGAAAAAAAATTTATGAATATAAAAGATTTAACATTTGTAGTTAATAATTTTTGAAATGAAACAATGAGAATGAATAAAGCAAAATAGACAAAAACATTGAAACAAACAGTAAAACAAGGTTCTTGGACCCTGTGTGGATTGAATTTATCCATGTTAATCTTTTCCTGCAGAACCAAAGTTAAAAGCCACTTTTGCTATATTTCACAAAATAAAATCTGATGAAAAACAATACCTGTCCAGTGTTTCTTATTCACGTTTCTGAGCAAAATTTTTATTCTTTAATTTACCTGTATCCCAGAGATTATAGACATCTGTTTGCCCTTCTGACAACCACGCTGTTGATGAGATAATGGAAGGAGGAATTGTCGGCAAAACTGGCTTTGGATCATCCTCACAAAATAACATCAGGTCCTTATGGAAAGCAAAACAGCACATGAAAGTAGAAAAAAATTAATCCCACTGCTTCAATTTGCTACAGCAAATGGACAATTTATGGAAACACAATGTGTCTGTATGTGCTAACATCACCATATATTTGGACCGAAAAAATTAGCACAGAAGTTATCTACACTTGGGTGTCCACTGAGTATTGAGTGGTTTTCTACCCTTAAGAATCCCTTCTCCCTGCAGCAATGTGAGGGACGGAGAGAATATTATGCTTAGTGAAATGTCAGACAGAGAAGGACAAATATTGTTCGACATCACTTACATGTGGAATATAAAAATAATGTAAATGAATGTATATGCAAAACAGACTCACATATATAAAAAACAACTAATGGTAACCAAAGAGAAGAGGCAAGGGGGAGGGGCGTATTAGAAATATGGGATTAAGAGATACCAACCACCATGTATAAAACAGAAAGCAACAAGGATAGATTGTAACAGCACAGGGAATTATAGCCATTATCTTGTAATAACTTTTAATGGCCTGTACCTGTAAAAATACTGAATTGCTATGATGTACATCCAAAATTAACAAAATATTTTAAATTAACTATACTCCAATTAATATAAATAAATAAGCAAAAAACCAATCTATACCTTCCAAGTATTAAAAAAAATCACTCTTTGCTAAAAATATCTAGTGCAGATAAGCAATGATTTTGTTGAGAGCATTAACTTTCCCTACCACTTCTTGAGCATCCTTAGAACTTACTATCTCAGAGGCCTATTCTGTTTTATTGGTAGTAACAAAGCTACCTGTGTGTATCTTTTATCCATACTTAAAATTTTAAACTTTTCATCATGGAGTAAAGAAAGCAGACAATGATCCAGTTGCATAGGTTAAACAACAATCAACTCAATTAGTCTTGTTTCATTTGTATCTTTACCTCTTCCCATCTATTTTATTTTGAGGCAAATCTTAGATATGGCACTTATTTCAACATGTATCTCAAATGATAAGAACTCTAACAATAATAATTGTGTTTACACCTATAAAAGATGATGCTGTGAAAGTGCTGTACTCAATATGCCAGCAAATTTGGAAAACTCAGCAGTGGCCACAGGACCAGAAAAGGTCAGTTTTCATTCCAATCAAAGGAAGGTAATGGCAAAGAATGCTCAAACTACTGCACAACTGCACTCATCTCACATGCTAGTAAAGTAATGCTCAAAATTTTCCAAGCCAGGCTTCAACAGTACGTGAACCATGAACTTTACGGTATTCAAGCTGGATTTATAAAAGGAACCAGAGATCAAATTGCCAACATCCGTTGGATCATCGAAAAAGCAAGGAGTTCCAGAAAAACATCTACTTCTGCTTTATTTACTATGCCAAAGTCTTTGACTGTGTGGATCACAACAAACTGTGGAAAATTCTGAAAGAGACGGGAATACCAGACCATCCGACCTGCCTCCTGAGAAATCTGTATGCAGATTAGGAAGCAAAGGTTAGAACTGGACATGGAACAACAGACTGGTTCCAAATAGAAATAGGAGTACTTCAAGGCTGTATATTATCATCCTGCTTATTTAACTTGTATGCAGAGTACATCATGAGAAATGCTGGGCTGGATGAAGCACAAGCTGGAATCAAGACTGCCAGAAGAAATATCAATAACCTCAAATAGGCAGATGACAACACTCTTATGGCAGAAAGCAAAGAACTAAAGAGCCTCTTGATGAAAGTGAAAGAGGAGAGTGAAAAAGTTAGCTTAAAGCTCAATATTCAGAAAACTAAGATCTGGTCCCATCACTTCAAGGTAAATAGATGGGGAAACAGTGGAAATAGCAAAAGACTTTATTTTGGGGGGCTCCAAAATCACTGCAGATGGTGACTGCAGCCATGAAATTAAAAGACGCTTGCTCCTCGGAAGAAAAGCTATGACAAACCTAGACAGCATATTAAAAAGCAGAGACATTGCTTTGCCAACAAAGGTCTGTCTAGGTAAAGCTATGGTTTTTCCAGTAGTCATGTATGGATGTGAGAGTTGGACTATAAAGAAAGCTGAGCACAGAGGAATTGATGCTTTTGAACTGTGGTGATGGAGAAGACTCGAGAGTCCCTTGGACTGCAAGGAGATCCAACCAGTCCATCCTAAAGGAAATTCGTCCTGAATATTCATGGGAAGGACTGATGCTGAAGCTGAAACCCCAGTACTTTGGCCACCTGATGTGAAGAACTGACTCCTTGGAAAAGACCCTGATGTTGGGAAAGACTACAGGCGGGAGGAGAAGGGCATGACAAAGGATGAGGTGGTTGGATGGCATCACCAACTAGATGGACATGAGTTTGAGTAAACTCTGGGAGCTGGTGATGGACAGGGAGGTCTGATGTGTTGCAGTCCATGGGGTCACAAAGAGTTGAACACAACTGAGCAACTGAACTGGTGAACTTCACAGTAACTCTTTAATGTCATCAATAATTATAAACTGTTCAGATTTTCAACTTAACATAACTGTCATAATTAGGTTTTTCTACAGCTTGTCTGGAGAAGGATCCAAACAAAGTCTTCACAGTGGGATTGGATGACATGTCTTTCTTCCCCTGTGAATAGGGGAAAGTGTTTTTTTCAGTATTTACTGAGGCATAATTAACAAATAGTAAAATGCAAAACCTTAAGTGTAAAGCTCAATAACTTTTAATATTATGTTTATACTAAGGTAACCACATTTCCTTCATTCCAAAAAGTTCCCTCAAGTTCCTTTCCAATTGATACCATCCTCTCATGACCAGTAAAGAGCACTGTACCTTCTATCACTATCAATGTTTGCCTGTTCTTGAACTTCATATAAATGTAGTCATACATTATGTATTCTTTTGTATCTGATTCCCACTGCTTAACTTAGTATTTGTGAGATTCATCCATGTTTTTGGTGTACTGGTACTTTTTTTGTCAGAAATATTCCATTGTATTAAAATATCACAATTTGTTTATCTGTTCTCCTGCACATGGACATTTTGGTTGTTTCCACATTTCAGCTGTTGTGAATAAAGCTGTATGAACACCTTTGCACAAATCTTTTTGTGGACAACTGTATTTGTTACTCCTGGATATCTACACAGGAGGAGAATGGCTCGGCCATAGAATAGATTCATTTTTAACATCTTTAGAAACTGTCAAACCATTTTCCAGGTGATCTGCCACTTTTTATAATTCATCAATATTCTGAAATCATTATATATTCACATTCAGTTGTAAGAAATAACACATATAGATCCTGTATGTCCTTTACACAGTTTCCCCATAAGTAACATTGTGCAAAATTATAGTACAAAATCATATTCAGGATACTGACATTGTTATGGTCAAAACACACAACATTTCCATCACCGTAAGTCTCCTTCCTGATGCTTTTTTTATTACCATGTCCTGCTCCCCACAACTACTAGCGTGTTCTTCATTTCTGTAATTCTGACATTTGAAGAATGTTATATAAATGGAATCATACAGGATGTAACCTTTGGAGATTGGCTTTTTTCACCTGGCATAATTCCCAGAGAGTCATCCAAGTTGTTGCATGCATCAACAACTTGTTCCTTTTTATAGCCAAGCAGTAAAGGCAAAGTGGTTGTCTGAGGAGGCTTCACAAATAGCTGAGGAAGAGAAGCGAAAGGCAAAGGAGAAAGGGAAAGATATACCCAACTGAATGCAGACTTTCAGAGAATAGCAAGGAGAGATTAGAAGGCCTTCTTCAATGAACAATGCAAAGAAATAGAAGAGAAAAATAGAATGGGAAAGACTAGAGATCTCTTTAAGAAATTTGGAGATATCAAGGGAACATGTCATGCAAGAACAGGTACAATAAAGGACAGAAATGGCAAGGACCTAACAGAAAGAAGCAAAAGAGATTAAGAAGATGTGGCAAGAATACACAGAAGAACTATTCAAAAAAGGTATTAATGACCTGGATAACCACCAAGAGCCAGACATCCTGGAGTGTGACGTCAAGTGGGCCTTAGGAAACATCACTACGATCAAAGCTAGTGCTAGTGGAGTGATGGAATTCCAGCTGAGCTATTTAAAATCCTAAAAGACAGGGCTGTTAAAGTGTTCCAATCAATATGTCAGCAACTTCGGAAAACTCAGCAGTGGCCACAGGACTGAAAAAGGTCAGTTTTCACTCCAATCCCAAAGAAAGGCAATGGCAAAAAATGCTCAAACTACCATACAATTGTGTTCATTTTGCATGCTAGCACGGCTATGCTTGAAATCCTTTGAGCTAGGCTTCAGCAGAATTTCCAAATGTACAACGTGTTTTCCAAGAGGAAAGGAACCAGTGACCAAACTGCCAACATTCATTGGATCATAGAGAAAGCAAGGGAATTCCAAAAACATTTTCTACTTCTACTTCATTGATTATGCTAAAGCCTATGATTATGTGGATCACAGCAAACTGTGGAAAATTTTTGAGATGGGAGTATCAGACCACCATACTTGTCTCCTCAGAAAATTGTATGCAGGTCAAGAAGCAACAGTTAGAATCTGACATGGAGCAACTGACTAGTTGAAAATTGGAAAAGGAGTACGTCAAGGCTGTTTATCATCACCCTGCTTATTTATTTTCTAATGCAGAGTTCAGTCGATAAGTCATGTCTAACTCTTTGAGACCATGGACTGCAGCACACAAGACTCCCCTGTCCTTCACTCTCTCCCCCAGTTTTCTCAGATTCATGTCCATGGAGTTGGTGATGTGACCATCTCATCTGTCACTCCCTTCTCCTTCTGTTCTCAGTCTTTTCCAGTGAGTTAGATGTTCATATCAAGCGGCCAAAGTACTGGAGTTTCAGCTTCAGTATCAGTCCTTCCAATGAATATTCAGGGTTGATTTCCTTCAGGACTGACTGGTTTGATCTCCCTGCAGTCCAAAGGACTCTCAAGAGTCTTCAGGGTACATCATGCAAAATGCCAGGCTGGATGAATCATAAGCTGGAATCAAGATTTCTGGGAGAAATATCAACAACCTCAGATATACAGATAATATCACTCTAATGGCAGAAAATGAAGAGGAACTAAAGACATTCCTGATGAGGATAAAAGAGGACAGTGAAAGAGCTGGCTTGAAACTCAACATTAAAGAACAAAAATCATGGTATCTGGTCCCATCACCTCACGGCAAATAGAAAGGGAAAAAGTGGAAGCAGTGACAGATTTTATTTACTTGGGCTCCAAAATCACTGTGGCTGTTGACTGCAGCCATGAAATTAAAAGACACTTGCTTCTTGGAAGGAAAGTTATGACAAACCCAGACATAGTATTAAAAAGCAGAGACATCACTTAGCCAACAAAGCTCTGCATAGCCAAAGCTATGGTAGTCAAGTATGGATGTGAGAGTTGGACCATAAAGAAGGCTTAGCACACAAGAGTTGATGTTTTTGAACTGTGGTGCTGGATAAGACTCTTGAGAGTCCCTTGGACAGCAAAGAGATCAAAACAGTCAATCCTAAAGGAAATTAGTCCTGAATATTCATTGGAAGGACTGATGCTGAAGCTGAAGCTCCAGTACTTTGGCCACCTGATACAACGAGCTGACACTGGAAAAGACCCTGATGCTGGGAAAGATTGAAGGCAAAAGAAGGGGGTAAAAGAGGATGAGATGGTTAGGTAGCATCACCAACTCCATAG
This sequence comes from Antilocapra americana, assembly GCA_007570785.1. Taxonomy (NCBI): domain Eukaryota; kingdom Metazoa; phylum Chordata; class Mammalia; order Artiodactyla; family Antilocapridae; genus Antilocapra; species Antilocapra americana. The sequence continues at coordinate 8,393,973 of ML663560.1, read as the reverse complement.
ACATGAATTTGAGCAAACTCTGAGAGATAGTGGCAAACAGAGGAGCCTGGCATGGTGCAGTTCATAGGATTTCCCAGGCAAGAATACTGCAGTGGGTTGCTATTTCCTTCTCCAGAGGATCTTCCTAAGCCAAGGATCAAACATGTCTCTAAATCTGCACTGGCAAGCGGATTCTTTACCACTGTACCACCTGGGAAGTTCAGGACCCATGGACAAAGACCAAATGTGTATTTCTTACTATGATCACAATATAACAGTCTTCTAGAAGTTCAATTTTAATGTAGTCAAATTCTCCTCTATTTAGTGGCATCTAGATATGAAGTTATTTCTAGAAATACTTTCTCTAGCCTAAGACTTTATAAAATGTCACCCCAGCTTTTTATTTCAAGAGACTATTTTTTAGATCAGTTTTAGGTTCATAGCAAAGTTGAGAGAAAGCTACAGAGATTTCCCAGTATATATCTATAGTCCGTGGGGTCACAGGGTCAGACAAGACTTAGCAACTAAACAACAACCACCACCAACAACAACCATAGTTCCTGGCACAGAGCTCCCATAACCCTTTGAATTTCCTGGGTGATAGGAATATCTTTTTTTTTCTAATGAAGTGACTCTTGGTGGGTTCCTCGAGGCTTTAAGATGGGGACTGGCCATGAGAAAGCTCAAGCCATGGTTAGAAACTTGAAACTTTCAGCCCTAACCTTCCAGGAAGGGAGGTGGGTTGGAGATTCAGTTAGTGATCAATCATGCTTATATGATGAAGCCTCCACTAAAAAATCCTAGGTACATAGTACAAAGAACTTCTGGGTTGGTGAACACAATTGCATGCTGGGAGATTGGTACACCCAATTCCGTGGCTACAGAAGCTCCTGCACATGAGATGGCTTTGGGTGCATTTTTCAATTTCAGCTTGCATATTTCTTCATCGGCTTATTCATTTTTGTTCTTTATATATTCTTTATTATATAATAACCCAGTAAATGTAACTCTTTCCCTGACTATGTAAGCAAATACTGCTAAAAGCTGTTATAGCAAATGATCGAACCTCAGGAAGGGGTCACTGGGACATGATTTATAGTGGTCAGTCAAAAGTATAGGTGACAACCTGGGACCTGCAATTGGTATCTGAAGCAGAGGTGGGGAGAGGGAAGTCTTGTGGACTGAGCCCTTAGCCTGTGGGATCTGATGCTGTCTCCAGAAGAGAGCATCAGAAATAAATTAAATTGTAGGACATCCAGCTAGTGTCAGAGAATTTCCTGAAGTATAGAAAACCCATGTCTCTGATGTTAGAAGTGGAATATGGTAGCAGTATGACAGTAAAGGCGAAACAGGGGCCGGGGTGGGGGGCGGTGTCGGATAATGTGTTTTTCTTTTACAAAGGCAAAAAAAGCCATAAATAAAGTAAAAAGTCAAATGAATGACAAAGGATTAATCTACAGAATACATTAATATAAGCAGCTCATACAGCTCAACATCAGGAAAACAAACAGCCCAGGGAAAAAAGGGGCAAAGACCTAAATAGACATTTCTCCAAAGAAGACATACAGATGGCTAACACATGAAAAGATGCTCAACATCACTCATTATTAGATAAAAGCAAATCAAAACTACAATGAGGTATCACCTCATACCAGTCAGAAGGGCCATTATCAAAAAATCTATAAACAATAAATGCTGGATTGAGTGTGGAAAAAGGGGAATCTCTTGCTCTGTTGATGGGAATGTAAATTGATAAAGCCACTATGGAGAACAGTATGGAGATTCCTTAAAAAACTAGGAATAAAACCACCACATGACCCAGCAGTTCCACTACTGGCCATATACCCTGAGGAAACAATAATTGAAAAAGACACATATATCCCAGTGTTCATCACAGCACTATTTACAATAGCTAGAACATGGTAGCAGCCTAGATGTCCACTGACAGATAAATGGATAAAGAAGTTGTACATATATACAATGGAATATTACTCAGCCATAAGAAAGAATGCATTTGAGTTAGTTCTAACGAGGTGGATGTACCTAGAGCCTATTATACAAAGTGAAATAAGACAGAAAGAAAAAAATATTATATATTAATGCATGTATATGGAATCTAGAAAAATGGTACTGATGACCCTATATGCAGGGCAGCAGTGGAAATGCAGACATAGTGAACAAACTTGTGAACACAATGAGAAGAGGATGGGATGAATTGAGAGAGTAGCACTGAAACAGATACATTCAGTTCAGTTCAGCTGCTCAGTCGTGTCCAACTCTTTGTGACCCATGGACTGCAGCACGCCAGGCCTCCCTGCCCATCACCAACTCCCGGAGCTTGCTCAAACTCATGTCCATCGAGTCAGTGATGCCATCCTCTGTCGTCCCCTTCTCTTCCTGCCTTCAGTCTTTCCCAGCAGGGTCTTTTCCAATGAGTCAGCTCTTTGAATCAGGTGGCCAAAGTACTGGAGTTTCAGTTTCAGCATCAGTCCTTCCAATGAATATTCAGGACTGATTTCCTTTAGGATGGACTAGTTGGATCTCCTTGCAGTCCAAGGGACTCTCAAGAGTCTTCTCCAACACCACAGTTCAAAAGCATCCATTCTTCGGCGCTCAGCTTTCTTTATGGTCCATATTTTACCGTATGTAAAATAGATAGCCAGTGGGAATTTGCTGTATGATGCAGGGAGCTCAAATCTGGTACTCTGTGACAATGTAGAGGGGTAGGACGGGTGGGAGGTGGGAGAGAGGTTCAAGAGGTAAGGGACACATGTATAGCTATGGCTGATTCGTGTTGACATTCGGCAGAGACCAACACAACATTGTAAAGCAATTATCCTCCAATTAAAAATAAATACACTTTTAAAACATCAAGTGAAAAACTAAAAATGATTAGATAAAGGACCAGATAATGGGCTAAATATTTAACAGACAAATAGCTCTAGTAACTGATAAGGAAAAAGATGAGAAACCAAGTGGAAAAATGGGCAAAAGACATGAATTAACAAACAAATAAAAAGAAACGCAAAGTCCAATAAACACATGGTAAGTTGTTCAAACTTACAATTAAGATAAGACAAATTTAAACAAAATTTTTCTACCTCTTAGATTGACAAAGATGTAGAAATTCGACAATACTCAGTATAAACAAAGATGAGGGGATACGCTTTTGGTGGATATAAAGTGGTGCGACTTTTGGGAGGACAGTTTGGCAGGACTTTTCAAAACTAAAAATAAATATAACCTTTCAGCAATTCCACTTTTGGGACAGCATCATAAAAATGTATGTACAAGGTTGTTGTTGCAAAACTGCTTTTAACAGACAAAAACATTAAAAAATCCCAAAATGATTACCAACAGGGATGGGTTAAATAAATTAAGATTAATTTACACATCAAGAATGCAACATAAGATAAATAAGTTCTTACTCTTTTATACTGTTTAAACTTTTCTCAGTATTTTCTAATTTAAAAAGAATAAAAATATAAAAATGGAAACAATGACTTTTAAGCACAAAGCAAAGATGCAAAAAAGAGGTAAAGGGAGGATGAATTAACATAATTAGAATAAGTATAATGTTCATCTCTCTAACAGCTTTGATATGTTCAAATTTTTGCAAATATCATAAATGATATGCTAATAGACTCAAGAATAAAAACTGTTTACTCTTCACTTAATAAATAATAAACAGAGGCAGTAAGAAATAAACATTTATCTTCTGTCACTAGTGATTTAGTAACTCAGAACTACACTGAAGGCTTTGGTCAGCTTTAATTTTGTGTGAACCAATTTATAGCATCCCTAACTGTTGCTATGGAAACAACTGAGACCCAAAAAAATCATAACCTCATTGTTGGATCTTCTCAAGCAGGAAAAGAGGAAGGTCTTTTGAGCTGGTGAAAAGCTACAAATAGCCTTACTAATTAGCAAACTTAATAATGAAAATTCTGGACAGTATGCAGAGACAGAACTCATCCATGTCTAAGTGTCATAAATTTAAAGGCTTTCCCTAGTTTTGAATGTATCAGAGGCAAGTACTCTTCAGTTTTGAAAGTCCTATTCTGTTCAGAATTTTACTTACTGCTTTTAGATCATTTTTGCATTTGTAGAAAGAGAATAGTTAAAGAAGTTGCTATTAAAAGTTTTTAAAAGATTTTTTAAGTACCCCTCATTTTGGCTAAGCAATCAACAATATCATTTCTTTCTCATTCTGTATTAAGAACATGATAATTTTAATGTAGATGCAGTACATTTGGCAACAACAATTAGATTTACTGTTAATCTTGGTAGGTTTTGTCTTCTGCTACAAGAGAAGATTACTGAAGAGGACATGTTGGATTGCATCAAATATTCTTGACAGTAATAACAGTCATGTTTGTCAAAGGGATGATGGAAGAGTGTTCTGACATAGTCATGCTTTGAAAAAGGAAAATCTAGCTTTAAACTTCAAGAGATGGGCACCATTTTCTGCTCATGGATGTAAGATATGAAATGATGTAAATCAATTACAGTAGATTCCTCTAAAGAAAAAACAGTAATGATGAGAATTTAAAGACTGATATTAAAAAAAAACAAACCCAGTAGGTGACATTTTATGTATTTGTGAGAAACTCCATAGCATATAAGATTATTCAAGTCTATTCTCTCCCTTAAAAGCCAGCAGCAGCAAATAAACTGGTCTCAAATTTTAAAATCATTTTGACTTAACCTCATAACTTTGGAAATAACCTACAGATTTTCAATCTGTGGGCTATTTTGCAATTAAGATACAGTGAAAGTTTAATCGTAGGTACTTTTCTGAGCTACTAGAAAATCAGATAAATCCAATACCTAGTGGCTAGGGGGGAAAAGGCTGAGAACAGAAGACTAGGAAATAGTTTCAACCCCCCTCATAACACCTCTGGCAAAGCCCTGAATGAAGCACTCAGAGCAGGAGGCTGAACAAGCCTCTACACAGGAAAAGAGGGGAAGGGCGCTAATGTTGAGTGTCTCCTCATTCATTCATTTCACTTTTCATGAACACAAACTGGGCAACTGAAGATTCAATAATAAATAGACTAGAAAAGTCTCCAAAGGTCTAGAAATGGAGCTTTCTTTCTAGTAGGAGAAGCACATAAAACAGAAAAACAAATGAATGAGATAATTTCATAGGGTTTTGAGTAGAACGGATTTCCAGTCAAAATGGTTCTACTTGCTGATACTGCAGGGACATGTGTTCTCCAAACACACAGCAATGAAAGAGGAAATACAAGTGTGAGATTAAAGGCACCATCGTGCTAAAGGACAAGATGAACATCTTCACAGATGAGAGCATGAATACAAACACATGACAGTAAGGAGGTTGAAGCTGTGGATCTTCGAGTGCGAAAAAAAAAAGAGAGAGAGAGAGAAAGAGAGAGAAAACTGGAAGGTCAGTCCCAGAGGGATAAATACAGATTTAAAATGATCACTGAGGATAGGAGTGCTGAACATGGGCTGACTGCTTGAAACTATGCCTGAGCATCGGGCTCCTCTACTTACAAAGGAACCTGAAATAATTAATCTGGCATCAGTCATGGCCTTGGACTCTGGCTTCTCAAAGTATTATACAAGTGGGTTCAAGAGGACACAGACTAAACTTCAACAGCAGCTGAGCCACAATATCCCCTGGTCTGGAGACTCGATCTGGAGTATCTCTGACATGAACAAAAGAAAGGGGCTGTCTTCTGAACGGAGTGCCTCCAGTGAGTACAGAAGCCCTGAATAGGTGAGAACAGTCAGTGGGACTGAGCAGGCAGGCTTGAGAAGACACTTCTTCGCCATTCCTCTTCGAATCCCTTGGGGCAGGTGGTTTACCATTGAAGGAGTGCCTCCCTCTAAAGCTGCTTCTTGGGGTGCCAAGGATAAAGACCTAATCCGAGACCCTGATCCTCAGAATGAGGAATGATTAACTCTGGTATTCTTGGAGGGAAAGGGGAGGGGAAGGACGTGCTCTCCAGCCTGGAATCCACTTCTCCCACCTCTCACTTAAGCTGACAGAGCTGACTAAGGTCTGACCTCTAGCAGTCCCAGACAAAGCAGCCATAATCTCGAGGGGTAAACAGTCATCTGAGGACCAAAACTATTTAAAAAAAAAAAAAAACTGAGTTACAGGTTTTGTCAAAGTATAAATATTAGAAAAGATGGACCAAGAACTTAAAGAAGAACTTTTGTTTATTTATACAAACTAAAATAAATAAGGAAAGGGATAAGCAATATGCACAGGAACAAACACAATAAAAAGATTAAAAAGTGGGCCAAAGAACTTAACAGACATTTCTCCAAAGAAGATATAAAAATGGCTAACAAACACATGAAAAGATGCTCAACATCACTCATTATCAGAGAAATGCAAATCAAAACCACAATGAGGTACCACTTTACACCAGTCAGAATGGCTGCCATCCAAAAGTCTACAAGCAATAAATGCTGGAGAGGATGTGGAGAAAAGGGAACCCTCTTACACTGTTGGTGGGAATGCAAACTAGTACAGCCACTATGGAAAACAGTGTGGAGGTTCCTTAAAAAGCTGCAAATAGACCTGCCATATGACCCAGCAATCCCACTGCTGGGCATATACACCGAGGAAACCAGAATTGAAAGAGCCACGTATCCCCCAATGTTCATCGCTGCATTGTTTACAATAGCCAGGACATGGAAGCAACCTAGATGCCCATCAACTGACGAATGGATAAGAGAGCTGTGGTACATATACACAATGGAATATTACTCAGCATTAAAAAAAAATTCATTTGAAGCAATTCTACTCAGATGGATGAAACTGGAGCCCATTATCCAGAGTGAAGTAAGCCAGAAGCAAAAACAACAATACAGTATATTAACGCATATATATGGAATTTAGAAAGACAGTAACGAGAACCCAACATGCGAGACAGCAAAAGGAACGCAGATGTATAGAATAGACTCGTGGACTTTGTGGATGAGGGTAAGGGTGGGATGATATGGGAGAAGGGCATTGAAGCATGTTAATTGTCATGTGTCTAATCAATCGCCAGCCCAGGATTGATGCTCGGGACTGGTGCAGCGAGATTTCCCGGGGGGGAGGGAGGAGGGAGGGGGATTCCGGAGGGGAAGCATATGTAAACCCATATCATGACAATGTATGGCAAAAACAATAAAAAAAAAAAAGAATGAAATAGAAACATTAAATATCAAATGTAAAAGGAGAACGTGGAAACAGAGAGTACAGTCAGGGTAAACAGTGGAATGGATTCGCTGAGAACAGAAGACAAACTGGAAGATCAGATTGAGAAACTCTAGATGAAGAAAAAAGAAAACATTAAATAGAGGCTACAAACAAACCTGAAGAGACTTGAAGGTAGAAATAGAATTACTAATATCCACATAAGATGAGCTCAAGAAAGAGAGAAAAATAAAAATAAACAGTAGGAAATAATTGAACCAGAGATAACTGTCTCAGAATTAAATAGAGGTGAGAGACCTTCCAGTGGAGAGTCTCACAGGGTGACAAAGAAGAGAGATAAGGAAAATTTACACTTAAACACTTACAGTAAAATTGCAGCCTTTTCAACAATGGCGTTGAAACAATTGGATATCAGTAGGGAAAACGGTTTTTTTAAAAAATCTCAACTATACTTCACACCTCACACAAAAATTAAATCACAATAGATCAGAGATCTAAATGTAAAACATGAAACTATAAAGCTTTTAGAAGAAAACCTACATGATCTTGGGTTAGAAAAAGAGTTCTAAGATAGACACCAAAAGCACGATCCATATAGTAAAAAACTGATAACCTGGACTTCACTAAAATTTAAAACTGTTGCTGGAAAGCTGGGTGAAGTGTACCTGGGCCTCTGTACTATTTCTGCAACATCCTGTAAGTCTATAATTATTTCACAATAAAAAATGTCTACATGAATAGAGGAAGATGGACTGTTTGATAAATTAAATATTGCTTATCCGTGAGCACATGCTCAGTCACTTAGTCATGTCCGACTCTTGGCAGCCCCATGGACTGTAGCCTGCCAGGTTTCCAGGCAAGAATACTGAAGTGGGTTGCCACAACCCAGGGATCAAACCTGTGTCTCCTGCACTGGCAGGCAGATTCTTTAGCAGAGCCACCTGGGAAGGCCTTGCTTACCCACAGCGGGTGCAAATAAAATAAGACCCCTATCTTAACGCTAGATAGTAAAACTCTAGAGGGCATAAACTGCTTTCCGGTGGCTCAGCTGGTAAAGAATCCGCCTGCAAGGCAGGAGACCTGGGTTGAATCCCTGGGTTGGAAATATCCCCTGGGGAAGGGAAAGGCTACCCACTCCAGTATTCTGGCCTAGAGAATTCCATGGACTCATGGGAGTCACAAAGAGTCAGACACAACTGAGCAACTTTCACTTTCACAGAAGGCATAAATATTTGAACAATTTAGAAGGAAAAATAAGAGACTTTTTTTATATTAGGATAAAAATTTTTTTTCTTAAGATTTTTTAAGGCACAAAGTATAAAAGAAAACTTCGTTAATAAAATGTTGAATAACAGAAGGTATCAAAAGCAAAGTTAAAAGATGAGTTTCTCTTCCCGGAAGCTTGAAAAAGAAAGAAAACAAAATTTCCCTTCAGGGCTCCAGAAAGAAATGCAGCTCTGTAGATACCTTGATTTTAGGCCAGCGATCCCTGGGTCAGACTTCTAACCTACAGGACTGTCAAATGCTACTTTTGTGTTGATTTAAGGCACTAAGCTTCTGGGAATTTGTTAGAGCGGCGATAGGAAACTATTGTGATGACTCACCTCTGTCGATTTCCAAGCATTAATCTTGATGGGTAGTGTTTCCTGGGACAAGACAGTTCCACTGGGCTCCTCAATGTCTTGACACTGCTCTTGTTTCTGTCCTGCCTTGGAAGTGTTTTCTGTCAACAACATTAAGCTTTTACTTTGACAAAAAGTAGTCATGTTTTCACATTAGCTCACAATTTTTCAGTTAACCACTTCTGAAGATCCATTTTATCTACAAAACATCCATCATATGCCAGTGGTAACCAGTGAGTATTAATCATTTAATATATCCCTTTATCATAACTGACAAGTTTGGACAGATTTTAAAAATACAACTTCAATTCTAGCCCTTTCTCCCATCAATGATTCTATTTTACAGTTTTATTATTTGAATCATACTTTTTAAAAATAAGGTATAATACATAAAATAGAGTTTGAAAATGTGAAAATGAAACTCTAGCAAAGCAGTAGTGACATCTCTAATTATTTTAATATTTGAAAGAACTTTAAAACTGTGGTGTGAATTTCATGTGTTCTAGGCAAAATTAATCAGAAATATATAGATTATTTGAGAAAAAGAAACTTTAAACAAATTTTTGATTTGAAAAATTTAAAGAAAAGAATATGCCAATGAAGATAAGCTATTTTTGTTTATATATTTGCTGAATTTAATGATTTTTGTAGTCAATATCACTTTCCTTCCTATGTTAATTACTATGTAAATGAAAGTATTAGAATCAACTATATTCCAGCATGTTATTGGGCACCACCAAAAGTCTAAGAAATCTATCTTCAAAGTAGTATACACACCTCTGGGGGTATTTAAAGACTTCCCAAGGGTTACGTGGGCATAGAGAGCTTTGAAAGATGTAACTTTCAGATCCACAAGTTCTGTATATATTCTTAACAAAAACCCACCTGCCTGAGAATGCAGCTATGTAGAAGCATCTGGCTAGTTCTTTTCCTCCTCCTTTCATAATCAGTTTTCTCCCACTTTACAAAGAAAGACATTTTCTTTACCCATCTAATTATGGAGCATCTTCCCTTCAGCTACAAGCATAAGAATCTCTGAGGCACCAAACAATAGTAAAAAAGATTGGTGTGGGGAAGCTTCTTTTATTCAAGGCATGAAAAACCCAAAGTACAGCTTCAAAGTTTGTCCTGTCTTACACATATTTCTTTCGCTCCGAAAGCATGGCATAAGTAACAGGCCTTTTGGGCCACACCAGGATGTGTGGTACTCAGTTATATCACAATATGAAGAAGCAGGCCAGTGTCGTTGTGCTTCCCAACCCCCTGGCACTGTCAAAGAATGCATCTCCTGGGGACGAGTCCCAGAAGAGAAGAGCAAAGAAAGCACCGGGCTTAGAGGCACCTTACTCCACGAGTGTGACACACTTAGGACACGCCTTTGTGGGGGTGGTGGCTTAGTCACTAAGCCGTGTTTGACTCGTGTGACCACATGGACTGGAGCCTGCCAGGCTCCTCTGGCCATAGGCTTCTCCAGGCAAGAATACTGGGGTGGCTTCCCATTTCCTTCTCCAGAGGATCTTCCCGACCCAGCGATCAAACCTGGATCTCCTGCACTGCAGGCAGAATCTTTACCGACTGAGCTATGAGGGAAGCCCTCAGGGAAGTTCTGCCAGCGCAACACACTTCGGCAAGCCTCTGTGCCTTAGCTTTGAGCGTGTTAATACAACCAGAGTGATGTCTGTTTCCATGTGCATTTAAATAAATAAAATGTTTTTCTGAAAGGAAGTTTAAATCTGATTCGACTGGTTGTTTTGACAATAAAGACCAGCTTTGTAAACTAGGTAAATATGATAAATATTTTCCAGTAACTGAATGAAACAAACCTGCAGTTCTGAAGACTTGATGAAAATTCATTTAAAGCATACGACACACAAAAAAATCATTCCTCGCAAACGTTTGTGTTGACAGGTACACTGCAATTAGTGTATTTATTTTCCCCACACATTCTGAGTATACTGGGTTAACTTAATGTGCAGCCAGTATAATCAATAGCCATTTGATACATTTTAGCAAAAGTTTTTTGGTATTATTCCCAGAAATTGAGAACATAAATTGCTCCCAGTGACTGTTTAACAAGACTTTTTCTAAGTAGGTTGTTTCCAATCCTTTGCTTTCAACAATGAAGAAAGACCTAATCATGTTAACAGTTGACAAGGGATGGAAAACATTTTTATAATAAATCACTGTATAATTCTGGGCATATTACTTGGAAAGAAATCATAGAATTGATTGACACTGCTATAATAAAACACCTTCTATTCCTACCGACAATTTTATGTGAACGAGTCTCTTCAGCATTTACATCTATAAAAATGTAAAACAGAAACAGAATTTATGTTGAACCTTGTTTATTTCAAGCAATAAGTAATATTCACATGTGGGTAAATGAAGAGTTTAATGTAGTTCATAAAAAACGTGTCCTTCTCATAAAATTTTATTCTTTATGTTTAATAAGTATTTATAAAAATGTATAATACATTTATGTGGTTTTGATCGAGTGTGTACTAAAAATAATTACAATGACAAGTCAATCTAAACAATATTTTTCCACTTAAAGCCTCTGGTTGCAGACAATTTAGAAAAATAATTGCAATTTATATACATTTCATGTAGAGAAGACTTTCAAGCATAAGCATATTTTCTGTTAGGAAAAATTCTGTGAGATGTGAAATAGAAATATGACTTCAAGGAGAAAAGAGAATGATACAAAATTTCTAACAATTAAAGAAGACCATGCCTTTTTTAAAATGAACGATTATAGATATCAATCACAATAGTATCTATATTCCTTTAGATGCTCTTAAAAAACTCTTGAAACACTTTTGATGGTTTTCTTTCCTTGTCTTTAAAGTCAATATTTTGAATTATATCTTTTGCATTTACTATACTTAAGACAAAATTTCACATGTCAATTAAAAATGTTTAAGGAGGTATATAATTTTTCAAAATCACTTTAAGAGTTATACAAGAAAAATACCCTGATTTTTGCCTTGAAAATGTTTATAGACTAGTGATGTAAGTCTAAAATACAGACTTATAGGAAACAATTAGAGGAAAATAATTACAGGCCAAACTTTCTTAAAATAACTTTGACTGGAAAATACCCTGATGCTGGGAAAGATCGAGGGCAAGAGGAGAAGGGAAAAACAGAGGATAAGATGGCTAGATGGCATGACTGACTCAGTGGACATTACTTTGAGCAAACTCAGGGAGATAGTGAAGGACAGGGAAGTCTGGCGTGTTGCAGTTCATGAGCTCACAAAGAGTCAGACATGACTTAGTGACTGAACAACAACAATGAACAGACATTCTAAGGAAAATATTAACCAGTGTGCCCCAGAGTAGTCAGAAAGAACCTCAAACTGGAAGGGAAATTTGAACAAGGCTTGAAGGGCAGCTAGGATTCTGATAAATACAGAGGAGAAATGATTCCAAGCAGAAGGAACTACATAGGCAAAAGGAGCAAGTATGGTATAAGCCAAAGATGCTGAAGAACACAAATTTTGCATTTATGGTGCTAACTTTTCATTTTCTTATAACTTTATCTGAAAATTAATAATTAAAATGAGCTTATTTTGGACTTGGAGATTCTATAACTAATCTTGGCAAACAGCAATAATTTGAGGTTTAGATCATCTATGTACTTTCAAGTGATTTAATGAAGAACTATATTAGCACTCTTTGAGCATTCAGCAACTTATTATCCTTGAAATGATATGGATTTTAAGTTTTAGACATCCCAGAAGTTGTTGTAGTTCAGCTGCTCAGTCATGATCAACTCTTTGCAACCCCACGGACTGCAGCACTCCAGGCTTCCCTGTCCTTCACTGTCTCCTGGAGTTTGCTCAAACTCATGCCCTCTGAGTCAGTGATGTCATCCAACCATCTCATCCTATGTCACCCTCTTCTCCTCCTGCCCTCAATCTATCCCAGCATCAGGGTCTTTTCCAATGAGTTGGCTCTTCGTATCAGGTGGCCAAAGTATTGGAGCTTTAGCTTCGACATCAGGCCTTCCAGTGAATATTCAGGGTTGATTTCCTTTGATCTTCTAGCAAGCAGTTCAAGGGACCCTCAAGAGTCTTCTCCATCACCACAATTTGAAAGCATCAATTCTTTGGTGGCACTCAGCCCTCTTTATGGTCCAGCTCTCACATCTGTACATGACTACTTTAAAAACCATAGCTTTGGCTATACAGACTGTGTCGGCAAAGGGATGCCTCTGCTTTTTAATATGCTGTCTAGGTTTGTCTAAGTTTTCTTCCAAGGAGCAAGCATCTTTTAATTTTGTGGCTGCAGTCACCATCCACAGTGATTTTGGAGCCCAGGAAAATAAAATCTGTCACTGTTACCACTTTTCCCCATCTATTTCCCATGAAGTGATGAGATCATATGCTATGATCTTCGTTTTCTGAAAGTTGAGTTTTAAGCCAGCTTTTTCATTCTCCTCCTTCACTTTCATCAAGATGCTCTTTAGTTCCTCTTCACTTTCTGCCATTAGAGTGATATCATTTGCATATATGAGGTTGTTGATATTTTCTCCTGGCAATTTTTATTCCAGCTTGTGTGTATTCAAGCCCAATATTTCACACGATGTACTCTGCATATAAGTTAAATAAGCAGCATGACAAAAAACAGCCTTGATGTACTCCTTTCATGTATATTAATAATCTTATGGGGCAAGAAGGCAGGCAGAATACAGTGAGTCTACAGAAATCCATTTAGAAATTTTTTTTTTTTTAGTATCAGCACAATATTGCCAGTGAAGTGTGTTTAATTAAATTAGGTTATTACACAACATTGCTTTCTGGGTTTTCACAATCAAGAAAAGGGGGAGAACACACAACACACATTTAGCTCCTTAGTGGAAATATCACAAGCTATTTATCAATTGAGACTGTGAAGTCACAGCCAAGGAGGAGTAGTATGTGAATGAGAAACCTCAAAGGAAGAAGTGAAGATGCTGCAGGAAGTGATGCTATTGAGTCATTGAAAGATGAGCACTTAGATACCAAGGCTGTAGGTACTTGGCAGAAACGATCTAGAGAGAAGCTACAGATCTCATTGAGCCTGTATCACTCAGATAATACCACAAAGCAGAACTGGTGAAGCTTGTGACACTTCTCAGATAAGATATCAAACTGACATTCAAACTATCAGACCTTAACAACACCCCTGTGCATTTTGGAGTTGAAACGCTCCTTGAGTGCGCAAATTGTTCTATGTATTATTTAGCATCTAACAGACATTTTGGCTATGTATTAATAGTGTCCTTTTAGGTGTAACTGAAGTAAACTAAGTCACTTACCTAACAAAATTAACTTTAAAAAATGTGTATTTGATTATTATTAGCATTTTTGGCCATCGTGGGTTTCTGTTGCTGCTCACGGGCTTTCTAGTTGTGGTGAGCGGGGGCTACTCTTCGATGCAGCGCTCCGGCTTCTCACTGCAGTGGCCTCTCTTGCTGCAGAGCACAGGCCGCAGGTGGCACGGCTTCAGTAGTTGCAGTGCGGAGACTCAGTAGTTGTGGCTTGTGGGCTCTCGGAGCACTGGCTCAGAGGTTGTGGCACATGGCCTGTTACTCCATGCATATTGGATCTTCCTGGACCAGGGATTGAACCTGTGTCCTTTGCATTGCAAGGCAGATTCTTAACCACTGGACTACCAGGGAAGCCCCCCAAATTAACTTTTAGAAATGAACAAGTGCATCAATAATAGAAAACGAAGAACTGATAAGGTTTCAAAGCCTCATGGTGATTAAGAGTATCACGAGTTTGGAACCTTAACAATTTTAATATCATGGAACAGACTGACAGAGAAGATGCAAGAATAGTACAAAGGATTCTCATCCAGAGCCACCAATTGTTAACGTTTTGCTTTAAAATTCTTTCCTCATTTATGTACATATCACTGTCCTACATCCTAAGTCTCAAGGCAAAATCACTGCTGTAGGTTGGGTTCCCCAGGAAACAGACTTTGAGACTCAGATTTGTATGAGAGGGATTCATTAGGAAGCACTCTCAGAAACCACATTTAGAGTAGGGAGCGAGCCAGGCCTGGGCCAAGGGAAAAACTGAACTGCAATGCATTTGCGACAGAGGTCTCGGCCAATCCTCCTGGGAGCTCTGGGGCTGGAACAGCTCTTCACAGTTGTCCTGCCTTGAAGCAAGGTGGCTGGCCCATATCCACAAGTCATGGAAAGTAGGTTCTCTCAGGGATGGGGCAGGACTTTTAGGCAGAGAGGTTTTCTCAGTTGCTGGGAGTTGAAAGAGAAATCAGCTGAGACCCCTTGGGTGCCAGCTCTCCCAGCAGCTGAGTGAACAAGTGCCTTGATTTTGAACCAGGAATCTGGGAAACACCACAGCATCCACTACAGACACCACCTCTGTGATTTCACTTTACTACTATATTTACTCAGGACAAATGCTTCAGAGGGACAGCTTCTAGAAGCCACCTACATTGCTCATCACTACTTCTTTAAACTTCCCATGTGGTGGAGTGGTAAAGCATCTACCTGCCAATGTAGGAGACGCGGGTTCAATCCCGGATAGGGAAGATCCACTGAAGTAGGAACTGGCAACCCACTCCAGTATTCTTGCCTGGGAAATCCCACGGACAGAAGAGCCTGGCAGGCTACAGTCCAGGGGAGTGACAAAGAGTTAGACACGACTGAGTGACTGAGTGCACACGTCTTCAAGCCAGAAAGGGTGCATCATATCTTTCTCACTCTGGAATCTCTGACTTCTTCTAACACCAGCAAGAGCAGGGTGCCCCAACCCCTGCTCTGTTAGGAACCAGGCTGCACAGCAGGAGGTGAGTAAGCCAGTGAAGCTTCAGCTGCCACTCCCCATTGCTCTCCACCACTTGCATTACTGCCTGAACCATCCCCTCCCCGTGGAAAACTGTCTTCCACAGAACTGGTCCCGCTGCCAAAAAGGTGGGGGGACCATTGAGCTAGAGAAAACTCTGCTTATAATAAGGAGTTCACGTGATTAGATTAAGCCCACCTGAATACTCCCTTTTCTGCCATATAATGTAATGTAATCATGGGAGTGATAATTCATCATAATTCACAAGTTATCATCACATTCAAAAGAGAGGGGATTCAATAAAGGCAAGGGTCACTGAGGTCTAGTCACAGAATTCTGCCTACCACAGTAGTCAAATGTACAAATACTTATAAAAATAGTATTTAATAGTTTGCTCTTTTTTTGGCTAATGTCTAAGAAATCCTTCCCTATTCCAATGTGGAAAAGATATTCTATATTTTCTTCTAAACATTCTGAAGTTTTGCTTTTTCACTTTTAAGTCCTTAATTCCTCCAGGATACATTCTTGTGTGGGCTTCCCTGGTGGCTCGGATGGTAAAGAATCTGCACAAAATATGAGATCCCTGGGTTGGGGAAGATCCCCTGAAGAAGGGAATGGAAACCCATACCAGTATTCTTGCCTGGAGAATCCCACGGACAGAGGAGCCTAGTGGGCTACAGTCCATGGGGTTGCATAGTCAGACAGGACTGAGTGACTAACACACACACACACACACACACACACACACACACACATTCTTGTGCACAATATGAGACAGAGACCTAATTGCACTTTTTCCAACATGATAAACGAATTTCCTGGTACTGTTAAGCAGTTGGTCCTCTCCCCACCAATGCGGAACACCACCTCTGTCACACACCCAGGTAGCACAGCTGTACAGGTCTGTTCTCAGAGCTCTATCCTCTGCTCCGTTGGCCACGCACCTACCCCTGCATCACCACCACACTGCCATGTTCAGAGCTCTTGGTTCTTGTGACCTAGAAAGGCAAGCCCTCCACCTTATTCTTCTTCAGGAACATTTTGGACATGCCTGACCTTCTGCTCCTTTCAGATGAGTTCTGGGATTAGCCGATCAAACTCCATGTTTAAAATCCTTTTGGGACTTTGATTTCAAATGTACTCAATCAGTGATTCTCAACTTGGGGCAATTTTTGTCCCCAGGAGACATCTGATCACATCTGCAGACATTTCTGGTTCTCACAAAAGGAAGGGGTGTGAGATAGTAGCATCTAGTGGGTATAGGCCAGAGATAAGGCTCAACAACCTACACTGCACAGGGCGGTCCCCACATCAAAGTGTTATCTGGCTTAAAATGTCAATAGTACCAGGCTTTAGAAACCCTCCACTAAATTTGTGCAATTTGGAGACAACTGATACTTGCCATTTTTTTTACACTTTCAATAAAAATATATATATATTTCATTATTTAATTCATTTAAATTTTTAGAATATCCTTGGAGACTTCCCATACCTCTGGTGAGTCCAGAAATGTCTCAGTATACCATTTCTAGTCTTCAATTATTGTACAATAAATAAGTTGCTTGGAGTTCCTCATAACTGTTATTACCAGAAGTAGACCTGAAATACTGTCAGTGAAACTTAGCACTAGCACAATTCCATTTTTATAAAAACAATTTCTCTCTAGTTATTCATCTTCATATTTATTTGTATGGGTGGATAGCAAGATGCCTAGAATTTACATTCATCTGATATTAATTATGGCTCTTTCTGAGTGATTGGATTGGAAGTGATTAAGTCTTTACAATGGGCCTATTTTTTTTTATTACAAGAATAAGGTGATTTTTCTGAAACAAAAGAAGAAAAATTATTGGACTAGAAGCAAATATTCTAAGATGTTAATAGTGGTTGGTTTAGGGAGGTAGAGGTATAGGCTGCTGTTTATTTCTTTTTTGTATATTTATTTTTAAATTTTAAAAAAATCACTGCTTACACTTTCATCAGCGTAAATGTTTTAGTAGCAACCACACACGTGCCGTTGAGACTGCATGTGACAAAGCCACCCAGTGTGGCTCTACATCAACTCTCCAGAAATAGAAGGTTCACTGTGGGAAAAGGCTGGTGGTTTGTTTGTTGGTTTTAATTTACATATTGTTTGTTTATTTTTGTGGTGGGTCTCCGCTGCTTTGCACGGGCTTCCTCTAGTTGCAGTGAGTCGGGGCCCCTCTCTAGCTGGGGTACGTGGGCTTCTCGTTGCAGTGACTTCTCTTGCCGTGGAGCATGGGCCCTAGGCTCACAGGCTTCAGCAGTTGTGGCGTACAAGCTCAGGACTTGTGGTTCACAGGCTCTAGAGCACAGGCTCAGTGGCTGTGGCGCACAAGCTTAGTTGCAACACGTGGAATCTTCCTAAACCAGGGATTGAACCTGTGTCCCTTGCATTGGCAGGCAGATTCCTACCCATTGTGCCAGCAGGCAAGTCCAACATGGGTGTTTTTGCTTATTAAAGTATGGTAAAAACTTTGAATTCTAACTTTTGGTTCAACAGGAATCATATGCAATTTTTTAGGGAAATATTTCTATGATGTACAATATTATTACATTTAACACAGGCCAGAGTAATCCTTATCCGATACAGGTAAAGTTCCATTGTAAAGAACAGTACCACTAAAGAGTTCTTTACGGAAGACTGATGACCCACAGAGGTAATGTTTAGCTGGTGTAGTTGTAAGCAGTGTCTCTGGTGATAGTTTTATAATTATCACCTCTAAGGAAAGGCCCTCATTCTGATGCTTACAGCTCAGAAAAGCTGAGTTATATCACCATGCTTTACATAGCTTTCTGTCTCGCCATCCTTCAGCTCATCTCTTCCTTCAAACAACAAAATCATCCAAACAAAAAATACCCAAGCTATCCACCTGAATTAAAACCCGAGGAAAACATCTAGAAATAGGAAAAAAAAAAAAAAAAAAAGGAGTAGAAGCAGCGATGTGTATATAACACCTTCTCTGAAGTATCTTTTTTCCCTTGCTAATTCACCACAAAGAAGTGAGGCACAGCTGTTTCAGCTCAGGATCCTAAAGCCAGGGTATCAGATTTCTACCAATGCATTCAATTTTACATTTCATTATAACTAAATAATTCAGAAGCATCTTTAAATTCCTTCTGATGGAAATTTACCTGTATGAAACTATAACTTGCCTTCATTTTCTCAAACTCGAATGTTAGAGTCATTTTCAATTTCCGTCTTTCTTCTCCAATATATCATCTATGTATCCATTCTCTCTCTATATTCTATCTTTAAATATTACCTTTCCCTCATTTCAATAACCTTTGAGCCGGTCCTATATTGAAACAACTGTCTCCTAGAAGCTTTCCTCCAGTTTGTAGCTCCTTCATTTCTACACAAAGCAATAAGAATTATCTTCCACCAACAGCTGTTTTCAGTAATAAGAAAGCTAAGTTCTGTGACTAAGCTGAACATCCCTTCTGTTCTCCAAGGCCTACAATGGATCCTAGTTGCTATTTGTGTCAAACTGAAATTTCCAAATCTTGCTCATTATGTACTTTATAAACTGTGTGGAGTACTCTCAACTATCTGCCCACATTTTTTTACATATTAAAATTTATATTTTCTATTCCATTTAATCTGACAACCATGTATTATCATGATTAATTCATTTCTTGTATTCTTTCCCAATATGGTAGGGACTATTTGTTGTCCCCTATATTTATTCTCTCCTTCTTCCTTAACAATAGATTTTCTTTCATCTGGGCACATGGCTATTATATAAAGACTACATCTCTCAGCCTTTCTTGAAGGTAGGAGCATCCATGTAACTAAGTGCTAAACAATAAGAGTACGTAAGCCAAAACGTTATGTAAGCAATTTCCATAAATATCCTTAAAGGGAAGGGGCATTCATATTTTCAACCCTTCCTCCTTCCTACTGGCTAGAAGGCAGATGTAACGGCTGGAGGCAAGCAGCCATCTTGGAGAATAAAGTGGAGGTTACATGGTGAGTTTGGTGGAGCAACAAGACAGAAAGAGCCCTGACATCATGAAGAACCGTACTGGTCCTAGAGTACTTAGTTCTGGATTATTTTTAGAAGAGAGAAGTTCTTACTATGTTTACACCACTACCAGTTTTGTGGCCCCAATACTGTCACTCGTGGGTGCCCCTAATTTTAACTGATCCACACATCTCCAAGTTATCATTTGCTGTTTTTCCTGTCCCATTAATAATGCCTCCTAATAAATTTTCTTATCTTCCCCAGGCCCAGCTGAATGATCAGTTTTCTTTCTTCTTTTAAAATAGTTTCAGATTCAAATACCTACATGGATATGGTTAGTATTGCTAAGCTTACTTAATCCAATTTTTTTTTAACACAAACACGTACTTCTAGATATCCCCTTTGTATGTAGGTGATACACAGTGATGGTAAATGAAATTTTAAAATCATGTAACAGATTTTTAAGCAAACTTACTACAGCTTTTATATCTGAAAATTCATTATTCACTTTAAATCTTCACTACAAATGCACTTCAATGATGCTGTCATTCACCAAAACTCTTTTTGAACATCGTTTTGTTTTTGAAACTGACTGAAAGCCCATCACTGGATATAACCTCTGTGAGAGCAGAAATACACCCAATTTGTTTACCAGGCCTAGTCAACAATGTCTGGCACATAGTACGCAGGTACTCAATGCATGTTTGTGGTATGAAAAAAATGAATTGTAGCAAAACTTCTTCATTTGCAGGTAGATTGATTTTTTTGAATAGTCAAAAGGTATTCAGAGCTCAGTATAATTGAATAAGAAGCTATCATAAAGCTGGGAAATACCATTTTGGGTTTAAAAAAGGCAGTGACTGTAAGGCAATAAGCTAGATTTTCTTATATGAATCACAAAAATGGCTCAGAGTTGAGCTACTTCTGCAGCTATTTAGGGACTCATCTCCGAGGCTGACGGTAAGGGGTGCCAAGCTTGCTCCACATCTCAGAGCATCTGCACCGCTGTCTGCTCTGCCCAAAGACCCCAGGTATACCTGGAGAGCTCCCTCACTTCATTCAAGTCTCTGTTTAAATCTCTGCCCCCTCCAAAAGAACCTCCCTCACTACCCGACCTAAAGTAAAGCCATTCCTGTCCCTCTCTCCTGTCACTGCTTCCCTTTTCTTTACAGGACTTGACACTATCTGACACAGTATTTTACATCTGTTTTATTTATGTGTGCTTAATATCTATCTCTACCACTAGAATATTTGCTACATGATGAGAGGGGCTTTGTTTTATTCGCTGCTATCGCTCCAAATTTCTGCTAGATATCCCAATTTCAAATTAAAAATTTAATAAACATATTTATAATGAAAGAAAGGAAGAGGAAAAGAAATGGAAGAAGGAAGAACAAATGGTAACAGAGAAGTAGCAAAAGGGATGCAGAAACTCTAGGTTAAAGTCATAATTGGTTATTTTACTCTGTTACTTCATTTTAGGTATCAGTTTGAATTTAAAGCTTCTATTAGAAAATTTCAGAATGTGTCTCTGGCTCTTTCAAGACTTATTTCAAAGAAACAGGTCCCCAAAGAAAGAGGTCCCACTACTTTTTATAAGTGTTTGGTTGGTATTTATTAATACTATTATAATTACAATGCCCTCCTCATTTACTCTTTTTCAACTGCCTAGTCCACACCAGTACAAATGGAGTGAACGTTTGAGAACTCTTGACTTGTCAGAATAGTAGTATACTTTAATGATTTTTAGCAGGATTGCTTTGTATTGGCCTTAATATTAACATTTTAATTTTTCAATATTTAACTGACACCTGGGATGTCTCTCTTTAAAGATCTTGCTTAATATAGCTACATGATAAAGCTGGGAGGCAGGCTTTTGAAAATGCTCTCAACTATGTGCTCCTATATGTAGATGTTACCCCTACTATGTGCCTCACTATAGCACAAAGCGTAGTTGCTTTCAAGGGCCTTCATTTCACTAATATTTCTGCTCCTTCACACTGTCCATTTTTCACACACAATTTATTAACAGGGTTTATACTGGAGAAGTTAGAGCAGAAGGACATCCCTTTGTTGTTGTTGAGTCACTAAGTTGTATCCGACTCTTTTTGACCACGTGGACTGTAGCCCGCCAGGCTTGTCTGTCCACGGGATTTCCCTTTATGTTTCAGCAAATTCAGTAGAAAAGATAACTGCATTTTCTTTCTGATTTCTATATAACATTATAAATAAGTGCGTTCTTTTCCAAGAAAGACTACTTTTCAGTGGTTCAGATTTAAAGTTTTAGGTAAAGGAAAGGGTTATATAACACAGGAAACTGTCCTAGAAGAGTTTTAATGCATTCTCAGAATTTGGAGGCACATTTTTTAATGTCAATGTCTTGATTTGGAGGATCAAAGAATGCACATGTGGGCACACCCAGACCCCTAGTCTCTCAACACAGTTCTCCTTCATCTCCAGTTATGATTAACATCTTAAAACTCAATCAGGATGCCAAATAGGGCAGTACTAGTCTAATACCTTTAAAGCTCAAAAACATTTTATTTGAATCCCAGATAACTGCATTCAGAAATAGTCATAAAATTTTCTACTGAACAGTATCCTTCCTCACTGTTGTCTACAGTATGATGTCTAATGTAGTAACAGTACTACTAATATAGCATTAGTACTTCAGTACTAAAACCCAATGTTTTCTACTTTTTAGTTGTTCTTAAATGATACCCATTGCACTTTAGGCCAATGCCCATTATACTCACTTTTATTATGTAGCCGTGCAACCTTAAGAAGCTTATTCTTCTTCTCTGAAACAGGAATTTCTGGTGTGGGGGCAGAAGCACACGCTGTTGGTGAGTTACCCGTACCGGGTAATCTTTTCGGAAATGCCACAGAGTAGGAGGTACGCCGTCTAGTCCGACATGCTACTTCCCTCTCTCTATGCAGCAACTGTTCGTCCATCAGCAACGTTATAACTTGTTTTGACTTTTCCCGGATATAATAACCTGAAAAATACATTAACTGGCTTAGAAAGTTTTAATTAAGGCTGCCACAAAATTTTATCTAAGAAAAATGAGGAAAAAATGAAAACATAAGCAAAGTGTAAAAACCTTTAGCAAATGGAGAGGGAAACCCAAATTACATTAGCACTGTCAATGACTGTACTCCTGTTCTTATGCTTTAAGAAGTATGCATATGATGAAATCTCATCATACACTGGCATTACATTTTTCATCCTATATATGCTATTGGGTTTTTCTTTTGAAAGCACTACATTATTTATTTCATTTTTCAAACTGGCATTGATCACCACCTAATACTGTACTATATAGGTGTCTGTTTACTGGTT
Organism: Antilocapra americana; assembly: GCA_007570785.1. NCBI lineage: Eukaryota > Metazoa > Chordata > Mammalia > Artiodactyla > Antilocapridae > Antilocapra > Antilocapra americana. The sequence continues at coordinate 8,371,051 of ML663560.1, read as the reverse complement.
TATTGGTTTCTCACCAATACAAGCTCCATGAGGGCAGAGGCTCTTTAGTGTCTAGAAGAATGATCGGCACACAGTAAATGAAAGTGAAAGTCGCTCAGTCAGGTCCGACTCTTTGCCACCCTATGGACTCTACAGTCCATGGAGTTCTCCAGCCCAGAATACTGGAGTGGGTAGCCGTTCCCTTCTCCAGGGGATCTTCCCAACCCAGGGACTGAACCTAGGTTTCCCGCATTGCAGGCAGATTCTTTACCAGCTGAGTCACAAGGGAAGTCCAAGAATACTGGAGTGGGTAGCCTAACCCTTCTCCTGCAGATCTCCCCGACCCAGAAATAGAACTGGGGTCTCCTGCATTGCAGATGGATTCGCTACCAACTGAGCTATTAGAGAAGCCTATAGTAAATACTTAATGAATATTTACTGAGTGAATGAATCAATAAAGGAGAAATTTACCAAAAAGTCTCCATTTTCTTCTTGATGCAGTGCAAATGGAGCCAGACAGATGAAAAAATACTGGTTGCCAATTTACAGTTTAGCTGCCTGAGAAAGTTGCTTGGCCTGAAATAATTTCTCAGAACCTTCCTAATTGGAAAAGGTTAGAAATAGAAATTGTGATCCACATAGTCAAAGGCTTTGGCATAGTCAATAAAGCAGAAATAGATGTTTTTCTGAAACTCTCCTGCTTTTTCAATGATCCAGCAGATGTTGGCAATTTGATCTCTGGTTCCTTTTCTAAAACCAGCTTGAACATCTGGAAGATCATGTTTCACGTATTGCTGAAGCCGTGCTTGGAGAATTTTAAGCATTACTTTACTAGCGTGTGAGATGAGTGAAATTGTGCAGTAGTTTGAGCATTCTTTGGCATTGCCTTTCTTTGGGATAGGAATGAAAACTGCCCTTTTCCAGTTCTGTGGCCACTGCTGAGTTTTCCAAATTTGCTGGCATATTGAGTGCAGCACTTTCACAGCATCATCTTTCAGGATTTGAAATAGCTCAACTGGAATTCCATCACCTCCACTAGCTTTGTTCATAGTGATGCTTCTGCTGGATTACTGAAAAAGCAAGAGAGTTCCAGAAAAACATCTATTTCTGCATTATTGACAATGCCCAAGCCTTTGACTGTGTGGATCACAATAAACTGTGGAAAATTCTGAAAGAGATGGGAATACCAGACCACCTGACCTGCCTCTTGAGAAACCTGTATGCAGGTCAAGAAGTAACAGTTAGACTGGACAGGAAACAACAGACTGGCTCCAAGTAGGAAAAAGAGTACGTCAAGGCTATATATTGTCATCCTGCTTATGTAAATTATATGCAGAGTACATCATGAGAAATGCTGGGCTGGATGAAGCACAAGCTGGAATCAAGATTGCCAGAAGAAATATCCATAACCTCAGATATGCAGATGACACCACCCTTATGGCAGAAAGTGAAGAACTAAAGAGCCTCTTGATGAAAGTGAAAGAGGCGAGTGAAAAAGTTAGCTTAAAGCTCAATATTCAGAAAACTAAGATCATGGCATCTGGTCCCATCACTTCATGGCAAATAGATGGGCAAACAGTGGAAACAGTGGCTGACTTATTTTCCTGGGCTCCAAAATCACTGCAGATGGTGACTGCAGCCATGAAATTAAAAGATGCTTACTCCTTGGCAGGAAAGTTATGACCAACCAAGACAGCATATTAAAAAGTAGAGACATTACTTTGTCAACAAAGGTCCATCTACTCAAGGCTATGGTTTTTCCAGTGGTCATGTATGGATGTGAGAGCTGGAGTATAAAGATAGCTGAGTGCCAAAGAATTGATGCTTTTGAACTGTGGTGTTGGAGAAGACTCTTGAGAGTCCCTTGGACTGCAAAAAGATCCAACCAGTCCATCCTAAAGGAGATCAGTCCTGAGTGTTCATTGGAAGGACTGATGTTGAAGCTGAAACGCCAGTACTTTGGCCACCTGATGTGAAGAACTGACTCACTGGAAAAGACCCTGATGCTGGGAAAGATTGAGGGCAGGAGAAGAAGGTGACAACAGAGGTTGAGATGGTTGGATGACATCACCAACTCAATGGACATGGGTTTGGGTGGACTCCTGGAGTTGGTGATGGACAGAGAGGCCTAGCGTGCTGCGGTTCATGGGGTCGCAAAGAGTCAGACACGACTGAGTGACTGAACTGAACTGAGAACTAGAAATTACGGGGCAGATGTGGAACATACTACTTGGAGTCTGCATGGATGGGTGGCTTTGAGGACAGTTGCAATAGTTCAAAGGGAGAAGCAGGTACCTTGAGCAGAATGTCAAACACAAGGATGAGTGACTTCTCCCCACAGCCTCTGGGCTCCTTCCTGAGAAGCAGTCTGCAGCATCAGGACAGTGAGGCCACAGCAGTTCATAGAAATTTGAGAAGAAATCATCCCGAAGTGAACTTCCCATTCAAGAATGCCCACTGCCCTAGCCACCTCCCATCATCCCCGAGATACTGGAGAGTAGGAACCTGAATGTTTTAAAGCATCATAGTTGAAAGTGAAAAATTCAAGAACCCAATAAACCTGTTTCAATGATGAAGTCAATAATAACAATAGTAATAAGATGGCATCTACTTACTTCTTACCAATACATTTCCGAAAAGAATGAGTACATAGTACTAAAATATAATGGGCTTCCCTGGTGGCTCAGTTGTAAAGAATCCGTGTGCGAATGCAGAAGACATGGGTTCAATCCCTGGGTTGAGAAGATCCCCTGGAGAAGGAAATGGCAACCCATTCCAATATTCTTGCCTGGGAAATCCCATGGACAGAGGAGCCTGGAGGGTTACAGTTCATGGGATCGCAAAAGAGTCGACACGATTTAGCACCTAAACAACAACAAACTAAACTAGAATAGTACTGAAAATAGTTAGGCAGCAACTGCTTTGTGTTTGAGAAAAAGGGAGAAAAAAAGGGGACTGAAGAGGGGGAGAGAGAGAGAGAAGGAGGGAAGGAGAGGGAGAAAGAGAGACAAAGAGAGGAGAGGGAGGGAGAGAGAAAACAGATTCTCCAAAATAGGAAATTAAACTACGCAACAGATCAACAGCCAGATACCAAATAAGACACATCAAGATGGAAAGCTTGTTAGTTGAGGTGAAGGTTAAAACAAAAACAAAGCTATATACCATTTCATTGGGAATCGTTTGGTTATTAGTGACAGAACCTCAGTTTGAGCTGGTCATAGGAAAATCAGGAGTTGCAACTGGGGTACAGATACAAATGAAGCAGAGACTAGAAAACTGCCAGCACCCTCACCCAGCCACCTCCGCTTCCCTCTGTGTAATGCCTTTTCTCTTCTCACAGGTCCACTTCTTCAATCTGGATGTGGAAAAGGCCACGGGCAGCTCCATATTCACACCTCAGACTGTGTCACCTGAGAAGTCTCCTTCTTCATTTATGCAAATTTGAAAATTTTAGGAGAATGACACTGAGTGGCCCAGCTTGAAAGTCACCCACCTGTCACTATGGCCATAGAGTAGGATGCTACCATTGGCAGCCCCCATTAGAAAGACACAGTGGGTTAAAATGAGTGAAATAATGCCATTTACAGCGACACTGATGGACCTAGACATGGTCATACTGAGTGAAGTCAGTCAGACAGAGAAGGAGAGACACCATATGGCCTTCATTATATGTGGAATCTAGAAAGAAATGATACAGATGAACTTAGGAAAAATAGACTTACAGGCTTAAGAGGACAAAATTATGGTTGCTGGGCTGGGGTCGGGGGGAGGATGGGGGAAGGGATAGTTAGGGAGTTTGGGATGGACATGTACACATTGTAATGTCTAAAATGGATAACCAGCAAGGACGAACTGTATAGCACATGGAACTCTGCTCAATGGTATGTGGCAACCTGGATGAGAGGAGGGTTTGGGAGAGAATGGATACATGTAAATGTCTGGCTGAGTCCTTCTACTGTTCACCTGAAACTATCAAAACACTGTTTGTTACCTGGCTTTACCCCAATACAAAATCAAAAGTTTTTAAAAAATTCTTGAATTTTGTACCCATATGAAATGATGGGTGTTCACTAAACTTATGGTGATAATAATTTAATGATGTATGTAAGTATACTGCATATCTTAAACTTATACAGGTTCTTTACCACTAGTGCTACCTGGGAAGTCCCATACGTCAAATACACCTCAATAAAACTAGAAGAAAAATTAAAAAAAAAAAAGACACAGTGGAGTGAGAGGAGGATCAACAGGATAGAAAAAGGAATGAGGAAAAAGCCAGTAGGAACAATCCTCCCAAACTCAAAGGACGAGAACATGCAAAGCTCTAGATCAACTATGCAACAGGCAAGTCTCAAGGACGTTAACTTATGCAGTTGTTTAACCATTTCCTGTACACTTTAAGTTTCAGGAAATATTCTAAGTAGTGGGGGCACCGGTGAGGAAAAGACAGACAAGGTCCCTTATGAAGATAATTTCAGATAAAAGTTCATGTTTTACAGGAAATGAAGAAGAGAGATGTGCTAACATCAATTCAGGGCCGGTCAAGGAAAGTCTCACTGAGGTATTTACATATCAGCTGAGGCTTAAACAGCAAGAAAAAGCCAGCTGCGCAGACCTGCCTGCGGAGAGCTCCTGGCAGAGGGAACAGCCCAGATTTCGCTTCTTCAGGAAAGGCTCCTACTGAGAGATAACAACCCCTTTCCACCTCACCCTACACGTACCTCAGGGCCTCATTTGTTACATTAGGCCCCAGCTGCACACAGTCACTGGCACCCCACTCCAGTACTCTTGCCTGGAAAATTCCATGGATGGAGGAGCCTGGCAGGCTCCAGTCCATGGGGTCACAGAGTCGGACGCGACTGAGCAACTTCACTCACTTTCACTTTCACACACTCACAGCACGAAATCTTGTCTTTCAGAGGCTTCCATGGTTTGTAACTGTCTGGGTGATAAATGTCTTTTTTCCTCCATTACAGTACAATATCCACGAAGGCCAAAACTATCTTTGTTCGTTTAAGAGAAACTTAAGAAACATCTGTATGTTTCACAAGCTGGAATCCAGACTGCTGGGAGAAATATCAGAAACCTCAGATATGCAGATGACACCATCCTAATGGCAGAAAGCGAAGAGGAACTGAAGAGCCTCTTGATGAAGGTGAAAGAGGAGAGTGAAAAAGCTGGCTTGAACCTCAACATTCAAAAAACTAAGCTCATGGCATCCAGTCCCATCACTTCATGGCAAATGTTCAGTCGCTCAGTCACGTCCAACTCTTTGCAACCCCATGGGCTGCAACATGCCAGGCTTGCCCCAGGCTTTACCCACTGAGTCACAGGGAAGCCCAGTCTATATGGTGAAAGAAATCAGATAGTCGTTGCCTCTAGGAAAAAGAGAGGATTGACTGGAAAGGGTAAAAATGGAACTTTCTGGGATGATGGAAATGTTCTTTATTTTGAGTGGGTGATGGATATGTTTATCAACATTTGCCAAACTGTACACTTAAGATCTGTGTGTTTTAGAGTACATAAATTATATCGCAATAAAGCACTATTAGCATTAAAAATATACTTTAAAAATAATTTATAGTAAAGAAATGGAAAATATTGTTACTAAAGGAGTCAGTTATCACTTTTATATCTTTTACGTTCCTAAAAGTCAATTGCTATAAATTTGCTGAAAGTATAAATACATAAAGGTATTAATCATCCATTCACCAAATACCTGTTGGGTGATCTACACCCAGGCATCGTACTGAGTACTAGGAACACTATTATCACCCTCAAGAAATTCAAGTTTGGGGAACTTCCCGAGTGGCTCAGTGGTTAAGGATCCGTCTTCCAATGCAGGGTATGCGAGTTTGATCCCTGATCAGGGAACTATGACCCCACGTGCCGTGGGGCAACTGAGCCCACGCACCACAACTACTGGAGCCCTGTGCTGCAATGAAGATCCCAAGAACCACAATTAAGTTCCAACACACCAAAAATAAGGAAACAAATATTTTTTTAAAAAAGAAAAGAAATTCAAGTTTTGTAAGGGATACAGACACGGGTACTCTGACAAAGGTATACACACACTGTGGACATAAAGGAGAAGATGGTACACTCTACCTGAGGATGTCAAGGAGATTCAGGACTCTTGAATCAAATGTGGAAACACAGCACCTTTTCTGAGGAGTTTGAGCCTTACCTGTAATCGGCCCTAAGTCAAAGGTAAAAGAAAACTGGCCAGTCACCCCAGCATATCGAGTTACTTGCCCAAATTAGTTATACCTGAGTGAAGGATTTTTGTTTTAATTGGAGGATAACCGCTTTACAATACTGCGTTGGCCGCTGCCGTACACCAACATGGGTCAGCCATAGGAGCGCACGTGTCCCCTCCCCCTTGAATCTCCCTTCCACCTCCCACTCCATCCCACCCCTCTAGGTTGTCACAGAGCACCAGATTTGAGCTTCCTGCAAGTGAAGGACTTTTTAAGCCATGAGAGCTACAAGTAAAGAGTATAAGGGATACATTTCTTATACCATCTTTGACCTAAATAACTCTGAAACATGCCAAAAAGGATAAACTGCTCAGCTCCTGCTCCAGATTAGTGAACAGAGCTAGTTCAGTTCTCAGGCTCTTCCTATCTGCTATGTGTAACTAGTCAAATGCTTGGTCAAGTCTGGAGACGGGCACATGTTGACAAGACCAAGTAGAAGTGTGACGAGCATCAGGAGGATGGGGAAAATATCATTCATTCATTCACCAATGCGCTGCAGTAGTTAAGAATATAGATTCTGAAATCGAAACAACTAGATTGTAATCCTGGCTCTGTCACTAACTAGCCATGTGAACTATTAGGTTGGTACAAAGGTAACTGAGGTTTTGCATTGTTGAAATTTGCTGTTTGATATTAGAGTATTTTCTTAAATAAATTTTGTTATGTTTACAGTATCTTAATGTGTATTTCTTGCTTTATGATTTTTTGCTAATGACTTATTACTTGCTCTGTATTTTATATGTATTTTAGACTATGAAAATGATGTTAGACAAAAAGCAAATTTGAGCAATTTTCTTATTCAAGTTCAAAATGGGGCGTAAAGCAGAAGAGACAACTTGCAACATCAGCAATGCGTTTGAACCAGGAACTGCTCATGAACGTACAGTACAGTGATGACTTGAGAAGTTCTGCAAAGGAGACGAGAGACTTGAAGATGAGGACTGTGGTAGTTGACAACAACAAACTAAGAGCAATCATCAAAGCTGATCCTCTTACAACTATGTGAGACGCTGCCAGAGAACTCAACATTGACCATTCTACAGTCATTTGGCATTTGAAACAAATTGAAAAGGTGAAAAAAGCTCCATAAGTGTCTCATGAGTTGACCAAAAATGAAAAAAAAATTGTTTTGAAGCATCTTCTTCTCTTATTCTATGCAACAACAGCTAACCATTTCCCAATCAGACTGTGGCATTCAATAAAAGTGGATTTTATCCAACAATTGGCGATGACCAGCTCAGTGACTGGACTGAGAAGAAGCTCTAAAGCACTTCCCAAAGCCAAATTTACACCAAAAAAAGGTCATGGTCACTGTTTGGTGGTTTGCTGCCAGTCTGAACCACTACAGCTTTCTGAATCCCAGTGAATCCATTACCTCTGAGAAGTATGCTCATAAATCGACGAGATACACTGAAAATGCCAACACCTGCAGCTAGCACTGGTCAGTAGAATGGGTTCACTTCTCCACGACAGCACCTGACCGCATGTCACACAAACAATGCTTCAAAAGTTAAATGAATTGGGCTACAAAGTTTTGCCTCATCCGCCATATTCACCTGACTTCTCACCAACTGACCGACACTTCTTCAAGCATCTCAAAACTTTTTGCAGGGAAAATGCTTCCACAACCAGCAAGAGGCAGAAAACGCTTTCCAAGAGTTCATAGAATCCTGAGGCACAGATTTTGAAGGTCATGTATTTATTTTAAATGTTTTGAGATAAACATTTGACTCATTGCTTTAAATTTACTTCACCTGAAAAGCTGTCTGGAGGTTGAAGAAAACCATATTGAGAACATTATTTGAAAATGTTAACGTACTACCTGCAAATAAATTTCTCTCATTTCCCACCTTTTCTGACTTGTTTTCTCAACTTTTTTCCCCAGTAGTATCACTGCTATTAATCATTGAGCATGTTCTTTGTGATAGGCACCGCTGTAACCTTGGAGATGAAGCCTGGACAAAACAGACACAGATGTTCCTGCCCTCATGAAACTTACTCTCTAGTAGGAGAAGATATATCATAAATAATAAGATGAAACATACCAGCATCTGGTAAGAAATATCATGAAGAAAAAGAAAACAGAATGTGCATCACATATCAGTGCAAAGAGTGGGCAGGGCTGCTTTTTTGTAAATAGCGTAGATCTAGAAGCCTGCGTGAGCTTCCCTTGTGGCTCAGGTGGTAAAGAATCCACCTGCAATGCAGGAGACTCCGGTTTGATTCCTGGGTTGTGAAGATCCCCTGGAGGAGGGCATGGCAACCCACATCAGTATTCTTGCCTGGAGAATCCCCATGGACAGAGGTGCCTGGTGGGCCACTGTCCATGGGGGTCACCAAGAGTCAGACATGACTGAGCAACTCAGCACAGCACAGCACAGCACAGAAGCCTGCACTAATAAGATGACTTTTTGAGCAGAGATCTGAAGCATGCAAAAAGCACTGCAGGTATCTGAGGACTCCAGGCAAAGGGAACAGCAAGTACAAAGATCATGGAGGGAAAAAAAAGACTTTTTTCTATAATATCTTCTACTTTTATCTTTTCTCTGGTCTCTTCTTGATAACCTGTATCTATGGTATGATCCAGCTGTAGATTACTTGGATCACTATAATTTCTCCGTGATTAATTTCTCCCTACAGACTTCACTCTGCTTTTTTTCTTCTCTGATTGAACAAAAGCATTCTTACCAAGCAGTTTTTCAAGGATCACATTCCTTTCTTCAAATCTCTTGCTATTTTTATGACTTGCATTCAATAAAAATTTACCAATCATTTAACATATGGTATATATCCTCAGAATTTAGATAAGGACAGATATACATAATAGATAAGATACATTATAAAAATGCCACTCTGATATTATGCATAAACTTCTGTAGCAATTATTTCTGCCCAGTGAAGAAAGGAAGAGAGTTGGGGGTACAAAGTAAGAGGCTTCTGAGCTAGGATCTGAAGACCAAATAGGAGTTCAAAGAGCAGACATCAAAGAAAGACTATTACAGGGAAGAAGAAACATCTTAAGTACAAGTAGAGATGTATAAGCAAATAATATATCAGGACTGCTTGGTGATACAATGCACTAGATTGAAAACTAAAGAAATGAGCAGAAAGGTAGATTGGGAACACATTGACAGTCCTGACATTATCATGAGAACCAGTCGTTTTGAACTATTTCAATAGCACGTCTCGTCAATAACAAAGTTTTACACATGTAGCCACCCCCTAAATATATGTATATATTTATTCATACATATATGCAGATATATACATATACATATATCTCAGATATGCAGATGACACCACCCTTATGGAAGAAAGTGAAGAGGAACTAAAAAGGCTCTTGATGAAAGTGAAGAGGAGAGTGAAAAAGTTAGCTTAAAGCTCAATATTCAGAAAACTAAGATCATGGCATCTGGTCCCATCACTTCATGGCAAATAGATGGGGAAGCAGTGGAAACAGTGTCAGACTTTATTTTGGGGGGCTCCAAAATCACTGCAGATGGTGATTGCAGCCATGAAAGTAAAAGATGCTTACTCCTTGGAAGGAAAGCTATGATCAACCTAGACAGCACATTAAAAAGCAGAGACACTGCTTTGCCAACAAAGGTTCATCTACTCAAGGCTGTGGTTTTTCCAGTGGTCATGTATGATGTGACAGTTGGACTGTGAAGAAAGCTGAGCGCCAAAGAATTGATGCTTTTGAACTGTGGTGTTGGAGAAGACTCTTGAGAGTCCCTTGGACTGCAAGGAGATCCAACCAGCCCATCCTAAAGGAGATCAGTCCTGGGTGTTCTTTGGAAGGACTGATGTTGAAGCTGAAACGCCAGTACTTTGGCCACCTGATGTGAAGAGCTGACTCATTGGAAAAGACCCTGATGCTGGGAAGAATTGGGGGCAGCAGGAGAAGGGGACGACAGAGGATGAGATGGCTGGAAGGCATCACTGACTCAATGGACATGAGTTTGGGTAAACTCCAGAAGTTGGTGACGGACAGGGAGGCCTGGCATGCGACCAGTTCATGGGGTGGCAAAGAGTCGGACATGACTGAGTGACTGAACCGAACTGATGTATAAATTATCTCAAGAGCTACTATTCTAATATGTTACACTCACTAGAGAACAAACACAAAAAGAGAAGTGTACAAAACATAAAATAAGTAATATTTTCCCCAATGCAATAGTTTTTCATTAATATTTATTAAATTAGTGGTGTGCACCAAGGTTATCAATTGATAATATCCCTTCCATAATCAACAAATAAATATGCAGTTGACCCTTGAATAACATGGGTTTGACCTGCATGCAGTCACTTAAATGTAAATTTTTTTTTCAAGAAATATGTATTATGACACTACACAATCCATTGCTGGATGAACCTGAGAATGTGAAACTGAAAATAAGCTATAAAGTTATGTGCAGATTTTCCGCTCTTCGTTGGAGAGGGACAGTGTCAGCGCCCTAACCCCCAAGTTGTTCAAGGGTCAACTGTAGTATGCTTCTGAGGACAGTTCGGTTCTAATTTGCCTTTTTTTTTTTTTTGCTTTCTTGATGCTAACAAAGTGAGTATTTATATAGTCCAACACAGCACAGTTGTGCTTCTTTAATCCTAAGCTCAAATGTTAGGTAATCTGAAAGACAGTGTATTCAAACATAACCGTACACACAATACTTTGTACATATAAAAGGTATAAATGAATAAATATTTTTCTATATATTGATAATTGCATGCTCATCTACTTTACCTCTCAAAATAGCTCACAAACTCTTTAAAGCAATCGCTGACCCTCTCTTTCCATTTAAAAAGATATTATCATAGTGGTAAGTATAGTAATAACACAGCCATTTTGTGAAGTACAAAAATGATTATACCCCATTCACCATTATCCAAAAAATTATCCCTTTTTAAAACCTAACTCTTGGGGAAAACAAATATCATATACTCCAGGTGGCGCTAGTGGTAAAGAACCCGCCTGCCGATGTAGCAGACATAAGAGACTCGAGTTCGACCCCTGGGTCAGGAAGATCCCCTGGAGAAGGAAATAGCAACCCACTCCAGTATTCTTGCCTGGATAATCCAACGGACAGAGAAACCTTTCTATAGGGTTTCAAAGAGTTGGACATGACTAAAGCAACTTAGTACACATGCAACACATATATATGGAACCTAGAAAGACCGTACTGATGAAATTATTTGCAGGGAAGCAGGGCTTCCCTGGCTTCCCAGTTCGATTCCTGGGTCGGGAAAATCCACTGGAGAAGGAATAGGCTACCCACTCCAGTATTCTTGGGCTTCCATGGTGGCCCAGCTGGTAAAGAATCCGCCTGCAATAAGGGAGACCTAGGTTTGATACCTGGGTTGGGACGATCCCCTGGAGAAGAGAATGGCTACTCACTCCAGTATTCTGGCCTGGAGAATTCCATGGACTATTCCATGGGGTCACAAAGAGTCGGACATGACCGAGGGACTTTCACTTTCACCGCAGACAAAGACATAGAAAACAGACTTATGGATGTGGGGGTAGGAAAGAAGGAAGGAGAAGGATGGGATGTATGCAGAGAGTAATGGCTTTTCCAGCAGTCATGTATGAATGTGAGAGTTAGACTAACAAGAAAGCTGACCACCAAAGAATTGATGCTTTTCAACTGTAATGTTGGAGAAGACTCTTGAGAGTCCCTTGGACTGCAAGGAGATCAAACCAGTCATTCCTAAACGAAATCAACCCTGAATATTCATTGGAAGGACTGATGCTGAAGCTAACGCTCCAATACTTTAGCCACCTGATTTGAAGAACTGACTCACTGGAAATGACCCTGATGCTGGGAAAGATTGAAGGAAGAGAAGAAGGGGATGTCAGAGGATGAGATGGTTGGATGGCATCACCGACTTGATGGACATGAGTTTGAGCAAGCTCGAGGAGTTGGTGATCGACAGGGAGGCCTGGTGTGCTGCAGTCCATGGGGTCGCAAAGAATAAGACACAACTGAGCGACTGAACTGTTCTGAATTGAACTAAACATGGAAACTTATATCACCATATGTAAAATAGAGAGCCAACAGGAATTTGTTGTATGACTCAGGGAACTCAAACCGGGGCTCCAACAACCTAGAGGGGTGGGATAGGGAGACAGAAGGATGGGAGGTTCAAGAAGAAGGGGACATAGATATACTTATGGCTGATTGATATTGATGTTTGACAGAAACTAACACAATTCTGTAAAACAATTATCCTTCAATTAAAAAATAAATTTAAAATTAAAAAAAAAAGAAAGAGTTCATGTCTGTAGTTTTGAATTATCTCCTTAAAGAAAAAAATAAACCTAACTCTTGGGCATGCAAAATTTTAATTAGTATTTAATTTTAATAATAAATTTAACCCTAATAGAAGCTGATGCCTTTGTAATTTCTGGATTAAGTAGCACAGCATGCTCAAAACCCAGGAAGATATTCTCCAGTTTTATCATCAAGCCTCAACCTGACCTAAAATAAGCACTTAAAAAAAGAGGACATACACCATTACCAAGTGGGATTTCTGCTAAAAATGCAAGGGAAATGGGAGAAAACACATAACAACAACTGATGCAGAAAAGGCATCTGACAAAAGTCAACACCCTATCCTGAGAAAGATGCTCAACAGACTCAGAACAGGAGAGAACTCCAGCAACCTTATAAAGAGTATCTAAGAAAAACCCATCCCTAATATCCTACTCAGGGCTTCCCCAATGGCTCAGTGGGAAAGAATTTGCCTGCAATGCAGGAGATCCAGTTTTGATCCCTGGGTTGGGAAGACCCCCTGGAGGAGGAAATGACAACCCACTCCAGTATTCTGCCTGGAAAATCCCGTGGACAGAGGATCCTGGTGGGCTACAGTTCATGGGATCACAAAACAGTCAGACACGACTGAGCACACGATAGATGGAACATCATACTTAATGGTGAAAGACTGAAAGCTCTTAAGATCAGGAACAAGACGAGAATGTCTGTTCTTACCATTTCTATTCATCATTGTACAGGAGGTTTTAGACAGAGCAACTAAGAGAGAAAAAGAAGTAAGAGGCATTCAGAGTAGAAAGAAAGAAGTAAAATTATCTCTATTTGCAGATGACATAATCATGTATGTAGGAAATTCAAAGAAATCTACAAAAAAAAGACCAAAAACACCCCAAAAGTATTATAGCTAATAATTATTACAGAAAATATTATAGCAGAGTAATAAAATACAAGATTAATATACAAAAATCAGATGACCAGCTGAATTTCTACACATTAGCAATGAAAAATCTGAAAATAAAATTAAGAAAACAATTTTTGTGTTTTGTTTTTTTTGTCTGTGCAAGATCTTAGTTCCCATGCTTACTGCAGTAGAAGTGCGGAGTCTTAACCACTCGACATCCACGGAAGTACTCATCATTTCATTTATAGTAGTACCAAAAAAAATTAGAAATAAATTTTAAGAAAAGAAATAAAACTTGTACAATGAATACTACAAAACATGTTTGGAAGAAATGAAAGAAGACCTAAACAAAAAGAATGATTTCCTATGTTTATGAGTTTGAGGAAATATTATTATTTATATGGCAATATTCCTGAAATTGATCTGCAGACTCAACGTAATCTCAAACAAAATTCTAGATGTCTTTTTTGAAGACATTGACAAGCTGATGCTAAACTTGATATGGAAATGCAAGGAACCCAGAACAACCAAAACAATACCAGAAAAGAACAAAGTTGGAGTTGGAAATAAAGTCATATTCCTTTATTTCAAAACTTACTACAAAGCTACAATAATCAAAATAGTGTGGCAAAGGCATAAGAATAGATGCATAGATCAATAGAACAGAATTAAGAGTATAGAAATAAGCCCATATATCTATGGTTGATTGATTTCTATAAGCATGTCAATATAATTCAATGAGGAAACAATACTCTTTTCAGCAAATGGAAGTAGGACAACTGGGTATAAAAGAATGAGTTTGGATCTCTACCTCCCACCATATATAAAAATTAATTCAAAGTGGACCCAAGATAAATGTAATAGCTAAAACTACAAAACTCTTAGAAGAAAACACAGGTGTAAATCTTTGTGACTTCAGACAATGAGTTCTTACTTATGACACAAAGTACAAGCAATCAAAGGAAAAACAGATAAAACGGACTTCTTCAAAGTTTAATCAAGAAAGGAAAAAGACAACCTATATAGAATGGGAGAAGATACCTGAAAATCACCTATCGGGATAATGGTATTATATCCAAAATATATAAAGAACTCTTTAAAAACTCAAAGAAAAAAATTTTTAAATGGGTAAAGAATTTGGATAGACATTTCTCTAAAGAAGACATAAATGGCCCAACAAAGACGTGAGAAGATGCTCAACATCATTAGTCTTCAGGAAACTGTAAATTAAAACCACAGCAAGATATTAATACTGCTTCACATCCAGCAGAATGGCTATAATAAAAAAAAGATAAAACAATAACAGGATCACCAAGGATGTTAACAGCAATCCTCCTATTAATACACTGCTGGTGGGAATGTAAAATGGTGCAGCTGCTAAGAAAAACAGTTTAGTGGTTCCTCAGAAAGCTAAATATTGACTTACCACATGACCCAGCAATTCCACTCCTAAGTATACTTTCTGAAAGAAAAAAACTGAAAGCAGGACTCTGATAACTTGTACACTAGAGTTCACTGTAGCATTATTCACAATAGCCAAAAGGTGAAAACAACCAAGAACCCATTAACAGATGAACAGATAAACAAAATATGGTTAAGTACCTACAAAGGAATGTGACTCAGTATAAAAAGAATGAAACTTGATACATCCTCTAACATGGTTGAACTTGGAGGACATGGTAAGAGACATAAGCCAGACACATAAAAAAACAAGTACTACATGATTCCACTTTATGAGGTACCCAAAATAAGCAAAATTATAGAGACAAGAAGTAGATTAGAGGTTAGCAAGGGAGCTGCTGCTGAATGGTTACAGAATTCCTGTTAGGGGTGATGAAAAAGTCTGGAAACAGACAGTGGTGATGGTTGTGCCACAGTGTGGATGTAATGAACGCCGCTGAGTCACACACTTAAAATGCCAAATTTTATGTTACATATTTTATCTCAATTTTAAAAATTAATTATACACAAAAAGTCATAGGATTGTGCCCTCTGCATGGGTGAACTGCATGGTGTATGAATTATGTCTCAATAAAACTGTTTTTTAAAGTAAAAAAAAAAAAAAGAAATCAGCTCTCAAGTTCTAAAAGATATAGAAGAATCTTAAAAGCATATTGCTAAGTGAAAAAAAAATTCTGAAAAAGCTACATACAGAATGATTCCAACCATATGACAGTCTGGAAAAAACAAAACTACAGAAACAATAAAAAGATCAGTGACTGCCAAGGGCTCAAGGCAGAGGAGAAAGGATGGACAGGAGGAACACGGCATTTTCAAGGCAGTGAAACTATTCTGCACAATACTGGGACGGGAGATACATGACATTATGCATTTTTCAAAACCCACAGAACCGCAGAACACAAAGGGTGAACACTTCGCCTAAACTCAGGACTATTAGTTAATATTGATGAACCAATACTGGTTTAATTGTAACAAATGTACAACACTAATGCAAGATGCTAACAGGAGAAACCATGTGTGGGTGGGGAAGGGTGTGTGGGAACTCAACTTTTTGCATCATTTTTCTGTAACCCTAAAACTGCTCTAAAACAGACTAAAAGGTATACTTAACAGAGGCTGCACTGAATTTTATCCTCTTCTCATGATTCATAAGACTATTCACTTTAACAAATTATAATTTGCCTTTAGCTGGGAGGAAGTGCTGATTCTTCACCACTGTAGAACAGTATCAGGCACTACTGAATCACCCCAGCGCAAGAGCCTATGCAGCCTTTCCCTACTTCTCCTCCACCCCCGACAATATTGCTTCATGACCTGAATTTCTGTATTCATAAAACTACTCCCATCATAGCTTCTGAAGAGTCCACAGTCTTTGGAAACAGTTTATCACACTTATGACTAAATTCCAGTCTAATTGTAATTACGAATTACAGTGACATTATTATATCAAGTTGTCATGCCTCCTAGTTTATTCACTTTGTTCTTTTTTTTCCCATGGCCATGTTAGTTTCATTGGGTCTAATTATAAACTGTGTTTTAAAATACACAAGTTTATACAAAACAAAATAAAAATCAGCTCTAGGGACTTCCCTGGCAGTCCAGCGGTTAAGACCCGAGCTTCCATTGCAGGGGGTGCAGGTCTGATCCCTGGTATGTGAACTAAGATCTCGCAGGCCGTGCAGGGCAGCCAAAACAAACAAAACAACACAACAGCAAAATTTTTTAAAAAAATCATCTCTAATCCTACCAGGACCACTTGTTAAACTCTTATATAATAAATCTCATATACATAAATATAACTTTGTAAACAAAATTGGGACAATTGCATATTCTTTCTTCCCTTTATTATCTCTCTCAACAAATGCTGATGAGAGATAATAAGCCTCTTCTGCTGAGACCCAGCAATAGGCAAGGTAGACAAAGTCCCTGCCCTCATGGAGCTGACATCCTTTGGGGAGAAATAAGCAAACATATTTGCACTCCTCACAACCATCCTATGAGACAGACATTGTTATTATCCCAATGCACAGAGAGCTAAACTGAGGCCTCAGGTAATCTAATAAATTACCTTAGTATATACAGTTAGGCAGAAGCAGAGTCAGGATTCAACCCCAGGTTGAAAGATAACCCTATTTGATAACAGACTCTGAGCTTTTAACTCATGAAAGAGATCTTAATATGATATCCTGTATCTTTATAAAATGGTACCAGGGGAAATAGTTTGAATTAGCTCCCTAAAATAACACATTTACTCCAAGGACATAGTTCCTTGACTTCAATCATGAAGCTTGCTCGTGGAAAATTATTCATTGCTATTTTGTCATATGTAAATTAAGCAGGAACTCAAGTTTCACTTTTTAAGTTTTTGGTGTACTTTTTTTTTTTTCACTTTATTTTTTAAATCAATTTACTTAGACTAAAACAAAAACAGTTCACACATTTTCTTCCCTCCCTCCACCTCTGACAACTGATCATCTGTTCTCTGTACCTATAAACTTTTTCTTTAACTCCACATGTAAAAGAAATTGTACAATATTTGTCTTTCTTGGTCTGCTTTATTTCACTTTGCATAACGCCCTCGAGGTCCGAAAGAATGAAATCTTGCCTTGTGCGACAACATGAATGGACTTTGAGAGCATTATGCTAGGTGAAGTAAGTCAGGCCGAGAAAGATGAATACTACATGATCTCTCTTATATGTTCATTGTCTGCGAGCTGTCATCTTATCAGGTACCTAACTGTGTTAGTTTCACACATCACTTTGAAAAATATATATACGTTGTTTTCAAAGGCACTCAAGAGTCAACACAAAGGATTATAACAGGAAACCCAAACTGTCCCAGAGGAAAGGTAGCTAGTACATTTAAGAACTACTTTTCCCCAGCTTCTGCTTTAAAGTAACCCCCTCCCACACTCTTACTCTTTACTAGCACACTGCATAAACTTCTTCATCTGGTACCTTGATCTTTTCCAGCTTCATCTATGTGCTGAAAATCTTTTAGCGTTTGAAGGTTACGGTACCCCTCTCTGCAATGCTGAATAACTTTCTTTGATCCATTCTTGATGAGATAATCCATTAGGGTAAGGGATTTATACACATGGCGCCAATTCTTCCCGTGGTCGTTGAGTCTCTGCCATAGCATGTTCATAATTTCAGAGAGAGAAGCTGTGTTGAAAGTCAGGTCGCTGATATCTAACATTAGAGAACTGGAAGGACCCCAAGGGTCATTAGAAGTTGCTTCCCTGACTTTTATTTCAGCATCTGAGTAATTTTTCACAAAGTTTTTCATTTGCCTCCTGAATGCCATAGGTAAAACAAATCTGAAGGTGAGATGGGGGATGAGAGCAAAAGCATAGGTGTTTATGTCATTGGTTTATAGAACCCTTGAGAGGTAGTTGGTCCCCAAGTCTGCTGCTCCCAAATACAAATGACTAATCTCCATCTTGACACGGTATCAACTTTCTGCAAAGGAATACACAAAAAAATAAGTTAAATATTTTTAAAATGTCTCCAGAAGAGCAATTCAATCTGAAAAATCTAGCTGTAGTTTCCAAATCAGTGCCTCATGTACATCAGCCAGAATTGAGGGGACCATATAAATGTTCCTAGGATCAATATGGGAAAATATCTCACAAAGGATTAGCCTATGTTATTTAAAGAAACATAAGCGGTCTTTCGAGACCTAAAAGTTTCCATTGAAAGTCTCATTGGGACTTCCCTGGTGGTCCAGTGGTTAAGAATCTGCCTGTCAATGCCAGGGGACATGGGTTCAATCCTTGGTCCGGGAAGATTCCACATTCTGCAAGGCAAGTAAGCCCACGTATCACAACTACTGAAGCCTGCATGCCTTAGAGCCTTGTGCTCCATAACAAGGAACCCACTGCAATGAGAAGCCCAGGCAAGACAACTAGGGAGTGGCCCCCACTCACCAAAACCAGAGAAAGCCCAGGTGCAGCAACAGAGACCCAGCACGGTCAAAAATTTAAAAAAAAAAAGTATCCCTGAATCTCTTTGGCCAGAAACAAAATTATTATAAAGCATTACAAGGACAGTGAACAAATTAATGGTGGACAAGAAAATGGAACTTGCACTGTGACATCTCAAGATTTGTTGTCATGTATAAATATGCTATGTCCTGAGAGTACACGAGTGAAAACTGAGTCTTACAATCATCAACTGACCTTTGGTTGTATCCTTTTCAGAACTTACATGTCATTAGAATCAAATCTAAATATGTTCTGTTTTCTTGTTAATCTAAAAGAAGGGAGGATCATCAACTATTAAGAAATTGTCTTCAGTGGACTCCACATGTAACCCACA
Organism: Antilocapra americana; assembly: GCA_007570785.1. Classification (NCBI taxonomy): domain Eukaryota; kingdom Metazoa; phylum Chordata; class Mammalia; order Artiodactyla; family Antilocapridae; genus Antilocapra; species Antilocapra americana. The sequence goes on along the minus strand of ML663560.1, from coordinate 8,351,861 downwards.
GCACCCTAAACCAATATTTTAGTCCTGGTAAGGTTGGTAAGTCAAAGAAAAAGGTTAAATTACTTTCTTTATTCAGCTTTAGAAAAATATTCCCTGAGGAGCATCCAGACCCAATGAAGGCTCAACAATCTATAATCAGATTTTACTAGAGAAACTGCACACATGCTAAAGAAAAATGCTAAAAATCCACAACAAATGTGCTTGCTATTTTCAGTTTTGTTTCTCTTCCTTGACCTTCTCAATTTTTAGCTCTGGCTTGATTAATTTCTCTGTATGTATTTAAGAGAGACATAATTTTCAGAAGCAGCCTAAATAAACTATCACTTCTTTTTTTGAAAAAATAAGTGAAGGGAATAAGTAATCATTTTTGTTTTTGGGAAAAGTGCAACACATTCTGAAATAATCGAGCTGGAAAATGTATCTGTTTAATTAAGATTTCTCCTAAAGAGACCATCATCAACCCTAGACAGAAAAAGAGAAATTGTGTGTTTTTGCAATTTTCTGATTTTCTCTCCTGTTTGCACCTTGAATACAGTCATTTTTATCTGACTCACTTCTACAGTGAAAACTCAACTTACAATGTGTTTCAATAAGTTATTAAAATTTTCAATCATGAGGGTTTTCTTTTTCTATTGTCCTTTTTTGCCCTCTACCAAGCTCACTCAATGCAGAGATGTACTGTGACATTGGCTTGGAGCAACAAATATTGATCTGTTTCTTCACAAGTCTATTAAAAAATAAAAAGCCTTGTTAGAATCATAACTTGCTAAAATTGAACACAGTTGTTAAAACTTTTTTCTTTTTCAAATAGCTACCTATGTATATTTTGGAGGAACAAAATCATAATATCTAGGTTTTCCTCTATTCTTAACCTGCATTTTTAAATTTAAAAAATGTTTTCTCAAATGAAGTTTCTTCCATAGAAAATTATCTACATAATAGCCTTCCATCCAATAGAGTAGTTTACAATGGGATGTGCTGGACTTACCAAAATTAAATATATTCTTAACCATGCAAAAAACTAAAGAAAAATGTCTGGATAAGTGAATTAGTATTTACTAACATACAGTACATTGTGACATGAACACAGAATACATAACACACCATTCTACTACTTGAAATCTTGAAACCTTCTCAAGCCAACAAGAAATTTCTTTGTGTTTGTTGTGAATTGGGTTGTTTTATTATGTGTTTTAGACACCTGGCTATATGCAAATGCTCAGTTTACTCAGTCCTTCAAAAGTTTGAGATTGTAAATATAGTGATATATGAGACAAAAGTAATGCCCAAGAGGATAAATATTCACACCTGAATTTTGGCTGTCTGGCTATCCAAGTCCTTATAATATATAGAAATGGAAGGAAGTAAGATATTTCATGTTGTAAATTTGGGTTTTCTCCTCTGAGAGGCCTTCACCTACTTAGGTCTTCCCATCATGCTCTTTTCAGAACCAGTTTATTTCCTTCACGACACTTATCAGGATGTATAATTATGTGTTTGTCATTTTCTCTTTGGCTTTCTCCACCACTAGATTAGAAACTCCTTGAGAGCAGCAACCACGATCATCTTATCTATCAGTAAATTCTACTGCATAAACAGGTACCCAGCAGGCACTCAATATGTTGCATGAATGACCAAGTGGTGGATTGATTTTGCTTTGGGATAAACATGAATTGATTCTATAGCTTTGGGTTATAAATATGACATTTAAAAATATAACCCAGCCCTTGCAATTGTCAAGTAAAATTCTAATGGTTGCTTATGAATCTAGAGTTAAAACTAGAGTTAATATCTAGTTCTAACTTTAGTGTTTCAAGCAAACTTTTTCAAATCAATCAACAAGCATTTCTTGAGTACTTTTCTTTATATAGCTTTGTGGAAGATATAATAAATATAAAACATGCTGCATATATTCAAAAACATCAGTTAGTTAAGGAGCTTTCTCCCTTCAACACTTCCAAGATAAACAAATAATGAGGTATAAAACGTCTCTTAGTTTTCTTACCCCATTTACCCATTTACTCATCTCTTTGACAAAGGCTGTTTTCTCCCCTAACTTTACCTGAATAACAGGAGACCATTTAAGTTGCCAAGCGACATTAAACTACAGGTCCAAAATCTCTTATCTGAACCTTTTGAGGCCAGGTAAGTTATGGACTTCAGATTTAATTGAGGAGGTGGGCACAGAAAACTTTTGAAAAGTAATACCATGCCTACACTATATATTACATGATATCCACTGAAAGGTCTGGGCTAAGTAAAGAGGTCTGAACAATTAAACACATCAACATGACTGCAATAAAATTTTGCAAGTATTTGTAATAAGTAAAGACAAATGGCTGTTTCAGTTCAAATCTTGTAGCCAGATAAGTTAGGGGGAAAAAAGTGTTTTTCAAAACTTCTTGGATGTCAGAACTGAGAATAAGAGATTGAGGAGCTACACTGACTTTATCCAAAGATTTAGGACAATAAGGACAACAGCATCTAAGAGGCTGAGTACCAAGAGGCATCTTTGGAAAGACACATTTAGGGTAGTGCTATGAAGACAGAACAGCTCTTGTGTTTATACGGATTCTGCCTGTAGACATGAGATCAACTCAGGAGAAAATAAACTATGGCCAAGATTGTTTTGGAAGAAGGATTACAGAGCTCACCAGGGCATTAGCAGGTGTTACTGTTTTGATGGAAAGCACACTACAAGAGGCAGAGAAACTAACTTGAGTCCTACCTTTGTGTTCACTAAATCACTCAACTATTATTTCCCAGAGTTTACCATGTGACAGGCTCCATTTCTAAGAAACAGAAACAGGAGCACAAGACACAGTTTCCACCCTCTGGTGTAAACGGCATGCTGTTGTTGTTTAGTCGCTAAGTCGTGTCCCACTCTTTGCGACACTCTGGCTGTAGCCCACGAGGCTTCTTCTGTCCATGGGATTTCCCAGGCAATAATACTGGAGTGGGTTGCCACTTCCTTCTCCAGGGGATGTTTCCCACCCAGGGATTGAATCTCCTGCATTGCAGGTGGATCTTTAACCACTGAGTCCCATCAGGGGAGTGCTATGTGAGTGCTACTTTTCGCTATAGGCTCACAACGTGCTCACACCTAGGCATTCAGTACCTCACCTCATTACTTTAATTAGGACCCCAGAGGCGTGGATTTGAGGTCCTAGTCTGCCGCTTCCTATTTAAGGTTTCTCTGAGCCTCAGTTGCCCCATCTGTGGCACAAGGGGAAAAAAATCACTACATATAGGGTGGTGCGAAAGACATGACATGTTCTGCAAAAAACTGAACGTACGTAAGAGCAGAGGAAGAATCAGCTTCCTGTATCCAGGGTCATTCCTTAGCGTCACTTAATTCATTCAACAATGGTTTCAGAACGACCACTGTGTTCCATGCAGGCCGTGTGTCGGGCACTGGGTCACACAGACGACTCAGCCCAGTGACTACCCTCAGCGAGCAATGTAGTGGGAGTGGGAGGCTGGGTATTGGAGAAGCTTCTAGAAGGAGGGAGTGATGTGATGCCGTCACACAACAGTGACCTTTCCTCAGGGACACCTGCAGGCCTTGTCCCCTTCCTTCCTGCCCTGACAAGGCGTAGCGACCCGCATGGTATGGGCAGTCAGAGAGCACTCCTCCAGGCCCCCTCCATCCCCATCCCAACCTCCACCCCCAAATGAGCGGCTACTACCTGAGGGGAATGTCCAGCCGCCTGGCATCTCGGCCTTTCCCCTTCCAAACACAGGGCCAGGCCCACGTAAGCCTATCCGTCTCCTCCAACCAGGCCAGAGAGCTCACGCCCTCTCCCACTTCCGCTTCCTCACTTCCGGCCCTTCACTTCCGGCCCTTCACTTCCGGCCTTTCCTATGGCCGATGCCCACTACTTCCAGGACTTGGAGGAAGGAAGACGCCCAGGTTAAAATAATCCCTGCTTGTGGATATCCAGCTGGCATGAAGGCAGATGTCTTCCTTTTGTGATCAGTTGGGCTGTGGCACTGGCTAATCCTTCAATGAAAGAATAAATTTTACAATCCATGTTATTAGTCTAATTTTAACTGACTGGAAACATGGTCTGAAGGGCAAAGAATGTAATCTCTAGTAGTAGTCTCTAGAGATGAAAAGTGATGGGAAATGACTGAGTGCTTCCAGTGAGGGCCTTGGGTACCACTGATGGCTTGTCATTGAAATATTCAGCTGACTTTCACTGAGCACCTAAAGCAGCAAGGACTCAGATAGGATCGTGTTCGATTAAGTTGACAGGCTAGTGTAGGTGACAGGCACCATCACAGAAGATTGTGACAAGGTATGTATAGCATAATGAGAGAGGAGAGGCCATCTGATTCTACCAAGAAGTAGTTGAGGGCAGGTTTCAGAGAAGAATTTACATCTGAACTGATTCTAAAGGGATGACAGGAGTTCACTGGGTAGATGAAGAGGAAGCCATTAGAGGCAAAGGACATATCATGTGTAAAGGCTTGAAAACTGAGAGAGTCTATTATCTTGGTAAAACTGCAAGCTCTGTAGTTACCATGGCAGTCACAAAGACTGTTAGTGAAACAGCAGAGGGAGGTGAAGTGGCAAAGGACAGTCAGATCATGAGGCGCCTTGTCTGTACTACCAGGTGGTTTTCCAGAAGGCACTGGAAGTGTAATCAAACCTATGTTTTAAAGAACCTTGGTGGCTGTGTGGAATACTGACAAGAATGGAAGAAAACACATGTGGAGAATAGGAAAATGCGTAGTAAATGAAAGTTATCTTTGCTTTTAGTTCCTACTGCTTCAATCATTACCATAATAACAGCCTACATTGTTGGTACTGGCATGTAGATAGGTCTAAGTATAATATAAAATGATAGGAAATATGAAAGAAATTGGTACTTTACAACCAATTTAGCTGGCTGTAATGTAGAGTAATGAGAGCAGGAGGCAGAGGGAAATTGAAAAGATGGTCTGGAAATGGGTGGTTCAGGACCTTGAAGGCCATGATAAGGTGTTGGACTTTATAAAGCAGTGAAGAATAAACCAAAAGTGCTTTTTTTGTACACTGAGTTATAGTTCATGATGATTTTCATATGCATATTTTATGTAAATTTTAAAGGAAGTCTGAAATGTAGGTGCTATTATGCCATTTTATAGATAAGAATGCTAAGTTTGAGGAACATGCATTCATTCTCCATTAGGGCCAGGCACTATGCTGAGCCATGGGAATACAAGGAAGTGACAGTCTAATAAGGGAACCAAGAATAAATCAGTAACTATGATAAACTATTATGTTAAAGGCAAACATAGATTGTTCTGAGAGTGAAAAAGGAATTTGTCTAAACCACATGGTTAGGAAAGGCTTTCTGGAGGAATTAAAACTGAGCTGAGTTTGCAGGAACAAATAAGTTATATGAATTGTCCAGAAATATTCAGCTAGCAAGGATTTAACTGGAACTTGAACCCAAAATCTCCTGTATACACTTCTGTGCTCTTTCCCCTATGCTGAGAATCAATCTTTCATTCTTAATGCTGAGCTCCATTGACCCTTGAGAATCAATCTTTCATTCTTAATGCTGAGCTCCATTGACCCTCTCAGTCATGAGTTTAACTTTTATATTTTGAGAAGGTCAGAGATCTCAATTTTTTCATTTTAAAACTATTCATTTTCTTCTTTCAGAACGAATTTCTGAGTATGTTCAGAAAATTAGATTGGAAGCAGAACAGAGGGACTGGAAAAAGAACAGAATTTTATAGTAGTTCTGGCAATAAGTGATGGAGGTGCCTTCCCTGCAAGTCCAGTGGTTAGGACTTCATCTTCTAATGCCAGGAGTACAGGCTTGGTGCCTGGCTGGGGAGCTAAAGTCTCTAAAACCTAAGCATAAAAATGGAAGCAATATTGTAACAAATTCAATAAAGATTTTAAATATGGTTCACATAAAGAAAAAATCTTAAAGCATAAAGTGATGAAAGTCATAACCAAAGCAGAAGCCGTGGATGTGCCCACATATTCCACTCCACGCATTCTCCTTTGACACACAGACGTTTGTGTATGATGTGGAAGCATAGAAGCTATTGGACTTGGCTCCAGATATATCTAGGAGTCTACAGTGACACTCAAGTTTCTTTTTGGGGTGACTCTGTGAATGGTGGTTGCTAGTTTCACTAAGATAGGAACCCAGCCTGAGGAGCAGATTTGGCAGGAAAGGTGATGAATTCTATTTTGGACATTTTGAATGTGAGGTGAGGTGTCTGGTGTGACCAGGTGAAGATGCCCAAGAGACAAATGAGTAGAAAAAGTTGGGACAAAGGGAGAGGGTTCTGGGCAGGGCTCATGAACCTGAGAGTATTCAGTACATACAATAGGTGGTGATTGAATAGGCAGATGGAAAAAAAGAGAACAGCGCAAACTCAAAGATGACAGTCCCATTGTAGGTGGAGAGGCTGGTAGTAGTCACTGAGTGGTTCAGATAGGCAAAAGGCTCACAAGATACCCCCTAGGAAATTAACTCTGCTAAAGTGACATATGCAAAGAGATGTCTGCTTTCCTCCATCTGGGGGCACCATAATTTAGTTGCAATACTGTAGCATCAAGAACACAGACATCATTTTACCCCCAATAACTTGGTGTGGGTTTTAATTTATTTTCTGAACTCGAGGTTTTATAAAAGTGAACAAAACTTTCTTCACTTGGCTTCCAAGACATTACTTCTGCTTCTCGTCTCCTTGGCTGGTTTCCTCTCATTTCTCTGACCTCTCAACTTTGGAGGGGTCAGTTCTCTGTCTGTGTTCATTTCCAGTTTTATCCAGTCTCATGGTTTTCAACATCCTTCTCTCAACAACAGTCAAGATTTCATCATCATCCCTAACCTGTGTCAACCTCCAGACTCAGGTGGCTAACTCCCTTGACATGCCCACTGGTGTGTCTCACAGACATCTCAAATTTAATACATCTAAAAGTAAACTCCTCATCTGGTCTTCCAGACCTTCTCACCCACAGTCTCACCTGTCTCAGTGAATGACACATCCTAGCTTCTCGTTTCTCAGGCCATGAACCTTGGGATCACTGCTGATGCCTCTCTTTGTCTCTCATACAGCCTGGGATGTCCATGAGTACACCTGTGACATAGGGTGGCTACCAATTCTGGGTTATGTGTGCTTCATAGGTGATAAATGGTTTATCAATGGCATCTTCTAATACACAATAAAATAATCACATTTATGATTCCAGACTTTTTGGTTACCCTGTATATTAAGAACTCAACACTTCTCACCATCTGTCCTAAGTCACCATCATCTCTTGCCAGGATCACGGCAGCAGCCTCTTACCTGCTCGCCCTGCTTTTTCTCTTGCTTTCTTACAATCTAATCTCAATACAATGATCAGAGTGAGCCTTGAAAAACTTAAAACACAGTCCCTGGTGGCCTAGCTGTAAAGACTCCACCTGCAGTGTGGGAGACCTGGGTTCGATCCCTGGGTTGGGAAGATCCCCTGGAGGAGGGCACAGTTATCCACTCCAGTATTCTGGCCTGAAGAATTCCATGGACTGTATAATCCACGGGGTTGTAAAGAGTCAGACACGACTGAGTGACTTTCACAGAGCATATCACTCCCTAGTTCAAAATCTTCCACTGACTCCCATCTCAAGAATAAAATACAAAGACCTTGCCATGGCCATTGAGGTCCTATGTGTTCTGGTCCTTACTCCCCCTCTGACCTCCATCTTGACCCTTCTCCACCTCACTCACTGCATCCACCTTCAGGCTTTGCTCCTACTAGTCCAGATACCTGAAAAAGCTATTTCCCCCAAAAGCCACCAGGCCAGATCCCTCACTTTGTTTTGGACATTGCTAAGATGTCTTTTGAGCTCCTAATTAAATCCCAACCCCACTTCAGCCACACAGTCTATGACTCTTACCCTGTTTTATAATCCTCTTTGGCAGTACCACCATCTGACACATGTATTATTTCTTCCTCTACCAGAATGTAAGATCCAGGAGATCAGGGACTATGTTTTGTTCTCTGATACATCCCAGCGCCTGCAACAGACCTAACAAGGAGTAGGTGGACAAACGTTGTCTACTGAATGAGTAAAAAGAGAATGTCTGGACCCGTGCTATTGGATGGAGAGTACACATTGTACCATGAAGTTAAAGTTAGCATAATTTTACATAAGAAGTTCGGATGCCAACAACAACCTCTCAAGAGGAACTGTTGACAATTTTTAAATAAGTATGGTTTCAAACAAAATTATGGTGGATAAGTTCAGATTTCATATATTCCTTAATCCTTCCGATTTTGCTGATACTATTCTGAGTGTCTCTTGATGAGAAGGACCAAATTGCTGACAGTCTCACATGAGAGTTTTTATTCTTAGGTTCTGCCTTTGCACCAGTTCAATTACAGAACTGCTAGGAAATTAACCACTAAAAGAGCCTTGCCTCCCGCCCTATATGCTCTGTACCATGTCTGCCGATCATTACTTACTACTGAAAGAACTTCTCCGTGAGGTTTTCCTGTCCTGCACTCTGCCCCATTCTTGGATGAGAAGGGGTTGTGTTCTGTTCCCTGGGGGCGGTGTCCTGAGGAAAAACAGCTACTTCGTTAGGGCGAGTATGCTGAGAACACCATGGCGCTTCCTGTACAGCTCTAGTCAACAGTCTGCTTTCTTCCCGATTCAAAACCACTGGCTTGGGGCAAGAGCTGTGGCCAGAGAATTCCAGTGTTTGAAAACCAGCGATGAAGTCATCAGGCATAATGATGATCCCACCAAGAAAGCCCTTAGACCCTGAAGACTGAAGAACCCTGAGGCCCACATGGAGATGTGATTGTTTTAAAATCAGGCACACGTTGTTATCTTGAAAATTCTGTCTTTATAACATGTGGAAGTAGTGGGGACCCTATTCAGATGCAACTTGGATTCAAGAAACTTTGACAGACTTGCATGAATAAAAAGAAAGTCCTCTATTACAGATTTAAGAGGAGCAAATTACTTCCTTTAAGTCATCTGACCAACCATTTGCTGAGACCCTACTATGACCAGGTACTCAGATTCTTCCTTTCTATTTCAATAAAATTGTTGAGTGATCATAACCAACATTTCCACCCCCCCTCCAAAAAAACCCATAAATCTTGTGCAAGGTTTAGATATAAAGGGGCAAAGAGATAGAAAAGGATACCATTCCACAATGTAGAATAGGTTTAAATTTGAGATCCCCACACTGTCTTATCTGATGAATGCTGGAACATCTTGTCAGGCAACATTTCCATCTTTATCTTGGGTCTGGTCCCCCGACTCTGAACAGTACCACTTAGCAAGTCACAGTATCTCTATCATTGGCTATTGTTTTCTAGCAAAAGCAAAGACAGAGGAAGAGGCCTTAGCAAGTTACACTTGGTCTGGGAGGAAGGAGCTTAACGAGGAGCGTGAGCTACAAATCTGAAGGTAAGAACTAAGGAAGTTGAAGGTGACAAAAATGTTAGGTCAATGAAAAAAGTCTTTAAATCCCAGAAATATTTTAGTGCAGCTTATTCAGGAGATAATTAAATTCCCTAAATCTAAGTAACCAACCCCAGCCCACACTTGGTTATGGCAAAGCTGGGGGTGGAACTCATCTTGGCTTTGAGTTTTTCTCCTTTCTCTTGTTAAGGGTAGTATTAGGGGCTAAGAGTATGGGCTGAGTACACTAAAAAAAAAAAATTTTTTTTTCTGAGATTTGAATGATGTGAGTGATCCAGGATGCTATTAAATAAGTCCCCCTAAGAAGTCCTAATGTTCCTCCAGATGCTTGTACCTACTTGGAGAAAGTGCATTTTCCTTAAGACCAGCAGTAACTTGCCAATGGACCATCTCTAGGATTAAAAATTTTCTTATGAGAACATAATTGTTCAGGGCAAACTTGTTAAAACTGAAACCAAGCATAAAGAAGCAAAAGTGTTTCAGTGAACCTCCTACATTTTAGTTCAACTCCGGCAGCAAGAAAACAAAACCACATAATCTAAGGCTCATGCCCAACTCTCTGAAGCCCCATATCTGCTAGTTCCTGTGTGGTTTGCATACAGACTGCTGGGCTGACTGGGGGTAGTTTGGAGGAGGGAGTAAGAAGTCGGGGAGGAGGAGGCACTCAATGGATCTGCGAGCCTGTGTCCTGGTTTAGTGCAGCGGGTACCTGGAGGACAGTCTAAAGTGGATCCGGACTCTGAAATGCAGTCATTTTGACGTTGGAATTCAGCTTCCTTCTTGCCAGAGAGGATTCTGACCGTTCGGTGCAAAGCCACAGATTCAACCTCTTCTCTTCTGAAAGGTATGTCTTTATGCAACATCAGTCTACAGGCTCTAGAGGTCTCAGATTTTTATTTGCAGAACGTTCTCTTGGAGTCAATCTAATTAAAATGAATCCCCTGGGCTCTGTAAATATTGGTTTTAATTTTCGGTTCATCAGCTAAGGTCTCTAAATCTTTTTCTGTAACAGCATTTGTAGGATTCAACTTCCAGTGAATGAACTAGGAGGACTTGCTCCTCTCAGCCAACGTTATCGAAGACTACACTAATTGGCTTCTGAGCCATCTGAGGGAAAGACTCTGGACCTGGGATTACAGGGGTGGAATTCCCCTTCACCAGTGTCAGCATCTGTTTCGAACTGGCGTGGGTGTGTGAGGTGAAGGGCAGAGGAGTAATGAATGAACGCTAGTACTGCATGGTCAGGATTTGTCTTGGCGCTTGCATTTCTACTCTGTTAATGTTTCTGTTGCTTTTTACAAAGAACCCCAGGTTGAGTTCCTTTACCAAAAGAAAATTTTACTTTGAAATGAGATTTGAGAGAGTGTTGTCCATCTTTATCCCTTTATTAACAGTTAGCACTGTGTCCCTAAGACCATCTCTAGTTCATCAAATGTGAACACAACTCTTTGATACCCTACTCTTTGAACCTGAGGATTGAATATACCCACCAAAGATTAATCCAGTTTAAAAACATCATGTTTACATATCTGAAATTAGATCTTGTTAATAAAGTATATGTAACTTCATCTGTACATTACTGAAAGTATACATCCCCAGATGAATTAAGAGAAGGGAAAAATGTTTAGGATCTAAAACTCTGATAGAAAAGATAGCATGTGTTCATGTTCTGTCATCTGAGGGTGGGAAACCTCAGGCTGAAAACTGTTTCATTATCTACAACTCCATTTATCATAGATTTATTAGTTTTTCAGTGGGTTCTCTTTTCTTTTCTCTTTTTTTCTTATTTTAGTTTCGGAAAGGACTGCGTATAAGTGTACTCTGCTTTAACAACCCAGTATTGCTTATAACACTTCACTTTTATAAACTAATTTAAAAATGATACTCTTTACAAAGGGATCCATTATTAAACAAGGAGCACAATAAAACTGAGAACCATCTAAGTGTATTTAAATTTCAAATTTTAAAAATGTTGATTTGTACCCTTTTGGAGAACTTGGAGTGGCTTTTTTGGTAAAGGGAGACAGTCCTATACCATTGAATAAAACTATCTTTTTAGATTGAACTTAGAGTGTCTCCCATGTAGTAAACTGTAACCTGATTCTCCCATTATAATAGATTTTATTTTTAAAAAATGACTTTACTGAAGCAGAAGGAAGGAGGTGATCGATTTGTTCAAAATGAAGAAATATCTTTATTGCTAATATAATATCCTTTTGAATATCTTCCATATCTTAGGCTGTAATGAAAATCTTCTATCTTTTTAAAAAATTTCAGTTGTTCTACATCTATTTCTTAGGGATATTGTAAGAATAAATGAGTTAACATAGATATGAAATGGCTTAGGAAAAAGGTGCTGTGAAAACACAAGGTGATATCAGTATTAATGATTTCTTTGAATCTTGATCATTTCTTCCCACCTTTTATACAAAATATATCTGACTTACTGCCTGAAGCCATCTCTTTTATGTCTTTGCCTCCTGGAGGGGCTGAAAATGAGTCTACTTCCCACATATTTATTGATTCTCAGAGAATACCACCTGTAGGTGTTGGGCTGCAGGGCTCATGCCTGAAAGAGAGCTTGCTTCTTTTCTTGACTCAGGGAAAATCTACAACCATTCAAAAATGTGTCATTATGTGTGATTCCATCGGGATTTCTTAAACAAATTATAGTTGATGCTTGATTAGTCCGAGGGACAGAGGCTTCATTTTTGTGCACTCATGAAACTCAAAACTTGGTGAAGAATCTTTATGGCCTAAGTTGTTTGAATTGAAGGATGAGACTGACTGGCCCTCCTATTTGTCCGTCTCAAGTACTTACTCAGCATGTCTTGATCTATAAAGGAACAACAGAGCTTTCTGTGCATGCGTCTGTTTGTTTGTTTTGTTTTGTTTTTTTGACCTCTTTACAGTTTCTTAGGAAAATGTAGCCTCATTTCACAAATGAAAGTTTATTAACACTTACTGTACATTTACTATGTGTTAGGCCTTGTGCTAGACACTGAGCTCTCTTCAACAATGTTAATATTACATTAGATTTCAATAAGCTTGAACCAACGAGCCAATAGGAATTCAGTAATTAAGTTTTAGAAGACAGATTAAAAAGAAATTCATTCACAGCAAACATTTGGAGAATTAAAAGAAACTATTACCAAGTACGTGAAGGTTAAAGTCTTAAATTGCCCTCTAAAGAAGATATAAGACCTACATCTTATGAAGAAAGTGAAGAAAATGTCTAAACCTAAAGAAAAGCTGAAATATTTGTACAGTGAATACCTCTATCTATACTCACCTCCTAGATTCAACAGTTGCTAATTTTTTGATGTATTTGTTCCACCTATATGTATTTCTTTCTAACTACTTGTAAGTGACAGACAAAATGATACTTCACCCCTGGATAATTCGGTACACATCAAAGAATAAGAACATCTCCTACATAATTGCAGTGCCATCATTATACCCAAGAAGATAAACAGTAATTCATTAATATCTAATATCTAGACCATATCTAACCTTAACCATTTGTCCCCCAAATGTCTTCCATACCTGAAAAAAACTAAGATAAAATTTTTTTAAAGAAAAAAATATTTTTTACATGAAGGCTTTATGTCTTTTATTCAACATTGGAGTTTTTGAAAAGGTTAAGTGTTGTCTTGTTGAGTGTTCTAATTTGTTTTTGCCTAACGGTGTCATTTAATTTGTTCCTCTATCCTCGATATCTCCCCAAAACTCCAAATTAGAAATAAAGCATTGATTACATTTCAGCTGAACACATTTTACAAGGTGCTCCATATTGTATCTCAACAGGAGACACTTGTTCCAGATTGTCCCTCTACTTGTGACACTCAGTTTGATTGGGGCTCAAGGTAGTGATCTCAGTTCAGAGATCCCTTTGCAACTAACAAGTAATATAGCAAGATAATGCTTAGGCTTTGTGATGTTATCCTGTTTCCCAACAAACCTCACTCAGTGGCTTTAGGTGATAATCTTTTCCTAAATCAACTATTTGTTTGGAGGTCATATACATTTTCAGTATACTTTGAAGAAGGATTAGACATACACATTCGTTGTTATCAGCAGCCACAGCAGATATTTGAGTGTTTTTTTAAGTTCAGGTAATAACAACCATGATGATGATGATGAGAGTAATAAGTAACATTTACTGAGTGCTTGCTCTAGAGCCAGATGGTCTAGGTTTGAGGCCCAATCCTTCAGTTACTAACTAGGCCAATTGGGACAAGATACTCAGTCTTTCTATGTCTTAGTTTCTTCAGCTATAAAATGAGAGTGATAATGGTAGCTATCTTATTATACCATTTTGATGATTAAGTAATTTATACACACAAAGTTTCTGAAACAGTGTCTGTTATTGCTGTTTGTACAGGTGTTAACTCATTTTGCTTCTCCTAAGGGCACAATGAAGCAAAGGCTAATATTACCCTTCTTTGGTAAGTGAGGAAACTGGGGTGCAGAGAGTTTAGGTCACTTGCACAAGGCCACTTAACTAGTATGTGGTAGAGTCTTGATTTGAACCCAGGTGGTCTGATTCCAGAGCCTTCTCTCCAAAGGCTCTTGACACATGGAATGAGAAGGAACAGAAATGGAACCGAATGAAAAGCAATTACAGCCTGCCCCAACCCTGGCATCCTATCACCACCCAAGTTTTAAGTTCTTTTGAGTTATCCAAACCTGAGACTGTTGCTACCAAAATACATTTTAGGTTTTGTTCATCTGATAATAGCGCTCTAGTAAGCATAGATGAATATGCTTATTGCAATTCTATAGCTTCAGGCTCTGTATAAGAAAGTCTCAATGTAAGAGATAATGTTAAGTCTGGAAAATGTAGAACTATTCAATATAAAGGAAGAGGAAGGGAAAAAACTGAAAGGAATAATACAAGAGGGCTTTATGAGACCTCAGAGGTTTGGAGCAGAAAATGATATTTTGATACAGTCAAAGGGAGAAAATGCCTCTAGTTTTTCACATTACTGTACTGTGTAAAATTTTACCACTAAAACACAAGAGTATAGCATTGTCAGATTTATAAAAGACCACATTGGATCTCTTTATGGGATGATGGATGAGTCTTAATAGTAGGTAACTTCTCTGGTTGGTTATCTTGGCCACTCAGACATTCCATAAGTCAGTCTGTGTCTTTGGAAATACATAACTGTTCGCAGAAGAGGCCTCACAAATCAGGTATTGGTCCCTACCCCTTCATTAGTATTAAAAAAGGATTCCGGTGCTGTCTTATTCACTCCTTCTATTGCTGCTACAGAAAGCTCTCAAGTGTGATTTTCTAAAGAGAACTAAAAATAAGTGAGGAAAAAACCCCAACATTAATAATGTTTTTATGCATTTCCAACACAGGCATCGCTAAATTGGTCCTGCCTTTCTATGTTTTTTAATGAAAAGCAGGCTAATTGATCAATTGGTCATAAATAATACTTTTTCATTTGTTTTTCTCCACACCTCTCAGCCTTCCAGAACCACAGGCTTAATGTGGCAGCCTACAAAGGGTTTACGATTTGTGTCTATTGTCTAGTGCTTTATGGGAAAATACTGGAAACAAACTGCTGGAAACTCAGTAGGAAGTCAGTAAATAATAAGTAGATAGTTCTCTTGCTAAATATGATTTTAAAGAAAAATCTTTTTAAATAACTAGGGCATTCTACTAAGGAAGTACACTAGTAGAAAAAAAACACCTGACTGATTTATCATTTGAATTTTCATCTCATTTTATAAGTGATAGATTTTTAGCAGTTTAGGGAGCAAAGCATGAGGTCAGATTAACTCCCCTCCCCCAAACAGATTTATATTCTAAAAATGTGGATTACTGAATTGTAAAGCTAGCAGGGACATCCCAACTACACAATAAATCTAAGAAAATTGTCATATTTCAACACATTATATCAACCTTTTACATTGATCATAAACATGTTGATATCCACAGCACAGAGGTTCTTACTGGTGGTCGTGAGCCTAAAGGTACAGTGGAGTTTCCGAGACACATTTAGGAAGCTGATGAAAGCTATAGAAGCATGCCCCAGGGGTGAAAAAAATAAACATGCCTAGCATTCATTCACACACACCTTTACACAGAATATTCAGTGGTTCATGGACACTCCCTGCCTCCCCCTCCACCACCGCCAACAGTCTATCCGCACATCTTCAGAAGGAAAAACATGCTTTATATGGAGTTCTTTTTTTTTTTTAACTTACCTTTTTTTTTTCACCTGAGCCTTATAAAGTTTTAAAAAGCATTTTCACACATTATCTTGTTTGATCTGCCTATGATCTTTGAAGCAGGCAGACCACATATTTTGCCTCTCATGTTGCAGAGAGGGAAGGGCAAAGCTCGAGAGTTTAAGTGACTTGCTCAAGGTAATTTTGCTAACATCTACCAAGACATAGTACCAAGGCTGTGAAATTGTAGCCAGGGTTCCTTCTACCATACTGGTCTGGGCACAGCATCAAGGAACTCTTGAGGCGGGTTCTAGAAATCTGAATTCCGGCTTTATTGGAAATTACCTGCGTGACCTTGAACATGACATTATAACCTCTCTGGGCCTCAGTTTCCTTCTCAGCTGAGTGAGAGGTTAGACCACATGTTCTCTGAAGCCCCTTTCGTTCTCTGTTGCAAACTATCTCATCCCCCTGCAGTCTGAGAGCAGAGAGAAATGACCTTTTCAGTGACAAATGGTGAGACCTTTCACCCTTCCTTGTAGGTCATAAGAGCTGGTGCCTGATTCAGATGGGTTCCTTTTCAATGTCCAAATCCTTTTAGAAACTAGCAGCATGGATCATGCTTTTGTGGGCTGCGTGTGCATCGTGCCTCTGGTTGCCTCATTTTCCTGCCCGGCTGGCAGTCTCACAACAATTTTGCTCCAACCCTGTGCTCTGCATCAGACAGACGTACCACGGTATTTTATGATCCCCCTTGGGTAGTTCAGAATATGATATGGAAATAAAGAATGCTGATGGA
The DNA here is from genome assembly GCA_007570785.1 of Antilocapra americana. Lineage (NCBI taxonomy): Eukaryota > Metazoa > Chordata > Mammalia > Artiodactyla > Antilocapridae > Antilocapra > Antilocapra americana. The sequence goes on along the minus strand of ML663560.1, from coordinate 8,335,439 downwards.
CTTATTTGGGGCTGATAGAACTTATCCTTCTAAAAAGGTTATTTCTCTTGAAGGACGCAAATCTTCCACCGGATTTTTCATCACTAACAGTTATTTCCTTTAACGTCTCTGAAATGTGCTTGGAAATTGGAGTCAAGAGAGAGCTAGCTGCACTGAACACAGATGCCCTGAGAAGAGAAAGGATGTGACCAAACCCGTTCTTTTGGGAGATGGTTGAAAAATCTTTGAGTTGGTATAATTAGGACAAATCTGTGTGTTAGCCTTTATTTCAGATTTCTACAAAGTGTCCACAGTGTATGGATATACAAAACCCATGATACAGCCCCAGTTTAATTTTGGACTTCTCCAGGAAGATAAAACAAGCAGAAAATTCTCATGCTTCATATGTCAGTAAACCAGGCTTTTGTAATATCAGTTGTCAAACGGTGGAAACTCAGAATCAAAGTTCTTCTATGCTTTATAGGAACCACCCTGCTCCTAGTCTTGAAGCATCCGAGCCAAGTGCTATTAGTACAGGCAGGCTGGCTACCCCAGCAACCAGGAAGCTGTCAGTCTCTATTTGTGATTAACAGCCAATGACAAAAATTTGGGGGCCCTATCTTTTTGCTCACTGCATTTTCTACCTGAACGTCAGGCTGGCAAGTGGAATTCTATCAACTTGTTGCAGAGAAGTGTATAATTTGCTCTGTACCATGTCAGGTCATTGGACTGTGGGAGGTAATACTGTCCAGTGACGCGAGTGACAGAGCGTGAACTTGGCTCCTGTGTTCTGCATTCTATTCTCAGCTTCGTGGATGACTCAGAGTACCCCATCCATGCCTCTGTCCTTGAGTGAAACTATACTGTTCTTTAAGCCACTACACAGGAGACTTGAGAAGAGCTGTGTATTGTTACCCCCAAAGATGTTTTTATCTTTGGTGTAATATAAATGTGCAAACTCTCTTTTTTAAAATGCATAACAGGGTGCTTTCTCATTTAAACCCATTTGTGGAATTTCTATGACTGAGCCCAATGTTGTTAAGTAGACAACTCGTCCATTTTATAAACCAGAAGTTGTGTGCCATTGTGACTTGACACTTGTGTACACGTGCTTGTGTGCTCAGTTGTGTCTGCTTCTTGCAACCCTTGGTACCCTATGCATATCCAAGTAAACAAGGAAGGAGATGTGTGAAACTGAAGAATCTCCCAGCTGGAGAGTAATTCCTAAGACCTGACATAAGGAAGATGGGGTTCTTAACTAGTGGCATGGACACAGAATGTTTTTTTTTTTCTTCTTGGCTGCACCTGGATTTTTGATCTCCACTGTGAAGTGTGGGATCTCTAGTTGTGATATGTGGGATCTAGTTCCATGACCAGGGATTGAACCCAGGCCCCCTGCATTGGAAGCATGGAGTCTTAGCCACTGGACCACCAGAGAAGTCCCCTGGACAAGCAACTTTTATTGTAAAATGCAAGATGTAGGGAAAAGTAAGATTTACTACACAGCCAACTTTGTCAGCTCATATTATTTCATAAAGCCAAGGGTCAATTATGTGTTGTTATCATCAAGAGAACATAGTGTAATGCTTTGTCATGCAGGCACTATAAAAAAAATCACCTTGTCTGGTTGCTTTAATTCATCTTTTGGCTGCCGTCAGCAGATACCTCCTCGGTCCCTGATTCTCAGTACCCAGATATGTTGAGAACATTTAGGGTAATCAAAACAAAAGGAAAACAGGGTCCTTTCCTCTAAAGAGCTAACAAGCTGTTAGGGAATCTAGGACAAGTGAAAACAAATGCTTCCGCAGTACCACCTCCTGAGGAAGAGGACTCAAGGTCGGGCTTTGGAGGGAGGGCTTCCTGAAAGAGGTGGTTCTGCAGGCAGAGGAAGGTGGCTTGGCAAAGGGATATAAAGTTCTTCGAAAATTTGTGCACTTCAAGGACATTGTAGGAGGAACGGAGTCTTCTTTGATGAAGACCTGTTTACTTTGCAAATGACAACGAGTCAAGAAGCCTCTTGGGAATTTTTTTTTCCTTGGGGATCCAGAAAGAAATTAAACTTCTGGTGTTGGAAACTCTACCTCAGACTCTTTTCTCAGATAACCTATTCTTCTTTTACTTCTCATCATGTCCCCTTACGTCGTCTTTTTCAAGCATAAATATCCTTTGTTCTTTCAGCTATTCCTCTTGTGGTGTGGTTTTAGGTGCTCTCATCATTTTAAGTGTTTACCTCTGATGGACTATATGATGTGAGGCCTCTCTTAAATCATGGTGCTCAGAATGGGACAGGGTTCTCCAGGAGTGGTCTGACCAGTGCAGAACACCACGGAATAGTAGCCTCCCTTGATCTATACCCTATACTTCTATTAATATGGCCCAAGATTGCATTAGTCTTTTTGACACTCAGTTAGTATGCTGACTCATACTGAAACTCATATCCATGAGTTCCCATGCTCTACTATGAAGCCAGTTCGTCCTTACTCTGTACTTACATTACTGATTTTTTTTAAAAAAAAGAAATGAAATAAAACCCTAGACACAGAATTTCAAAGGTAGAGATATTTAACTCTATTACACTTGATCCAATTGATAACAACCCATCAATATATTGATATTTCAGAGCTAGGGTATTAGTTCTCCTTCTCCAAGGTGAATACTTATCTGCTGGCATGAGGGCAGAGCTAGTCTCAACACTGGCCTGAAAGAGATCTCATAAGGGTCAGGTCTTTATTATCTACATCTTTAGACAAACTAGTGAGCCTAAATCTTTCTAACTGTAAACTAGGAACAAATGTGAACGGGCCTTTCCTTCATTACTGAGGATCTGCAGCAGTGAGTCAGATGCCTGCAAAGCTTCAAGTCAGAGTTACTCAGAGGCAGTAATATACAAGAAGAGGAAATTTTTATATCAGGCTTTCGGCAGCTTTCAGGAGATTTGATTACCCGGATCGCTATACATTACAGTAAATAGCACTCATTTTTTGCAACTGGTTTATAGCCATAACTGAGTTATCTGATTCGAGGTTGCAATAACTTCATGCGGTGTCAGTATAATTTCAGCATGGAATAATTTGTCATTTGAGGCAGGTTCACGAATCTGTTTCTTTGCAAGGCCCCATTTAAAGTGATCCTCCTTTCTCCATCCCCTTCTCTAGGCCTCCTCACCCTTAGCCTCTTCCTCCCTAAAACAAGGACTATGAAGACCTTGAAGTTCAACTTTGCATCAGGGTTTTGGAAACCTTTCAAAGTCCTGCCAAACTAATATAGCAGCTCACCGGTTTTTGCAGGTAGCTTGTATAATGTTTATAATTTCAAGCTAATAGAAATGTCACATTTCAAAACACATCTCTGAGAGCTGTTTTATTCATTACAGAAAAGTGCAGGAAACAGTCACATTGTTCTAGCCTGTTCTTCTAATGCAAATTTTAATCTTGTTCTCATGGCCTTGTAATTATTACAACTCAAATAGCCCCTCCTCTACCTCTCACAAGTGAGACTGCTACTCAGTGGAAGGTCCGAGAACCAGTGATATTGACACCACCTCAGATCCTGCCTGAAACTTGCCAAAATCAGGATATGAACATTTTAAAAAGTCCTTTTGTGAGTCTCCCGCACAATAAGATCTTAGGGATACTGACCTAGAGTGAAGGGATTTCACCTCACTTTACCCCTTATGTTGTTAAACAAACCTTAACATAATTCTATCTGGTGTTTATTACTAGTTTTGTGTTGTTGTTGGTAGTCGCTAAGTCACACCTCATTCTTTTGTGACCCTGTGGACTTTAGCCCACCAGGATCCTCTGTCCATGGGATTTCCCAGGCAACAATACCAGAGTAGGTTTACATTTTCTCCTCCAGGGGATCTTCCTGACCCAGGAATTGAACCCCAGTCTCCTGCATTGACAGGCAGTTTCTTTACCACTAAGCCACTTGGGAAACCCTTTTTAACTAGTTTAGACCAGAGTTGTTAAATGTTGACCAGATTTAAACATTCTAAATACAACCAACGTTTCCTCAAAGTATCTATAACTGACTTTAAAATGCTCTTGCCTTTCTGGGTTCTTGTAGAGCAAGAATTCTAAAAAGGGGGTAATTTTCATTCTTCTCCTTTTGTTTTTGCCATGCCATGTGGCATACAGGATTTCAGCTCCCCAACCAGGGATTGAACCCATGTTCCCTGCAGTGGAAGCACAGAGTCTTAACCACCTGACCGCCAGGGAAATTCCTATGAAGGGCAATTTTGAAACACCCTTCCCATCAGAGACATTTTTGGCAATGCCTGGAAACATTTTTGTTTGTCACAATTTGGGGGTGGAGGAGAGAGGCTGCCTCTGGCATCTGGTGAGCAGAAGCCAGCAGTGCTAGTTTTGGACCCTGTAATGCACAAAATACCCCCCACCATAAAGACTGAACCAACTGTATATGTCAATAGCAATTAAGTTGGGAAGGCTTGTTGTAGAGGTATGTGGTTTATAGAGAGGGACTCATACGTGCAACGGTTCACAGCAGGATGCAGGAAAATGAAGCCATGTGGCGTGTCATCACCTGATAGAAGAAGAGCAAGGGGACTGGTAGTGGCCTGTGTTATGACGCTGGAAGCCTGGGGGGCAGCGGGGGAGGACAGCGAATAGAGACTCCAGCCACAGATGAGAGGAGAGATCTCAGAGAGCTTGTAACCTATGCTCTCTGCATAGACTGCCTAGGTAACAGGGTTGGGGTTCAGAGACTGGACATCAAGTCTGAGCTGGGGGTGGGGGGTGGTGTGGGCTGGAGAGAAACAAAGCTTAGTCCTAGACTGGATACTCGATGTGTTCCCCAAATCACATTAGACCTGGAAAGTGAGAAAGGATTTCTGTTGTTATCATAGGAAGACTCGGGTGGATTTCCAGCAAATCCGGTGAGAGACCAACTTAGGTGCAAGGCAGAACCCCGCTTGTTAGAACTGGAACATCTCAGAGCCAGCCTAGCAGCAGGGGATGACCTGATAACAGTTAACTGAGCTCTTAACTAGAGTGAGCTTTTTAAATCCCTCCCAACCAAGGAGAGCCTTAGGGCTAAGAGTACAGTGTGGCTGACTTGCAGGAAAAGGTCAAGAGCTTCCAGCTATGGAGTAAGGTGGACAAGAAGCAAGTCGGCTCTCGACACTGGCTGCTGAAAATTCATAGGATAAGAACTGGCTAGAGCTTGAGAGATCCTCTGAGTCATTTCCCTACTGCACAGCACCTAACTCATTTCAGAAAGGTGGCCTACTTTTCAACTGTAACATTTTCAAAGAAAGAATGCTTTTTAAAAAATAGTTATTTATTTATTTGGCTGTGATGGGTCTTAATTGCCGCACTCAGGATCTTCGTGGAATCATGTGAGATCTTTCGTTTTGGCCCATGGACTCTCTAGTTGTGGCACATGAGCTCAACACTTAACGGCAGGTGGGTCTGCAGCACGTGGGATCTTAGGTCCCTAACCAGGGACTGAACCCATGTCCCTGCATTGCAAAGCTGGATTCTTAACCACTGGACCACCAAGGAAGTCCCCTGAGAAAGATATATTAAGGACCTGTGTTGACGCCTGATAAACTATCCAAGTCAAAACTGCTTCTGCATTCCTAACCTTATATAACCTTACCGGACGTAAGTCGACTTTCTTTCATCCTACCCTTCATACACTATGCCTTCTAACATTCCATAGTGGTAAATAAGACCAACTTACCTTCGCAGCTGCCAAAGCCAGCCTTCCCTTCTCCAGGCTAAAAAACCTCAATTTCATTAGTGTGTCACCCTGAGAGTCTCTACCCAACCTCTTAATCCCTTTGTTATTCTCTGGACCCTCTCCAAGTGTTGCCTGCTTGTGATAGCCACCACCAAAACATATTTATTAAATATACACTGTGTGTGTGGATTGCCCTTTTGACAGTGGAGGCAAAGAAGATGGAATAGAAAAGGATATACACGGTTTTGTTGGTTTTTATCTGTCTCTTTTCTCTCCAAGAAGGTATCTGTCTTTGCTGAGTTCATCGTCTAGTTGGAACAACAGTCCTTAGGCAAAGATTCTTCGTAAAATTCTAGTTGTCCTGCAAATGCTTTCACTGTGACCTTCACCTAAGGACAACAGAGTGCACTATCATATAAAATAGGTCTGATGTGAATTTATCTGTAAATAAAGCTGGGATAAATGCATTTGTTCAGTTCCAGGGAAGGCATTATACTGCTGCGTGGATTTTCTTTCAAATAAGCTGCAAAACAAAGTTCCTTTCCACATAAAGGGATTTATTCAACTGAATGCACTTGCCTTGTTGCAACTGGATTAATTTCATTTCACATCATGTCTCTAAGTAGAAAAGTAAACTGATTTGCAGCAAGCTAAATGGATATGTTGATACATCCTTCATCGGTAAGATTTATTCCAGCTAGATTACAACAATCACAGTCCGTTGGTTGCTTTAGCTTCTATTAAGTAGTTGCAAAAGTGCACCATTTCAGTGTGTGCCCTGAAAAACAGTTTATCAAAGTCACGATAGACGGGAATGTTGTAGAATGAGAGAACATGCAGATGAGTAAAATGAGAAAAATGTTATAAGAAATTGGTCACTCTATATCCATGTTCAATATTTTTATTCATGTTTCTATATATCATTAGATATCCATGTTCTAAAAGCCACCATTTTAGATTTTTGAATGGTGTTTCACACGGCACCATTCAGTATATACACAAGCCAACACGTGGTGAACAGGGGTGAGCGAGTATTGACCATGGACTGGCTGTGTGTTCAGCGCAGCACTAACGACCACCGCCCACCCAGTACTGGATCGCCACCCCCTCACTCCTTCCTGTGCTTTCTGTTGCACTCTTGCCTCTTCTGTGTTTCTTTCCATTTCTAAAACTGCTATCTTACCATTTTCCTGGGATTCTCAATCTCTGTCTGTTTTAGGACCCTCCTTTCATCTCTCCCCAAATTGCTGACTTTATCTTGGCTTGTGCTTCTAGCACAATAAAGCTGCCAGTGGAAATCTGTCTGATTTCTATAGCTAGTAGCTTCTATAACCAGTAATTATTTTCAAAAGGAAATAGCTCCTAGAAATAAGCCTGTGGTGTCACAGGGCTGTTATATGGATCAAATGTAATAATGTGTATTAAAAAAGCCATTTGTAAACTGTAACATGCTCTCTCAAAGTAAATTATCACTGGATTATATGACTTTAGGGTTTCAAAAGCAGCCAGATGATATATAAAAGTTCAGTAAGACTTGGTAACCCAGTTGGAAAAGAAAATTAGAGAATTTGGTGCATTGATCCCCTCCATCAGTAAGCTAGAAGTCTTTAACATTTTTTACTTTCAAAGCACACCCATCCCATTGAGAACACACACTCTGGTCCAAGGACTGTGTTCACCATTCTGGAATCAGGCCTTCACCTTTCGAAACCCCAGCCAACCTTCAAAGGTGAGACCCAAACCCACTCTCTCTCCTCAGTTCTTCCCCAGACAGAATTAATCTCTTTGTCCCCAGCACTTATGTCAGCCTTAAATTATGTATGTGGGTGTCCATCTCCATGTTGCTGGAGAACACGGCCGTCCTAGCATTTGTCAGGCCCACCCCTCTCCAACAGCTCAAAGTAAAATGGCTAGAGGATAAAGCAGAGAAGTCCACGGACCAAAAGTGTCCTACAAAAAAGCTTTATCCCTGGAGGCTGGTCTCAGATACAAAAATGTCCTCACTTGAGCAACTAACTGTAGGACCCTCTGCAATGAAACAGGGTCTATTAAATAGACTTATAAAAAACCTTGTGAGTGGTGGGTACATGGAGGTTTCTTACTCTTTTTCATACTTTTCATTTGCAATAGTTCATATTTTTAAATGAATATGAAAGACCCCATCCTATTTAAAAGTTACTGAATTGAATAACTTATTTTCATTCTAACTTGATTTTCAGCCTCAACGTTTTCCTGTAGTTTAAATGAGAAAAGCCATCCCAGCTTAGCTGTATTTTATCTACTGAATAAGGTACCCATTCAGATCAATAGCCCGCGGACTGTGTTCTACACAATTCCACTTTTCATTGCACCCGTAATTGAAAGGAACTCGGTGTGCAAAATGTGGGGCTCTTAGAAAATGAAAAGTACCACCCTTTAGCACATTGAAAAAAATCCTTGAGCTGTTCTATTATTTTAACACTTTACCTTTGGCAGAGCAGAAAGTCTTTTTGAGGAATCATCTTTAAAATGATTAACCATGTAACTATTGCCAAGTACATATTAGGTGCTCAATAAATATTTTTAAAATAAATGAAAATACTGTGCCCTTCGAAACAAAAGATAACTCCAGTCATTTCAGACAGCAATGGACATAGTTTCCAGCTGTTACTCTTTTGTGTTCATTAGAAATCATAGGAAAATAGAAATTTGGGGAAAAGATCAAACCTGTTATGAAACTGCATTGATGAGAGCAGATTGTAATTTTGTTTATAGTGATTTGATGTACAGTTACTTGAGGGATTTATTGTTATCGTGGATTAAAGCTGTGTTGTTACTATAATGGAAGATTGGCCCAGAGCCCTCATCTGATGCCAGCTCTTCAGCATTGCCTCTGTTCTTTCATCAGCAGCCCAGTGCACTGCCCCTCCCCCAACTTTGTAAGCTACAGTCCTGGCACAGACCCCTCACTTAAAACTCCAGCCAATTTCCCTAACTACACACTTTCTCCCTTCACCTGCCACATGCTTCTTGTTCTGACACTGCACCTTGAAGTCAGAGGCTTTCAACGAGTTAAAAAGGGAAATATAGAATTACCTAGCTTATCAGTATTTTAAGTATTCTTGTAGACTTAAATGAGAGTTCTTGTACAAAACCACTTGAACTATTTCTTAAGATATGCTAATTTTTTCTGTTTGATTGAACTGTTGACCTTCTGGATATGTGACTGGTTATTACCTCAAGTATGTTTGGAACTCTTCTTGCCTTAACCATTCTACAAGGTAATTAGCGTGAAGACATTATTGTAGGCGCACGTCACCTTGGGCTGGGATCTCACTAATAGAGCAGAGCTGCGCATACTCCATGCTCCAAAAAATCTCTAAGAAAAATCCACACCATTGAAGGAAAGGTTAAAATTGCTGATTTCGTGAGCTCTCTCTTACCCATATATTTAATTTGTAGAAGGATCCAAACATAGGGAGGATTGTGGTTCTTCTGTTTGAAAAATGAAAGCAACTCTGTTTTCTCAGAACTCTGCTTATGCAGCGTGGCTGCTCTCACAGCACTGGGTCAACCAAAACCAAAATAAGACATTTTAGAGCTCTTGCTTCCCCATCACCTCCCCACAATGAAGAAATACATAGCATTTGTTATAAAGAATGACTGTCCTCTGGGAGGTAATTAACAAATATGGGGAAACTGAGGCCCAGGGAGGTGCAATAACTCACAGGTAATTCACACTCCTTGAGCTCTCCTGTCTCTTCCACTGTAGAAGGAGCTCTTAGCTTTCTGAATTGAAAATCATTTCATGCTGCCTGCTCAGTTATTTCAGTAAATGCTCCTAAGTTTGGGACCACTCCCAACTGTTATAAAACCTTATATGAGTAATAATAAGGCTCTTCAATCCTGAGATCCCCAAGATGATCATTTCTAGTTCATCACAGGGCACTTTGGATGCCCAAGTCGGATCCTAAGTGATGGGACAAGCCTGACTGATTCTACCATCCGCTTCATTTATAAGTCTATAATGTGTCAATGTGCAGTGATGTGACACATAAACAATAATTTCTCATTATTATAATAACATTTTTCCTTACTACCAACAATATTTCTGACCTGATTTTATTCTTGTCATGGCTGTGTGTGCAAGCCAAGCCTTGTTTGCCTCTGCAACGTATTAATAATGTATTAATTAGCTTCCCTGTGCTGCCCCAACAAGGAACAGAGAGGATTTATCTAAATCATGAAACATGAAATGAAGCTAACACTTCATTAATTATATTTTAGGGTAGTCTCAGCGTTAGGTAGGGTAGCAAAATTCTGGCCTAATTTTTGACCGAAGATGGAAAGCACTACTCAGTTAACAAGGCATTTGTTTAGTACCTACTGTGCACAAATTTTAAGAGACTAAGAGGGAGGAAATTAGCCAATTTAGTTTTATAGTCATAGTTAAAAGGCAATAAAGGGTAAGGTAATATAAGAATTTTGATTTAGTGTCAATTAGCTTAAGTATTAACATATTAGACTGAACCATTCAAAACTGACAATGTCTGATAGGTTTGTTTTTTTAACCAAAAGAAGTGGCAATTTCATATGATTCAGCCTAATATTAAGGGACTCTTGTCATACTCTATCAACTTCTAAAACATTATAGTGCTCATTCTATTTTTTAAGTGAAATGATTTAAGTTGAAGCTGTCATTATTAGAAAATCAGTAGAAAGTAAATATAGGTCAGGGATTTGACTCCTGTTTCTCATATTCATTTATTTTTTAGACTCAAAAGTAACATATATTTTGTAGTTTTAAAGTGGTTTGTGGAGGGTTGCTTGTTTTTACTGCATTAGGGAATTCTATTGATTGGGTTGAATCATGGACCTTTCTACTTGTTCTTCAAGTGATACTCCTCAGCTCAATTCTTCAGGCCATTTCCTTTACGATCTTCATGCAAAACTACCTGTCTCCCTGCTTCTCTGCAGAGATGTTTGATTGCAAAACACTCTGCTTTTATATATATTTATATATATATATATATATATATATATATATATATTTCTTTATGAGAAATAAAAATCTTAATATCCAATTTTGCCAGTCTGTCCCTGAATAACAGATTACTGAGCAGTCAGAACAGGCTACTGCACATGCATTTCACTAACAAATATTTACCAAGAATCTATTTTGTGCAAGCAGTGGAGTGACTCTCTGTCAAATATAAATATACACAATGGAATACTACTCAGCATTAAAAAAAAATTCATTTGACTCAGTCCTACTCAGGTGGACAGAACTGGAGCCTATTATCCAGAGTGAAGTAAGCCAGAAGGAAAAACAACAATACAGTATACTAACGCATATATATGGAATTTAGAAAGATGGTAACGAGAACCCTGCATGCGAGACAGCAAAAGGAACGCAGATGTATAGAACAGTCTCGTGGACTCTGTGGAAGAGGGCAAGGGTGGGATGATATGGGAGAAGGGCATTGAAACATGTTAATTACCGTATGTGAAATCAATACCCAGCCCAGGATTGATGCTGGGGGCTGGTGCACCGAGATGTCCCAGGGGGAGGGAATCGGGAGGGAGGAGGGAGGAGGGTTCTGGAGGGGGAGCATATGTAAACCCATGGCAGTTTCATGTCATTGTATGGCAAAACCAACGCAATAAAGTAAAGAAAATTAAAAAAAAAAAGTTGTATGGACAAAATGCATGCATTAATATGCATAAAAACTTAGTGCAAACTAAATACCAGGAACCGCCTTAGCTCTTGACTTGCTAGTCTGTTTAACCCTACCCAAGATAGGTCCATGATTATATCCATTTTAAAGGTGAGGAAACTGAGGCCAGAAGAGGTTAAGTGAGCTTCTAGCACTCAAACGCTTGACCAAGGCACCAACCATTGCTCTGGTTATGGTGGAAACCCGAGGCTAGAAAGCGAGTGCTTTTCCCAGAACACGAAGTTACAGTGGGACAAATCAGCCGTGACTTCTGATGCCCTAAAATGGTAAATAGCAACACAGACCAGCCTGTGCACAATGACACAAAATGCTCATGCCTGTCACCCTGGGTTTCCTCCCAGCTCAGAACACGCTGACATGCCCCCTTGAGGCCCTAGAGCACATGGGGACACGCCTCACCCGTGCTGACCAGAGCTTTCTTGCAGAGTCACATCTTACCCCAAATCTTATCACAACGCTGCTGACCGTCAGGCTCTATCAAGAAAATGTGCACTCATCTTCCCGTTATGCCCAACGTGTGAACACTGATAACACATCTAAATTCGAAGAAAATCAACAGAAGTCATCTCAGTCAACCTGAAAAATCTAGTGACTCATTCACACCCTTTTCACAGGGCTTCTGCGGGTGCTGGCTTCTCCTGAGCCAGCCTCCAGACTCCTGCAGCCCCAGAGTAGCTCAGGTCTGGAGGGCTCGGCAGCTCAGATGAGTGCTGACTCTCTCCTGCACAGACGGCGGGCTTGCTCAACCGGCAGCCCCTGCTCTGTGCTGCCGGTAACCCCATCGCTTCTGACCCCCAGGCCGGCTGAGCAAGGTTGCCTCGGAAAAAAAGTAGCAGGAGGAAGATGCTGGCTTTTCAGCCCCAAGAGTAAATTCCATCATTCTGAAAGTAAAACCATAATATCTAAATTTGATTCGACTTATGTCAGGTCTGATAAATATGTACACACATGTGGATGCTTAAACCATGTACGCCGACTCCCCAGAACAAAACCACTTACTGTCTCATCAGGAAGACAAGGTCTGGTAGACCAGTTCACCAGAATGAAGAATAGAAAAACAGATATTCTAATTTACACATATACATTGGTGTAATCCAGCCCACAGGACAGTTAATTGCCCTGGCAAGGACAGACAATTAGGATTTCTTGTTTAAACTGGTCCCATTAACTTAGTGAGCTTGGCTTTAGGCATCCATCCTCAGATGGATTTCAGCCTCAAGCAGGCAGTAAGCAGAGTAGGTGGGCTCCCCTGGTGGCTCAGACGGTAAGGACTCTGCTTGCAATGAGGGAGACTTGGCTTCAATCCCTGGGTTGGGAAAATCCCCAGGAGGAGGGCATGGCAACCCACTCCAGTATTCTTGCCTGGAGAATCCCCATGGACAGAGGAGGCTGGCGGGCTGCAGTCCATGGGGTTGCAAAGAGTCAGACACGACTGAGCGGCTGAGCACAGCACAGCACACAGGCAGAGTAGGTGGGCCTCCCAGGTGGCACTAGTGGTAAAGAACCCACCTGCCAATGACGGAGACAAAAGAGACTTGGGTTCGATCCCTGGGTTGGGAAAATCCCCTGGAGGAGGGCATAGCAACCCATTCTGGTATGCCTGCTTGGAGAAAACCCATGGACAAGAAAGCCTACAGTTGGTCTATGGTCTGCAGTCCATGGGGTCACAAAGAGTTGGACACAAGTGAGTGACTGAGCACACACACACGTCTTCCAGCTGTGCAACCCAAGGGAGTTACTTATCCACCTCATGCCTTCACTTTCTCATCTGTAAAATGGGAATAATATACCCAAAACTAACCCACCTGGGTTTGTTAAGAAGATTAGATGAAATCATAAATGGTGAAGCATTGAGAACAGTGCAAACTCTCAAGATATGGGAGTTTTTTGTAACAGTAACTTGAAATGGGTTCACACATCCCAATAGGAAACTCTTGAATTCTCTTTTATTTTTAAGTTTAGTCTTTTTGTATTTTTTGGCCATACCATGCAGCTTGCGGGATCTAAGTTCCCCAATCAGGGTTTAAACTCAGGCCTCCAGCAGTGGAAGTGTGAATTCTGAACCATTGGACCACCAAGGAATTCCCATAACTTTCATCTTTGTAACATTTAATTTCTTATTTCTTCTTTTTTTATGTACATGCAGAACAAAGATGTTTAGTCATCCTTGGAGTACAATCTTTCCTTTCATTAAAAACCATTATTAAGTGTCTTCAAGCTTCTTTTCTGCAGTAAATGATCCAGATTACTTAATTGTTCTATTTTACATGCGTTAATCATTTATTTGAACTTCTCAACCATCTCCAAATTTAGTACATGTAGAAATATTGTCTAGAATAATTTGGCTTTGGAACCCCTTATCAGCTTCAGTCCATTAGCTCAAATGTTTAAGACTATTGTTAATATGATCAAAGTTAAGTTCCTTACCATATTTGTCAGTTGCTTTTATTAAGTCATATTGCAATAGTCACGAAATTCTCAAATGCATAGTTCAGCAGAAGCCAAACCAGACAAGATGATAAGTCATTCACTCATTCATCAAATATTAATATTTGTTGAAGGGCTACTATGTGCCGGGTATTGTGCTTTTCTCTAAGATTATAAATAAGACACACCCTGCTTAGAGGAGCTTACGGTTTGGGAGAGAAAACACAGAAGTAAACAAAGCATGGCCAAGATCTTTCATTTGATCTGTACCTGGAGTAAGAAGGTGCCAGGATAATCTTGGAGCAGAGGGAGGAAGAACTCAGCACTGCCCTGGTGGCTCAGATGGTAAAAAAAACTTTGCCTGCAATGCAGGAGACACAGGTTCAACCCCTGGGTTGGTAAGATCCCCTGAAGTAGGAAATGGCAACCCACCCCAGTATTCTTGCCTGGAAAATCCCATGGACAGAGGAGTCTGGCAGGCAACAGTCCATGGGGTCACAGATAGTCGGACACAACTGAGCAATTAGCCCTTTGGTAGGTCTAGGAAGGCTACACAGAGAAGGTAACTTTTGAGCCTCTTTTTTAAGCATTCAGTTCAGTTGTTCAGTTGTGTCCGACTCTTTGAGACCTCATGGACTGCAGTACACCAGGCTTCCCTGTCCATGCACTATGTTTTCAGTTTTTATTATAAAGCTATAGCATCCCATACATGAGTGTCTCAGTGAGACAGCCTATCTCCTTGAGGTTTCAGGTTTGCTTGTCATACAGTGGTACACCATTCATCCTAAGCTCATGGCCAGGCTTAGTTATCCATGTCACCACTGAAGAATTCCAATGTTCAATCATCTTGCTCAGTTCAGTTCAGTCACTCAGTCATGTTCGACTCTTTGCGACCCCATGGACTGCAGCATGCCAGGCTTCCCTGACCATCACCAACTCCCTAAGCTTGCTCAAACTCATGTCCATTGAGTCAGTGATGCCATCCAACCATCTCATCCTCTGTCGTCCCCTTCTCCTCCCACCTTCAATGTTTCCCAGCATCAGGGTCTTTACCAGTGAGTCAGTTCTTAGCATCACGTGGCCAAAGTATTGGAGCTTCAGCTTCAGCATCAATCTTTCCAATGAATATTCAGGACTGATCTCCTTTAGGATGGACTGGTTTGATCTTGCTGTCCAAGAGACTCTCAAGAGTCTTCTCTAGCACCACAGTTCAAAATATTAATTTTTCAGCCCTCGGCCTTCTTTACGGTTCAACCCTCACATCCATACATGACTACGGGAAAAACCATAGCTTTGACTATAGGGACCTTTGTTGGCAAAGTGATGTCTCTGCTTTTCAGTATGCTCTCTAGGTCTGGATAAAGACCTGATGGAAGACCGGGAGTGATCTCCACGTAGTGTCTGCAGTGCCATCCACAGTGTCCAGGTGGGGCTTCTCAGCGCTGGGTCCTGGACCTCACCCCCGACCCTTGCCCCTGGCTGAAGTGGCATAGATCTCACTGTGCCTGAGGCAAACTCCAGAGACGGTGCACACGCCTTTCTCGCCCAGCCTGAGCTGTATTTTAAAATGGCAAAGACTGCAGAGGAAAAAAAGAGGAGCGTATTCAACCATTAACTTCTGTAGTGCTGGCATGCCTGGGGCCAGCCTCTAGGAAGGCTGCAGACACATAAACTGCCCAGGTCCGGCCGGGGCTGGGCCCACAGTGACCAACCCAAGCCTGAGCTCTGTCCTGCAGGCCTGGGAAGCGTGGGAATGTTGTGTTTTAAACAAATCACTCTGGAAACAATGGAGAGGGGAGACTAGAGGCCTTTGTGCCTAGAGTGAGAGAGGAAAAACAGGATGCTGAGGTCATGGAGACAGACTGTAAAGCCTCACTAAGGAGAGGGTAAAGGAAAGAAGGGAGTCAATATTAGACATATTTAAAAGATAGGGTTTAAAAGCACATTAGAGGGTGGAGTGAACTGAGAGAGTAGAATTGACATATATACACCACCAGTTATAAAATAGCTAGCTAGTAGGAAGCTGCTGTATAGCACAGAGAACCAAACTCGATGCTCTGTGATGACCTAGAAGGGTGGAATGAGGGGGGTGAAATGGAAAGTCAAGAGGGAGGGGATATATGTATACGTGTAGCTGATTCATGTTGGCAACAGAAACTAACACAACTTCATGAAGCAATTATTCAGTTCAGTCCAGTTGCTCAGTCGTGTCCGACTCTTTGCAACCCCATGGACTGCAGCACGCCAGTCTTCCCTGTCCATCACCAACTCCCAGAGCTTGCTCAGACTCATGTCCATTGAGCGGAGGATGCCATCAAACCATCTCATCCTCTGTCATCCCCATACTCCAATTAAAAAATAAATTAAAAATAAATAAAGACCCAGTAGAGAGGGGTGCCAGTTTTTGGGAATAGGAGGAGAAGAGAGAAAGGCACTCGGAAGGAAGTAGAGGTTTCCAGTGTGGACCCCTATGAGGGCCACAGTGCCATACTGTGCCCAAAAGGAGCAAATACAAGTTGGCACAAATCCTTCTAGAAATGCTCCTCGAAGACACCAGTCTTGTTAAAGGTCAGCAGGGAATGTCAATGTCACATGCAAAGAGCAACATATATATATATATTCCCTATTAGTTATTCTATTCAAAAGACCCCTTAATATATGTTACTTACATGAGCTAAGATAATATTGATGCAGGAGTTTTAATGTTTAATTTTCCGGAAATTGATTTTCTAGGAACAATAAGATATTAGCATTGTTTCAGTTATCTGTGCCTGATAACTACTAAGATATCTACTTATTCATTTACTTAGTTATTATCAGTCTCTCCACCCACTCCCCCCCACCTCCCCCCCCCCCCCCCCCCCGACAACTAGAGGACAAGCTCCAGAGGTCCAGGACTTGGCCTCTTCTGTCCACATCCGCATCCCCAGCACCTAAAACAGTATTTGGCTCGTGGTAGGTGCTCGATAAATATTTATTTGTTGAGTAAATGAATGCATTTCCATGTGGGCAAAAAGAAATCATCATATCCTTTACTAATGAGGAAAGAAAAGAAAAAAAACCTGGACTTAAAACAATTTTTCATGAACAGATCCAATTTTGCTAAAATGGAACTGACGTTTAAAAGATATTTTTCTTCCTGAAGCTCTGCTTCTGGGAAAATCACAGCTGCCAGCTTAGATGGTAGTTTTAACTGCCCAGTTTCAAATTCTGCAGTTACAAAAACTACCCAGCTACAAATTGGCAGAGCTCAGCTTCCTTAAATGCTGTTGGATCAGTAAGGAAAGGGTGATTTTCCTTATTGATTTCATGCCAGTTCCTCTTTTGTGAAAATTCCCATGTGCTGTTCAGTGGAATATGTACAAGAAAACCCAAACACTGGGGGCCAGAAATTAAATAGGTCCCTCATGTTCCTCTCTGGTCAGGTGATGTCAAACCCTTTCTACTTTCAGGATGAAGGATTCAATTGTTTTCTGCTTTAAATTTAGCAGAGAGCTTATTGCCCCTGGTGGACTACGCATATGCTCCTTCTGATCTGTGAAATAACTCATTCCTGGATGAACTTTAAGCTCCCAAATAACGCATGTAAAATACTGTTTATGAAATGTGGGAGAAATGTTTCACGTTCTCATTACTCCAGCACAGTTGCACCGAACCATTCTCTCCAAGGTTCCTTTTTTCCCAAGAAGAAGGAAACAAAGAGACTTCCCTGGTGGTCCAATAGCTGGGACTCCATGCTTTCAATGCAGGGGGTCCCAGTTTCAAACCCTGGTCAGGGAACCAGATCCCACATGCTACAACTAAAATCTGGCACAGTTTATTAAATAAATATTTTTTCAAAAAAGTAGGAAAAAACTTCAACACCACTATGATAACAGTAATAGTAACCACATTTCCGATGGATTTTACTCAATAGTGTCATAGACGCTGCGATGTAGAAAACCCATCACCAGCAAAAAAACTTTCCAAGAGCTGGATACTATACCAGGTCCACACCTGCAAAGAGGAATGAGGCATGGTTCCTATCCTCTGGGGCTTACAAATTAGCTAAGGGCAAGAAGACCAGAACCACAAGGCAAAATGAATAGTTACTGATAAACTACATGGTCAGTGAGTGCTCTACAGGATTCAGAAAAGGACAGAGGTCATCAGACAGTGTTCCCAGAGGAGATGGACTTGAATTTGAGTTGGACCTTTAGTGGGGAGGCTGCAGTGAGATAGAGAAGAGCGATAGGAACATTTCTGGATGCCTTTGCTAGGAGTCCCAGCTGGCAGAGGTGCAGGTTGTAGCAACTAAGGTAGGGGCTAGATCAGGGGTGGTCTTGAAGGCCATTCTAAGATTTGGGGGCTTGATTCTCAAAGTAAAGTGGAATCTTGAGAATTTTCAAGCAGAAACGATGTGAGCTAAGCAGTGCTTCACAGAAATTAAATCAAACAGAGATCCATGCTATAAATTTAACTGGGGGTCTTCAGAATTGCGATAATGAGACTGTGATCCAAGCTGAAGACAGTAGGGCATCTCCATCATGCAGCACTTCTTAGTGATTTCTACGAAATTGCTCTCTAGCTGACTCCGTACTGAAAGAAGGTGAGTGATTCTGTGATCCTGAATGCTGCTCGGAAAAGGTGCATTCCTTTTCCTTTCGTGCCCCACGGTGTATACATGGACCAGAGCCAGGCATGGTCTATCTGCAAACCTCAGAAAATCTAGGCAATTTAGAGAATAAAAGCTGGGAGGATTCTTAGAGCCCTCAGAGTCCACCCGCTCGGTGTACCCATCCGGAGGCCAGCCCTTGGTCAGGTTCCCGCAGCTCGTCAATGTCAGTCTCAGGGCATGATCAGAGCCCCTGACTGCACTCCAGCAAAGCTTCTGCAGCTAGTCCAGATTCTTTTTTGCACTGTGTGTATACACGTTCTGGCAGAATCCAGAAAAATCGGGGCCCTAACTGAAACAGTGGAAGCTACTTTCCTTGACTCCTCCCAGGATCCATCCCCCCAGATCCAGTCCCTGCTTGAGCCCCCTCTTCATTCCGGCCAACCCCCTGCCTTCATGATTTCTTGTAGCATCCTCTGGCTTCTGGTTCTCTGCTCACATCCTGTTGTTTCTTGTGTCTTGCCACAGATTGGGCTGTCTTCTTTGTCCAGAACCCTTACCACCTTCAGGAGACACCCCCACAAACACCCAGCCTCAGCTCCTCCTGTAGGAGGGCTAACTTCTCTCTCCCTGGAGCTCTGTGCTACCCTACACAAGACTCTATTTCTGTGTCTTTTAGATGTCTTATAATCACCTGTTCATGTGCCTGCCTCCTGCCCTTCAACTGTGAGCTCCCTGAGGGCAGGGACTTAGTATGCATCACCAAACACCCAGCATCTAGCTCAGTGCCTGGCACCCATGAGGCATTCAAATGTCTGATGAATGAATGAATAGCATTTGCCTTGGTGCGTTCATTTAACACATATTTATTGAGCAGCTACTTATGATCAGTACTGTGGTATTCACACTTATGTGTCAGTATATACCAACACACTCAAGCTCCAAATTATGCACTGGTAAGTAATACACGTGGCGTGTTCACAGGCACACGCAGCAGAGACCGTGTACATATCTACAAACACCAGAGCTGGCAAATGCAGTAAAGTGCCTGCCAGATGTCTCTGAAATTTGCAAAGAACCAAGAACCAAAAATGACAGTTAGCTCCATAAGCCCTCTAAAAGAAAAGAGAAAAAGCATAAAAGAACAAAAGAGTAGAAGGAAGTGGCTATGGGTTATTTTTTTCTGTGCACTTGAGCCGGGGGTGGGGAAGATTTATAAAAGCATTCTATGCTGGGCAGGTTCATGTAAGCCTGAGTTCCTCAAGGGCTGGTTTTAGGAGCTGTTAGGAAAATTCACTGCCATGCACGAGTCGGAGGATCGCTTCTTATTCCACTGGAAACTGTTAATGAGGATGCCATTAGCGGCCCCTTCTCAATCTGCCTGATAGACACAGCGGGTTCCCCTGAGCAATTCTGGAACCCTGATCACTGCCAATTAGGGGAGCATTGTCTGGCTGACATAATCAAGTGAGTATAAATATATTTATCATGATTGGAGTGGGGAAGGGAGAGCAGAAAGATTGAGGCAGGAGCCGCCACCCCTTGCCTGGGCCCAACCTGAATCTAACTCAGTGTGTCTGTCACCCAGCGCTCAGTAGAAGCCGTCACAGGAATGCACGGTTGAGAATTCAGGACTAGAATTGTTTTCCCCAGAAGGGGCCCTGTCTCTCCTTATTTTTCCTCCTCTCTTCTTCCTGTTTTTTTTGTTTGTTTTTTTTTTCATGATCGCTTCCATGAACGCTGCAGAGAGACGGGAAACCAGATGCCCCGTTGATCACAGTTACATTCTGGCCCGGTGGCCACGCTGCCCCCACTTAGCTTATCTGCAGTTCAAAGTGATCTGGAGGAAGGTGGCAGTGATGAGACTCCTACTCTCGCTGCCTGCCTGGGTGTGCCTGTCGGCCTGGCATTGGTTTTATTTCATTGTCGACTTGCGGGACTTTGATGGTAGTATCTATGATATGTCTCAGAGCTGGTCTTGAAAGACCCTGATAAAAACAGTTCCCCTGCAGTGGACTAGATATGGGAGGAACGTCTCATGTTTCAACAGCTAGAAGGTGAGGTGAGTTGAAGTTGTATCTGGTGGTTGTTCTTGTTGCCTGCCTGGAAAGCAGGGTCTGTTTAAGCATTTGCAAGGATTTCAAAATGCAGCCTGCCTCTCTTCATCCCCAAACCGATGGCTGGGGTTCAATACAAATGGTCGAGTGGCACAGTTGGTGGTAGATCAATGAGAAAACTGACCTCTTGGCTGAATTTGAACTTGGGTCAATGCAGAGCCAATCCATCAAAAGAGGGACTTGTTTTTTTCTTCCCTCCCTTGACTATTTAATAGCAACATTTATAGAGCGGAGTTGATTTCAGTTATTTCCTCTGCTCTTATCATGTGTGTGCTGCTGTCTTGGCCCTTGAAGGCTGAAGACCCTCCCCAGTGGCTGTAACAGATGACAAAACCCTGTCCCCATGTCCTGTTCCCTGTAGTTTGTCTGCACTAATTGCTCTCAGCCCGTCTTCTTGGATTTGACAAAAACTATTTTATTGTAGCACACATATAATACTCCGTGATATAAGGGAAGGTGTAGATACACAGAATAAATAAAGAGCCTGTATAGGAAAAATGTCATTTTATAGAGATCACTCAGCCTTAAGGCATCTGACCACCCTTATTCAGCCTGTTCCTGCTAAATTTTTCCTTCTTCAGCTGCCCAGGAATTGTTAAGGCTAACCTCTTTCCAGCCAGCTATCAAAAATATGTATTTCTTTTGCTTTTCAGATCTTAATGGATGAAATATTTCTTTTTTTTCTGTCTTCTACCTCTTGCCAGACATATTGGGTTTTGTTTTGGTTTTTTTTTTGAGAAAGTGAGCTCATTTATCACCAAGGAAGAAAGAAAGTCATTCCATATTTACCCGTTAACAAATTACCACTTGCAGTGAAAATACAGCAGAACTCTCGCTCTGTGAATAAATGTGTTACTCGCCTTGACCAACCCTCGGTCGATGGATAGTCACTGTTCTCTTCAAGTCGGCTTAATTTTCTCTCTTTGGTTTTTGTTCTCTTGAAGCAAAGAGATTCTTGGTTCTTTCTTTGATCCTGCTTTTGAGGAATGCGCCTGTCTCCTTTGGGTCTGTTTGTTTTGTGAGCTGGTTCGATTAGCCCCTTAGCGTTTATCAAGGAATGTATTGGGTTGGGTGTTGCGGGTTCCTCTGAAATCCTCCCTGTTTGAACATTGAATGGAGTCACTTATCTGAATGCTGACTCCTTCCTAATCCATAGGTTTTCCTCTGTGTTGATGAGGTCATGAAATAGCCACATACCAAGAGATAGTACCATGTCACAAACTGAGCTCAAGTGCTGTAGTCAGCAAGACTCAGATCATAAAGCAGCACAGCCGTGGGCACAGGGCTTCTCTCTTCTGAACCATGCATTCCTTGTTAGTTCAGTTCAGTTCAGTCGCACAGTCGTGTCCATTAGAGATGCTGCTGAACATCTCTCTATATATCTATATCTGTCTCTAATAGAGCAGTCTATTCCTTGCTGTTTTCCATAAGGAGATAACCACCAGACAAACAGAGAAGAGCCTGGTTTAACCAAATAATGCAGGAGCAAATTACAAACGGCTGTAAGAAGGTATTTTTGGCCTGAGCGTTTTAGTGGCATTTACTCTAGTGTCTTTGTATGTCATTTAGTTACAGGGATAAACCTCTTTAACACACACCAAGCTCTTGCCAGGTTGGAAATTACATCTTACATCACTTTTTTTCTTTTTAGTCAGGTTACTTTTTGCTAGGAAGTGGTAAAAGGGAAGCTAGAGGTCCAGTTAGTAGTATTGTACCAATACCCGTTTCCTGGTTTTGATACTATCATTTCATGATATTTTTATCAGGGGAAGCAGGATAAAGGGTAATAGGGGAACTCTGTACTCTCTGCAACTTCCTGTGGGTCTATAATGATTTCAAAATAAAAAGTTTAATGAGAGAGAAAGAAAATGGGGTGGCAGTAAGGAGTAATGAAGGTTCATCTGGGTTTTGCTCCCCAGCTAGGCAAATATTTATATTTTGTTTGCCTTTTCCTCCCCTTTTCACATACAGATTTTGTGACAGCCAGACATAAAAGCCAAGGTTCATTTCTCTACAGAAGGGAAGAAAGAAGTAGAATGAGCTAGGAGGACCCCTGCCATCGTCCCCACACCCTTTACCTGTACAGACTTACCCTCTGCATCCGTACTCATCTTGTCCTTCCTTCCTGTTCAAGGAGAGAGACCTCGCCTCCTGCTACTGATAAACTCTTTCATCAGTACAAGACACCCATGCCTTCCCACTGTTTCCAAAGGCTCATCCATCTACATAATCTCCCCATGTGATTCCTTCTTACCTGGGGTTTTAACAGCCATCTAATGAGACTAGCTCCCAAATTTATATGTCCACTCAGACCTTTTTGCTGAGATCCACACCTACGGACAAGAGAAGACAGAGACTAGGAATCTCCACCTAGATGTTTCCACCTAGATATTTTGAATTTCAAGCATGTCATCTCCATCTACCATATTGCCCACAGAAGAAAGATGAAAGCCGCTCTGTTGCCTCAGTACCCAATATTGCAGCCGCTGGACACATGTGCTATTAAGTACCTCACATAGGGCTGATTCAAACCAAGATGTGTCGTCAGTGTAAATTACACACCAGACTTAGCTCAGAGAAAGAAGATGAAATATTTTTATATCTTAGACTGATTTCTTTTTGAAGTGGTAGTATTTTGGATATATAAGATTAAATAGAATAAATTAAATTTTTTCCCTTTTCTTTTTTACTGTGCTACTAGAATATTTTCAATTACACGTGTGGCTTGCATTTGTGATCTGTATTCTATTCCTATTGGATGGTTTGGCTCTAGACACTTCTCTACCTTTTAGTCACTCCTAATTGGTCGGCTTCACCATGTGAGCAAAGGGGGCAGAATCTGAATGCTAACTCCACTAGTTTTTGGTGCCTGTGAACCTGGGGCATTATCTAATCTTTCTGAGTCTCAGTTTCCTTATCTATCAGATGGATTAAATGATAGTTCTTACTCCTCAGTTCAGTTGTGTCTGACTCTTTGCGACCCCATGAACCGCAGCATACCAGGCCCCTCTGTCCATCACCAACTTCCGGAGTCCACCCAAACCCATGGCCATCGAGTCTGTGATGCCATCCAGCCATCTCATCCTCTGTCATCCCCTTCTCCTCCTACCCCCAATCCTTCCCAGCATCAGGATCTTTTCAAATGAGTCAACTCTTCGCATCAAGTGGCCAAAGTATTGGAGTTTCAGCTTTAACATCAATCCTTCCAATGAACACCCAGGACTGATCTCCTTTAGGATGGACTGGGTGGATCTCCTTGCAGTCCAAGGGACTCTCAAGAGTCTTCTCCAACACCACAGTTCAAAAGCATCAATTCTTCAGCACTCAGCTTTCTTCACCATCCAACTCTCACATCCATACAGGACCACTGGAAAAACCATGCCTTGACTAGACGGACCTTTGTTGACAAAGTAATGTCTCTACTTTTCAATATGCTATCTAGATTGGACATAATCTTCCCTCCAAGGAGTAAGCATCTTTTAATTTCATGGCTGCAATCACCATCTGCAGTGATTTTGGAGCCCCCCAAAAATAAAGTTTGACACTGTTTTCACTGTTTCCCCATCTATTTGCCATGAAGTGATAGGACTGGATGCCATAATCTTAGTTTTCTGAATGTTGAGCTTTAAGCCAACTTTTTCACTCTTCTCTTTCACTTTCATCAAGAGGCTTTTTAGTTCCTCTTCACTTTCTGCCATAAGGGTGGTGTCACTTGCATATCTGAGGTTATTGATATTTCTCCTGGCAATCTTGATTCCAGTTTGTGCTTCCTCCAGCCCGGCATTTCTCATGATATACTCTGCATGTAAGTTAAATAAGCAGGGTGATAATATACAGCCTTGACGTACTCCTTTTCCTATTTGGAACCAGTCTGTTGTTCCATGTCCAGTTCTAACTGTTGCTTCCTGACCTGCATACAGGTTTCTCAAGAGACAGGTCAGATGCTCTGGTATTCCCATCTCTTTCAGAATTTTCCACAGTTTATTGTGATCCACACAGTCAAAGGCTTTGGTATAGTCAATAAAGCAGAAATAGATGTTTTTCTGGAACTCTCTTGCTTTTTTGATGATCCAACAGATGTTGGCAATTTGATCTCTGGTTCCTCTGCCTTTTCTAAAACCAGCTTGAACATCTAGAAGTCCACGTATTGCTGAAGCCTGGCTTGGAGAATGTTGAGCATCACTTTACTAGTGCGTGAGATGAGTGCAATTGTGCAGTAGTTTGAGTATTCTTTGGCATTGCCTTCCTTTGGGATAGGAATGAAAACTGACCTTTTCCAGTCCTTTGGCCACTGCTGTGTTTTCCAAATTTGCTGACATATTGAGTGCAGCACTTTCACAGCATCATCTTTCAGGATCTGAAATAGCTCAACTGGAATTCCATCACCTCCACTAGCTTTGTTCGTAGTGATGCTTCCTGAGGCCCACTTGACAGCACATTCCAAGGTTCTTGCAAATGAAAGGATAAATGTGAGAAGATACATGTGAAGTGCTTACTAGGGAGATAAAAGCTTAAGAATGCCAAGAAAGAGCCCCGCTTCTCACTGTCACAGTGCAGACCCTAAACGTCTCATGCTAAGCCTCCTGTAATAGTTTCTTCATCTCTAGTCCACCATGCCCTCTAACCCTGCACACTGCCACCAGATTAAACATTTCCTAATGCAAAGAGAATCAAAGTATTTAGTGAGTCTCCATCACCCTTGGGATAAAGTCCAACATCCTTCCTATACTATGCAAGGCCCTCCATGACCTGATCCCTCCAGAAACACCAACCCTGCCTCCTGGCCATTATGAACCAGTTGGGTGCCTCAGCTCCTACTGACACACACCTCTCTCTGTCTGTGATATATGTGCCCTCTATTTGTCCACAAGGCTCAATTCAATTGGCGCCTCTTTAGAGAAGCTTCCCGTGGTCCCTGCTATGCCTGTACCCATACCAGAACCCAGATATTGGGAGCCACTCCTGTAGCTCCTCACCCACTTTAGGTTTTGCTCCATTGTCACACTTCTTTCACTTATTTGCTGTCCGTCTGTCCTACAAGACTCTGAACTATCTGAGGGTAGGATGTGTTCTCAGATCCATGCCAGATCTGCACATCAAGCATGGTGCCTGGCACAACACGAGGTATCTCCTATAGAAGAATCTCCTATACTTTAATCCATTCACTCGACAAACATTCACTGATGCTTGCTGAGTAGATGGATAAAGTATAGGAGATACTCCGAGAGGAAGAAGGAGAGTGAGAGCAGTGAGGTTAAAAGCAAAAAATCTGAAGACTAGCCCAAGGAAAAATGGATGCTTCTTGGTCATGCAGAGAAGAGAGAAAGGAAAGAATCTGGGCAGGGAGTCAGTCATGAAGGATTTGAAATGAAAGCCTATAAAAAATAAGATCATGAAAAGAACAGAACCACATTTGGTACTGCTGGTGGTTTAGTAACTTCCTCTGCAATGATTCCAGGAAGAGACAAGGCTCTAGAAAGGCACAAATCATATAAAAAAAGGATGAGGTATCAGCAGCCCATTCAGGGATTATTTGTCATCAGGACTAGATACATGGGTGATACAAGTAAATGTCAACCTGATGACTACGTGATGAGACTACTAATAATTTACTGGGGCCGGTGCCCAGGAATTTTTTTACTGTAGTGCAAATGCCAAGCATGGAAATTTTTGACACGTTATAGATAGGAGAGAGCAGATAGTGAATTTGAGAATAACGATGCGAAATGCCAGAATAATCACAAGAGAAAAGTCTGAATACATAAGAAGGTTTAGAGGATTCCAGCTTTACCACAAACATGGATTATGAGAAAATTCACTTATGAAAAATAGAAATTCCAGTGTATAAAACCCATTTACCAAAACACTTAGCGTTCCAGAATGCAAAATAGTAATAGCATGTCTTTGAACACACACACAATATCAAAACCAGCAAATAACACCAGAAAGGTAGAGAAAGTGGGAAGTATGACATTTTGTGGCTCACAGTGTATATGAATGGGAAAATACGTACTTCTACACACAAACCACAACCTTCACAAGAACGCCAGAAGGCTTCATTCGGAGACCTCAGGTCTCATCCCTCTGGAGAGCCTCCACCACCCTTTTTGTGTAAAAGAGCTCATGGGACAGGCTTGAGTGGGGAGAAGGGGCAGCAGGGAGAATCGAGATGAGAGGGTGAAAAGATCAAATGATCCTTAGCCATCGTCCTCAACCGTGAACCAGCCTTCCCCTTTCGAGAGTTCTCTGTACAAGGTAAATGTTTAGGATACACTTATGCTAGAAACAACTTGTTGTTTATCTGAAATTCACATTGAACTGGCTGTTTTGAGTTTTGTCTCGCACTCCGACTTCATGAGATATACACTTCCTCATTTGTGCTCCCCTTGAGCCACATGTCTCAATAATTGAGGAAAAGGCGAGAAATCAAAATAGCTAACAACGACTATGTGCCAGGCCCCATGCTGAGTGGGTTGAGGGATATGTCACTTGTTTTTCCCCAGCACACTATGAGACAGGCACTAGTCTTGTTCTTGACGTTTTAAAATTTTTATTTATCTACTTATTCTGGCTGTACATGGTCTTCATTGCTACTTGTGGGCTTTCTCTAGTTGCAGTGAGCAGGGGCTACTTTCTAGTAGTGATGCTCAAGCTTCTCATTGCAGTGGCATCTCTTGTTGCAGAACACAGGCTCTAGGGCACACAGGCTTCAGTGGTTGTGGCTCATGGACTCAGCTGCTCTGCAGCACGTGGAATCTTCCCAGACCAGGGATCAAACCCATGTCCCCTGCATTGGCAAGTGGATTCTTAACCACCAGATCACCAGGAAAGTCCCATTTCTGTTTTAAAGATGAGGAAACTGAGGCTCAGAGTGATTAAATAACTTGCTCAAGGTCACCCAGATAGCCAGTGGTTGAGCCAGGATTTGAGCTCTGGCAGTCTGACTGCAAAGCCCACGTACTCGCCCATCTCATTTGACAAGGCGTCAACAGCTGGCAAGGGGTAGAGACATTGGGTCTTCAAGAAGAGTAAGAGAGAGTGAGAGCACAGGGGGTGAGCAGGGAGGCCCTGACTGAGGTCTTGTAGCAGCGGTTGAAGTTCAACCAGCTCCTTTATTTAAGTTAGAGGAGTGCGCCCATGACTTTAGGCACACACAGTCCCATAAGGGGACTGAGAGCTTGAGTAGAAGGGCACCCTGTGAATTCCTTCAGTCCCTACTGAAGCCCATTCAGGGGCCCTCGTACAGGAGACAACCTGCACAGCTGTACACGCACAGCAGCCTGAGTTAGATGGCAGGAGGAGGACGGGTACAGAGGAAGGATGTGGATGGGCTGCTTAGAGAACAATGAAGAGCCATTCACATTTGCAAAGGGTGGGTGGTGCTCTGAAGTCAGTATAAAAGACAGGTTGGAAAGAGATTGCTGAAGGCCTGAAATGGTAACAAGAGAGTCTTATTATTTTAAGGTGGTTTTTTTTTTTTTTTAATGCGGACCGATTTTTAAGTCTTTGTTGAATTCGCTGTAATATTGCTTCTGTTTGATGTTTTGGTTTTTCGGCTACAAGTCATGTGGGATCTTAGCTCTCCGACCAGGGACTGAACCCACATCTCCCGCCTTGGAAAGTGAAATCTTAATCACTAGACCACCAGGGAAGTCCTAAGAGAGACTTGAGTAGATCTGGGAGGTAGCGTGACCACATGACATTGACAAATTCTAATAGAAAAATGACCCTCAGAAAGTGTGTGTGTCAGAATTCTTCAACTCACAGGGTCTTTGCTCCATCGGGCAGACAGCGTAGGGTGGAGGGAGGATGGGGATGCATCAGCTAACGTGACAGCAGCTGGTCTAAAAGACACGAGAAAATGAAACAACAGACTGGAAAAGAGGACAAGGAACGGGGAACAGAAAACACAAAAGGAGGGAAGTGAAGGAGAAGCCGAATTTCTTCCACTTTGTATTTCCCCAGGTGTCCCTTAAGGAAGAGTTGACCTGTTCTGGTTTGTTTCCTTCTCCTGAGGGTTGGAAAGGGCCATGGGCATGGCACAGTTTGCTTTCACAGCAAGGTATCTGGTTGCATTTCTCGTGATACCCTAGAGAACAAGATAAGAAAGACAGGTAGAGAGATAACCACTGAAACTGGCAGGTTTGCAGCTGATACACAAAAAATAGTGATGAATAGGTGAATGTCAACCTGGAGGGAGTTTTTAGGGAAGAAAACAGGGTTCAGAGATAACAAATTTGCTTATGACCACATAATTATTAAAAGAAGGAGCCAGGATTCACATCTAACTCTGCTTGACTGCAAAGCCTGTGTTCCATTTATTGTGGAATAAAGACCAAAAAGCCATCGAATTTGCTTATGAAAAGAGAGTTGGAAGAGAAAACCAAAAGGAGGGATACAAATCCACACCTAGACAAATTGTGATGAACCAAAGACCCGCCAACAGGAAACACAAACAAGAGGAAAGTCAGAGAGATTAAAGTTGAACCTCACATTTTCTTTCCCAAAAATATCCCCTGAAAAAGTGGACAAGCCTGGCTTGACCCTCCTTCACATTAAAAAACACTTGGACTTGTGTTGTAGTTGCTCTATCCCTCACAGCCAACAGTGTGACACCACTATAAGAATCTTGTGGTTGTTCAGTTGCTAAGTTGTGTCCAACTCTCTGCAAGCCCATGGACTGCAGCACACCAGACTTCTCTGTCCTCCACTATCTCCCAGAGTTCGCTCAGATTCATGTCCATTGAGTCGGTGATGCTATCTAACCAACTCATCCTCTGCCACCCCGCTTCTCCTTTTGTCTTCCAACTTTCCCAGCATCAGGGTCTTTTCCAGTGAGTCAGCTCTTTGTATCAGGTGGCCAAAGAAGAGGAGCTTCAGCTTCAGCATCAGTCCTTCCAATGAATATGCAGGGTTGATTTCCTTTAGGATTGACTCATTTGATCTCCTTGCTTTCCAAGAGACTCTCAAGAGTCTTCTCCAGCATTACAATTTGAAAACATCAATTCTTCAGCACTCAGCTTTCTTATGGTCCAGCTATCACATAACTACCAGAAAAACCGTAGCTTTGACTACATAGACCTTCTGTATAGATCAAACAATTAAATAGTCCTATACTACTCAGACCAGCTGAAATTATACCTTGAATCCTGGATCCAATTCTAGGTAACACATTTTGAGAAGAATATTGGAAAACTGCAGTGTGACCAGGAGAGCAAGGAGTTGTGTGGTGGAGGACCTGGGGTGGTGGGGGATGGTGATATTTAAGCTTAGACGAAAGAATTTGGGGCTTGTGAGCGTCATCTTCTTATATTTTCTTTTCTTCTTAGGGAAAAATTCAGACTGAAAATTATCATCAGACATTTTGGTTTCATGTAACCAGCTCACCAAGCTGTTTGTCTGTTCAAGTCCACCTGCCCCACCCCTGCTACGCCCATTCTCTATCATCTTAATAAACTAGGAAAAGACCAACTTCCTGGATCACTTTCAACTTTGAGAATCCAAGATTTAGGGCCCTACTTGAATAAAACTAGAAATTAAAAAAGAAAGAGAATGACTTTAAACAAGGCCCATACAGATGTTCCTCTATTCAAACAAACTCAAATTAATACCTACATATCCGAAATCTAAGAATATTCCAGTTATTCATTTGATGGAAGCAATTCACAATATCCTCCCTTCTGTTGGCAGGTTTTTAGTACTTTTATGGGGTGACTTGATCAATAAAAATGTAATTACCTCCAATTTCTCAGGGATAGACATGAAATGAAGGAAGGCAAGCTGTCATAAGGGTTCTTGTCCGCTTTCACAAGCTTTTGAGACCAGTGAACTAAAACAATGACCCGCATTCCAATAATAAATGGGGGCTGAGGGATGTAAGTAAAAGTGACAAGAAGACTGGAGTAGCCCTGGTCACGCAGTCATCCACTCTACCCTTTGTGCTTTGGTGAAGTTAAGGTGGCCCCGCGCACAGATGGTGCAGGAAAGGAGTGGGGAGGCCAAGAGTATTTGTGGAGTTTGTGAATGGTGTTACAGGCCTGGTGACAATAGTAAGAAGATGAAGGCCTTCAAATATGTGATAAATGAGCCAAGCTTTCAGAGCCCAAATCAATAAAAACAAATGCGAAGCGGACAGAAGGGGAAAAGGGACCGAGAACATGAAGGCATTGTAAAATCCTGGTGATAAATTCCAGAGGAAATCATGATGTGAATAGAAAAGAGGAAGTGAAAACAAAGCCTAGAGACTTGTAAAATGTCTGTCGGTCTGTCTCTTTTTTATCTTCCACTCACATAAACCACCATTCCCCCCCCCCCCCCCCGCCCCCGGCCCTCCGTACAGGGCTCCTTAAAGTAATTTCTGATTCTGTGTAGGTATTTTTAACGCTTCACTCCTGGTTGGGTTTCGCCAGCAGGATTCATGGTGCTTCTGCAGACAATTGTTATTGCTTTAGGAAACAATCAGGATAAAATGAGGAAGTGGCAAGTGATAGAGGCGTCTTGCAGCAGAGTCAGGCTAGAGGTAACATCTCAGCGGGGTGGGCTCTTTCTGTTTCATTTTTGTTGCTGTTGTTTTGGACTGATGTTTTCATGGGGCTATTTAAATAAGAACAGTGTAGAAGATTTTTAAACAGGGACATTTTAGATATACTTTTTCTAACTAGATTCATGGTAAGTTTCGCTGATGTTTGGAAGACACAGAAAAAGAAGTTGGAAAAAAGCAGAACAGGGACTTCCCTCGGTGGTCCAGTGGTTAAGATTTTGCCTTCCAGTGCAGGGGGTGCTGGTTCAGTCCCTAAGATCCCACATGCCTCAGGCCAAAACCCCAAAACACAAGACAGAAGCAATATTGTAACAAATTCAGTAAAGACTTTGCAAATGATCCACATGAAAAAAAAAAGATGTAGAACACATTGTAGGAAAAGGTGATGGTGGGAAAGGTTAGAAAAACATGGCATCACAAGAGAGAAACAGGGAAGGAGGGAGAGAAAGAGAGGGAGAACAGAAAGGAAAGAAGAGAACAGCTCTTTATAAGTTTATTAACTGAGAATTTTTCCACGTCTGCAATTGCCTGAAAGCACAATTGCTTGGTGTAAGGTCAGCCAGGCTTATTAGGAGTCTTTGCCTCTGACCAAAGAGCAATGGGCTTGAATTTTGAAGGTATGTGAGAATTGTTCCCATCAATTTCTTGACTGAAGGACAGCAACACAGGAAGTTTCAGGGGGCCCTAAGCTAGTTAGCAAGTCTCCTGACCTAGTGCAGGACTTGGGTATTTTGCTAGGACAGAGAAGAGCACAGCCTTAGGAGCCAGCAGACATGTACCCTAATCTCTCACCTCATTTTCTCATTCAGAAAGTGTGAATGAGGGAATTCCCTGGTGGTCCAACTGTTAAGCCTCTGTGCTTCCAATGCAGGGGGCACGGGTTCGATCCCTGGTCAGGGAACTAAGGTCTTACATGTTCCGTGGCACAACAAAAAGCGTATAGAACATGTAAATAATAATAATGATCATGATTATGCATTTTTCAAACAGTGGCCCTTTGGCACGTAATGGATCATATTGATGAATGGAACTTAGTCTTAGTTGGCTCTTGTTTCTAGGCATTGGTGAGGCGGGTTCCCTGAGGTCTTCCTACAGGGAAGAGCTGGGACTTCCTGTTTCAAGACAGCAACACAGTGACAGAGCTCTGGGCCCATGGATAAGGTTCAGAAGCCAAATCAGTTTTGTGCTTCTCAACCTTCCATTTCCCCACCTCCCTTTGGTCAGCGCTATCTTTTCTCATTGCTTACTGGATTGTCTTGGTTACAATGCACTGTGATGACACTGCAGCCTGGGGTCCTCAGTAAGCAGGGAGAAGCTAACACTTGCCCAGAGGAAGACAGGGGCAGAGATGGGGGCCTTGAAAAGCTGCAAAGGAGTGTATGCTTGTGTTACTACTTTTGGTATTTTTGAAGTTAAAAAAATTTTTTTTCTCTATGAAACAGAATGGTAGGTAGCTAAGACGCAAAAAGTTCTTTGGAAAAAGATTCACTAAACTGTCAATTCCCAAGGATGAGCCATGCCTTCTGTATCATCTTCTCGAAACACTGTGCTGTGGGATGAGAAATCTCTCAAGCCCTGATGAGGAAACTGTAGCACAGAGAACTTGTTTTCCCCTGCTACCAAGTCAGCAACACACTTGAGCTTTGAAACCAGGTCACTGTGGCTGGCAGCCTCACCTGGCAGAGTGACAAGACAGGAAAAAAAGAATTTGCTTGAAATCGAGAGAACACACACACTACATTTAAAGAAAGAGATCTTTTTCTTACAAAAAGCTTGAAAATGAATGAGATCTTATACATAATGCTTTGAGTTTAACAAGAAAGTTGTGTTTTATAAGCCGCGCTGTTGTTGATGAAAGAAAAGTAAGGTAGTAAATATTTGGAAGAAAAAAGAGCAAGTGACCCTTCTTTTGCTCTTGTTGTTGTTCAGTCACTCAGTTGTGTCTGACTCTTTGCAACCCCATGGACTGCAGCATGCCAGGCTTGCCTGTCCTGCAATATCTCCCAGAATTTGCTCAAACTCATGTCTATTGAGTCAAGGATACCATCCAACCATCTCATCCTCTGCCACCCTCTTCTCCTGCCCTCAGTCTTTCCCAGCATCAGGGTCTTTTCTAATAAGTCAGCTCTTTGCATCAGGTGGCCAAAGTATTGGAGCTTCAGTTTCAGCATCAGTTCTTCCAGTGAATGTTCAGGGTTGATTTCCTTTAGGATTGACTGGTTTGAGCACCTTGCAGTTCAAGGGACTCTCAAGAGTCTTCTCCAGCACCGCAATTCAAAAGCATCAATTCTTTGGCACTCAGCCTTCCTTATGGCCAAACTCTCACTTCCTTACATGACTGGTGACCCTTCTCCTGGGCATCACTCAATTTACAAGGCAGGGGAGGTTAGGGACCTGCACAGGGACTGTCTCTTGACTTGTCTCTTCCCTCTTCTACCTCCTGCCCCTTGCCATCCTCTGCCCAAAACAAAACAAAACAAAAAACCTTAAGGAGGAAAAGAAGAGCTAATTTTAAACGAGGAAAGCATCCTTGAGAGGAATGAAATCTCTGTAATCCACAGTGACAGACAGGGACCAGCAGAAGAGCAATTTGATTAAATAAGGATATCAGGAGCTTAGTAGGACTCTCTAGTTTGTGTCATGTTTGTCTGTTAGTCTTTGAAATATATCTTTAGCTTCCAAACCTGGAAACCAAGTGCCTTCTAGCTGGGGAGGTGATTCCCATTTGGAAAATAGGGGGAAAAAAATCTCAGGGCAAAGCCAAGGAGTCCAAGGGGGCTGGGGATTCCAGGTTGGACTAAACCTAAGAAGCTGGCAGAGGGTCTGCAGGAGGCCTTGATGGAGAGAGATGTTAAGAGGTTGGGCTGGGTACCACCAGCCTTGCAGTGGATGGTTATGAGTTGAGCTTGAGCCCATCCCAGGCAGCACACCTTCCCTGCCCATGTTTCCCATCCCACTGCCTACTGCCCATTAGCTACCTGACATCAGGGACTGCTCTGTTGCTGCTTTCCTCAATGAAGCATTTAGAGGATGCATTGTTCTGTGTGGGACACACCTGTGCAGGGAGATGGCATGTTCCCTGAGGCTTCTGTTCATAAGCCGCTTCCTAGTGGCTCCAGGACTGGCGTCAGCAGGTCAGCCATCAAGGAATTACTGTCCTCGGACAAGCTTCAAAGGGCCTCTCTAGTTGCATGTGTTCACCCAGTGTGGTCTTGCCAGGGGATTTATCCTTTCCTGGGGATTGTTTTTGTTGCTGTTGTTTAGTTGCTAAGTTGTGTCCAACTCTTTTGTGACCCCATAGACTGTAGCTCACCAGGCTCCTCTGTCCATGAGATTTCCCTGGAGTGGGTTGCCATTTTCTTCTCCAAGGGCTCTTCCTGACCCAGGGATCGAACTCACATCTCCTGCATTGGCAGGCAGGTTCTTTACCACTGAGCCACCAGGGAAGTCCTTCCTGGGGCTTAAGAGGAGGAAATAATGAGTCATCTGGGGACAAGAGGAAAATGAGAATGTCCCTGTAGACAAAATCATTTTAAATGGAGGCTTTTAGAGAGCACTAAAATCTCAGCCAGCTAGCCAGAAATGGTTTGGTGGGGTACATTTTGCTAGTCTTGGCTCACTCTGGTTGCAATAAAAAACAGAAATGTTTATATCGAACGGAGAGAGTACCTATGGAAACAGGCCAGATCCTCCTGAGAAGGCCTCTGAGATGCTAAACCCAAAAAGGAATGGTCCTGCCTCTCTGACGGGAGGTCCAGAGAAGCATAGGAGCTGTTGGTCTTAAGTTGTTTAAAGCAAAAGCCCTTGGTGGCTGCTCCCAAGTTCATGGCTCTCTGCGTCAATGGGAGCAACCATGATTCCAATTCCCACTTCACCCTCCACACATGACTTCATATCCAAATCTCCAGAGAAAGGAGAAAAGGGATCTTATGAAAATAGGATTGAAGGCGGTCTATTATAAGGGTTCCAGAGGACGAGTTAGGAGTAATTCAAGGGAAGGCACAGAAAAGGAATCTGTAAGCCTTGTAAGACGTTCAGTGAGAAGGTTATTTCCAGCATGGCTGGCTGATTAAGAAGCATCCTGTGAGCAGGAATTCTGCTGGTTTAGAACAGAGTCAAAATGTTGTCATTTGAAAACCCAAAGTGAGGAAAGACCAGCCTTGATCTCTTGGTCATGCTCAGACATTTTGTCTTTTTTTTTTTTTTCACTTTCTTTTCCAAAACAGATTGATTTGGGTCTCTGAAAGAATATTAAGCCAAGGTTAACAGGTGAGTGATAGGTAGTTGTCCACCCTGTGTGTGTGTGTGTGTGTGTGAGTGCGTGTTAGTCACTTAGTCACCCCACTCTGCAACCCCATGCACTGTAACCCACCAGGCTCCTCTGTCCATGGAATTATCCAGGCAAGAATACAGGAGTGGGTAGCCATTCTCTTCTCCAGGGGATCTTCCCGACCCAGAAATTGAACCCAGCTCTCCTGCATTGCAGGCAGAATCTTTTGCCATCTGAGCCACCAGAGAAGCCCCGTTGTCCACCCTATGAGTATAAATTTTCAAGAAGGGCCCTCTATGACCTTTCTCGGTTTCCTGCTCTGTCCAATGCCCAGTAAGGGGTGATAAACAAAGGCAGAAGGGCTCTGAGCACAGCTGGAAGGTTAAGATAAAAGAAAACACACAGCTGAGGTTTCAACACACATCAGCTTAGACCCACAGGCGCGAGTGAGGGGCTGGTCACTTGGAGATGAAAGGGGACCTGCTTCCCAGGGAGTGCAAGGAGAACTGAAGCATCAAAATGGGTAGGAGCAGATGTCTTCTGATTCTTTTCCATCGAAACAATTCTGTATTTTATGGGTTTGAGACTCTTTGAAATGTTAGAGTTTATATGCCTTAAAATGCACCAGAGACAAAGAAGACGGTCGCCAACTTGTCTGGAGAAAGATTGTGAGAGACTCAAGATGCATAGAAAAGTTACGAGATGAAATCCATGGTTTGGGGAGAGCACCATTGCCCTCTATTGGATTAAATAAATCAAACCTTTAATGTGGGTGCATGTTTCATTATCTCTGGCTGAGTCTGCCAAGAAGTCAGGGCACCTTTGAATGGGAAATTAATCGATCCTTGTAAATGGGTCCTTTTCTTCTGAGGAAATCAATTACAGTTGTAATTCTGATGGCAGGTCATTCATCATGTTGCCAGTCGCTCAGCAAGCATTTGCTAGGTGCCACTAAGCACTGGTGAGGTAGCACAAGGCATGTAAGGACAAACAGCAACAACTGCTACAGATGCCTACTGTGTGCCAGAGTCTTTATACACATTTACACACAAGACCCCCATGAAGTAAGGGTGGCTGCCACCAGGTTAGGAAGGCAGGAGGAGAAGGGGACGACAGAGGAGGAGAAGCCAGACGTGCTGCAGTCCATGGGGTCTCAAAGGGTCAGACACGACTGAGCTACTGAACTGAACTGAATCAGGTTGGGGATGAAGAAGCAGGATGCTTGGGAAGTAAATGGCATGTCTGAGGTTCAAATCCAGGAT
Organism: Antilocapra americana; assembly: GCA_007570785.1. Classification (NCBI taxonomy): domain Eukaryota; kingdom Metazoa; phylum Chordata; class Mammalia; order Artiodactyla; family Antilocapridae; genus Antilocapra; species Antilocapra americana. Next base: position 8,298,827 of record ML663560.1, on the reverse strand, counting down.
CATCTACTCCTGAGACCCCAGGAAGTTTACAAACTACCAGGGGAGATAGGATATAGCTAAAAACATCTGCATGGGACTTCGCTATCCAGTGGTTAAAACTCCTCTCTTCCACTGCAGAGGGCAGAGGTTTGATCCCTGGTCTGGAAACTAAGATCACACATCCTTCAGGGCATGGCCAAAAATATATAAATAATAAATTAAAAATAGCCTATTCCCATACTCTCTAAAAAACAAAAAGAAAAATTTTAAAGACTGCATGGGATCTGTAAACTATAGCCAGTAGGTCAAATTTGACTCATGTATTTTTTTGCAAATGAGGTGGTTTTCACTTTTTTGAATGGTAGGAGAAAAATATATAAAATATTAATAAAATATATAATATTATTATTATATTATAATAATAACATCTTTTGGCATGTAAAAATTATATGAAATTCAAGTTTCAGTGAGCACAAATAAACCTTGTTGTTTTTCAGTTGCTAAGACGTGTCTGCCTCTTTCTGACCCTGTGGACTGCAGCACACCAGGTTTGCCTTAATCACCTCCTGGAGTTTGCTCAGACTCATGTCCATTGAGTCAGTGATGCCATCCAGCTGTATTGGAACCCAGCTCCGCCTGCTGGTTTACTGTTCTCTCAGGCTGCCTGCCTAAAAAAGGACAGACGCCTGGTAGTGTCATAGTCTGTACAGCCCCCAGAGCTGAACATCTCTTCTCTCTGGTCCTTTGCAAAAAAGGTCTGGAGGACTACTAGTCTAGACTTGGGCTTCCCCAGTGGCTCAATAGGTAAAGAATCCACCTGCAACGCAGGAGATGAGAGTTCGATCCCTGGGTGGGGAAGATCCTCTAGAGGAGGAAATGTCAACCCATTCTTGCCTGGGAAATCCCATGGACAGATGAGCCTGGTGGGCTATAGCCCATGGGGTCGCCAAGAGTTGGGCACAACTTAACCCACACACGCGTGCATGCACACATGCACACATGCACACACACACACACACACACGAGTCTATACTCCAAGGTGAAATGTTATATATAAATATATATATAGGTTTTTACAAGGCATTTGGGGGTTGAGAAAAGGGGAAACTAATATTTATTTAAGCCACCTTGTGAGGTGGGGGAAGAGCTACACAGGTGTGCTCTATTTTAAGACTCAGTGCACAGAAAACCCAGCCTTTAAAACAGAGAAATTAAAAGGTAGCTATTTGCATAACAAATTTTCCCTTTCATTTTATAAAGGGATTCACCATGGGGTTCCTTTGTAGAATGAGCCTCCATAATGCACACTAATATGTTTCCATTTACAAATACTCTCTTCATAATAACTCTTCAAGAACAGATCTGTTGTGTACGGTGAGGCTTAGCGAGCATCATTTTTTCCTGGCAGCATAAGGTTTCCCACATCTGAATAGTCACTGACCTCGTCAATTTAGGCGGGCAGGTAGGGAAGTGCTGCCTTCCCACTGACTCCAAGAGGGTGTTTGCCCGGCAGATTGAAAGGGTGAGGATTTCAAGCGTTGTGCCTGGGAAATCCCATGGACAGAAGAGCCTGGCTGGATACAGTCCATGGGGTCACAGTCAGACATGACTAACACACACACACACAGGATTCCTTCTTTCTCTGGGTCCTGAGCCTAAATCTTCCAACAGCTCTGTGCTGTTATGCAAACATTCTTTTTCAGAGATACAGAAAACGGAAACCTTGGCTATTTATAGCCAAATTAGGAGGGGCTGAAATTGTTCAAGAAGTTGCTTCCCAGGTACCATTTTGGTGGAAACTATGTGTTTCTTCTGAACACATCCCCTGACCCTGGCTTTCAAATGCAGACTCTTCAAAAGAACTGTCTCCCAACTTTTGTTTTCATCCTCCGTGGCGACATATTTTAGAAATAGATAAGCATCCCTAGTATATAGCCTGACTGTTTTTCAGGGTTTCTGGTGGTACAAGAAACTTAAATGGAAATACGAGGGCAGATAAAATCGCACAGGAGGCATCCTGTTGGCATGCGGGGTGATCTATGTCTCAGGGCTGCTAATGGGCATTCCGTGCTGTTTGTAAAGTGGGAGAGGGAGAGAGATGCAGAGGGCTGGTGAGGAAACAGAGCCAGCACCTGGGGCAGGAGCCCTGCATGAACGATTCAGAGGCGGGATTCCTGGACAAATGGTACCATCCCCAGGCCTGGGATGAATGGCGGAAGCTGCTGACAGTGGCTTGGCACCTGAATGCTGTCACTTCTCATTCACACTTTATGGCAGGTAGCAATGCAGCCGTTTCTAAGACTGATCACTGGAAGGGAAAGCACATTTGACCCATCTGTGTGGCTCTCTGAAGAGGTGTCTGTCTTCTTGTTCCCCTGAGGTCAGGAGCACTCTAATGCAAACAGCAGTGAGAAGGCTCCACTGCGTTCTTGAGTTCTTGAGGCTGCTGCCCTTCCTCTCTCTGTCCCACCCCCACCTTTTCCCTCGTGGACTTGTTGCTACCATGTTTTATCTCCATCATTTATTACTTTTCTCTTGCAGATGCAGTATGTAGTAGTGGTAGGTACAGACAATCAAACAAAATGGATAAATACTGAATAAACTGTGTTAGCTCTGTTTTCCTTTTCCCGGGTGGTAATTTTTAACTTTTCAAAATTAAAACTAATGGATAGCAAGGAATAGAATATCAATTTCCACGCATTTTTATGATCAAACAGAAGACCAACCCCTGGGGCTGGCACATTTACCATTCTCTGCTATTAGGAAGGCAGAGAACGGTAAATTCAAGGGAAGAGCTTGCAAAGCCCTGTGATTTGAACGAAAACTGAACAATCCCCCACCCCTTCCAGCCGGGGCATCTCTCTGCCACCAAGCAACATCTGAACAGATTTCATTTCACAAATGGAAATGGGACACAAGCAAATTTTTTCAAAGTGATTTCATGAAGAGTGGGCCTGTTTAATTGGGTTTTCTGAGCCAGGATTAATATTACAAGCTGGGAAGCTCTGCAGTGTGCCTCTGTTGCTGGCTTTGCCACACCACCTGCCTCCTGGGGGAAGGCAGAGAAAAGTGCCACCATTCAGAAGCAATTTTCCTTCTGCCTCCAGCCTTCTCACTGAATGACTTAGAGCCAGCCTGGACCAAGCATCAGGCCTGATCTGAGTTACACGCAATGTAGGAAAGATCTTTCTAAGCTCAAGGTCATCTCTAGAGCAAGCCTTAGATTCTTTTATTCATCTCTAATGTATGTGATTTTCTAATATGTCTAGCATTTGCCCTCCCCTTGTCTCCATCCTGCTTATTAAGGTAAATTTGCATAGAAATGGGATCTTGGTTTTCGGGACCATTCACCTGACACTTGATCTCCTGATGTGACCAGTGTCTGCTGCTGATACCATGAGGGTGACCCACAGGAACCCATCATCCTGCAAACCAGAGGCAGGGCCTTAATTAGGGAAAGCTTTGCATGTGAAAGTAATGGGGTGAATCCAATCAGCAAAAGCATTTAGCTTTCACCCAGGAGGACAGAGTACTCCTTCCTATTGAGTGGGTCATTCCAGGTCACAAAAATGTTAATTTGCCTTAGATGGACAGATCTTGAAGAAAGTGCATAAAAAGTATATAGATTTTGAGTCTGGAAATAAGTTTTGGCTGATGATAAAGCTCAGGCAGTGAGCTACGACATTTTACTTTGGCTTCTGAAATATTTTTTGCTTAATATGTCTTTGGGGTTGGTAATGTTCATCCCTACAAATGGCCTTTGGAAGACCAAGCAAATGTGGAGAATCAGAGGAGGCGCCCCTTGCTATCATTGCTGCAGCGGCCAGCTTTCATCCCCTGATCTATGCAAGTCACCCCCTCCCACCAGCAACCACCTTACTTATGTACCTAAATCTCCTCACTTGGGCAGAAATTCCCACCGAGAGGGCAACTGTGGTCCCAGTTTACTGGTCATTGAAATTCAGTTAGGTTTGAAGGTTTTGGAGCTACAGGGTTTCATATTCAGACAAATTTTGCGAAACATTAATGCCAAACAGCAGTATTCAAGACAGTGTCCTGATGGTGAGCGAAGAACCAAAGAAATTGAAGGTCATGGAGAATAAGCATAAAATTTCAAAGAGAAAACTTTATAGGAGGTGGGGAAAATCAGAAGAAAATTATTGTGGCTTTTGGCTAGGCTGCCTTTGCTGAGGATAAATTCATTCTACAAAGTTATTCAGAAACATAAATGCTACTCACTCAGTTTTGTCTTGGATAACATCTGGTGTCTACTATTTAATTTCATCTTACATCCTTCTTCATTGAACATTATGATCACCCTTTTACGAACAAGGAAACTGAGACTCTAGGAGGTTTATTTACTTGCACAAGATCACACAGCTGTCAAAAAAAAACAGGACTTTGCTCTCTTTCTATTACACCCCACTGTCTCCTAAAAAACCCAACTATGTTTCATTTGTAAGTTGACTTATTTATCTTTATAGAGGTCTCACATATTATTAAGAGGGGCCAATATTTTCACTCAGTTCAGAGGCATGAAAATGAAAATTTCCAAAACGTGTTGGCTTCCATAATAATAATAATAAAATTTGGAATCTGAGTCTCCCAGTTCTAAAATGAGAATGCTTTCTACTCTCAAACCATGTAGAAGATGGCTAAGTTCCCCACTGGCCAACACTGTCTAATTCTCTTAAATGATTCAGATGTAAAAGAGAAAATGGCATCTGTCTAATTAACACCGCCTGGTTAAATATAGCTGCCGAGGGACAGTGTTTACAGAACAGTCCTTCCAGTCCCTCAGGCCCCAAGGTAGCAACGATAGCAAGTCTTCTGTCCTTATCAACCGGAAACAGAGATGCCCCAGAAATGATCACAGGCCAGGACAGCAAATGAGGATGAAAGGAGAAGGGGAAGGCGGTCACTGGCTTTCATTTCCTGCTCTGGGCATCTGGGGATTCAGAGAATGATGCCGGAAAGCGGATCCTAGGGGCTCAGGCAGCTCTTTCTGAAAACAAAAACCCTTCCTGTGTGCCTGCACCTCCCTCTCCAGCCTGGAGACGTTGGACCCTCAACTATCAACCGCTAGGACTTCCCTTCTCCTAGCAGAAAACACAATGACCACATTATTTCTCTTCCAGCTTCACATTACAACATGGAAGCCATTGCCAAGTTTGACTTCATGGCCTCAGGAGAAGATGAACTGAGCTTTCACGCTGGCGATGTTCTGAAGGTAGGTGATGTGGGGCCCAGGACAGCTGGAGAGAGTTTAAGTTATTCTGGTCTAATCGCTGAGTTAATCTAACAGTTGAACTGTTTAAACTGTTTCTCAAAAAACACAAACAGTTCTTTCAAACTCTGAAATTCACCTCAATCAAAATGGTTTCTTCTGAGCACCGGTGCACTAGCCACCAGGCGGGGTGATGGAAATTCGATTGGCATAAGGCACCATCCCTGTCCTGAGATGCTCGTGGTCTGGAATGGGAAATACATCCATGTGTAGGGCTTCTCGTAGATGTTTTTATCTAAGTGTCCAGGAGCACAGGTAGGGGACAAGTGATTCCACCTTGAAAGATGGGGTTGTAGGAAGGGGTGGCAATGTTGGTTGTCAGGGAAAGCAGTAAAGGTGAGTCAGGCTTTTGGCTAAAGCTCAGAGATTGTCAAGCTCAGGTCAGCATTACAAGGCTTAGCATGACTGGGACTTATAGGAGGAAGGTGTGGGTGCGAACACCTGGAAAGGCTGCTGAGGAAACTCAGGTCAATGAAGGCCACTCACACCTGGCCACTCTGGGGCTTCTCAAAGCTTGTCTTCCACCCGCACTTGACTTGTAGAGGCGGGTTACTGAGCTGAAGAGGCCTTGGACTTCTTCCACATTCCACGTGCCACACTTACATGGACTCTGCATCACAGAGTGCCAAATAGCATAAGCCCTTAAAGAAGTCACTGGGGACTCTGTGGCACTCATGTCTCCCTGGCCTCTGAGCACCTCGGATAGCCTGATCCCCAGTCCTCAGCAGTCCATATGGCCACCATAGTCTGTCCATTAAGATAAAAGCTTACTATGGAAATAACCTTGTCACATGTGAGCAGGGGAATTGGAAAGTGTCTGTGGGACACCAACAAGGTGGAATTGGAACAATCCCCTCCCCACCCTCTTCCCAGGTGGTGTTAATGGTAAAGAACTTGCTTGCCAATGCAGGAGACGTAAGAGAGGCAGATTCAATTCCTAGGTCGGGAAGATCCACTGGAGGAGGGCATGGCAACCCACTCCAGTATTCTTGCCTGGAGAATCCCATGGACTGTAGCCTGGTGGGTTCCAGTCGATGGGGTCACAAAGAGTCAGACACGACTAAAGCGACTTAGCGTGCACACATCCCCTGCTCTGAACATTGATCCATTCTAACTGCCCTCCCTGTGCAAGATCTGGCAATGCAGCTGCCAATAGCATGCCTTCAATGCTGGAGCTTCTCAAGGTCAAAATACTGCTTGGGCTGCTGACCCAGGAAAAAGTGACCTTCACTTCTTTGGGACCTTACCAAGGTCACTGAGGGGTCTGGGACAAGGTGAGAAGTCCCTCCCTTCCCTTTCGGGTATTGTGACCATGTGGTTATCAACCACTCTGCAGTATTCTCACCCAAAAGAGGCCCCTGGGAGGTGGATGTGGGGGCAAGTCCTGTCCCTCACCTCCCATTTCAAACCAAACCATCCGGCTTAAGTTTTCTCTATTTTCCAGAAAAGGAAAAACAAAAAGCAAAAATCTTTCCTCAGCTCTGCTTCAGCTCCTAATTTCTTTCCTCTCCTTCATGGCCACACTAGGAAGAATTTTCTTTGCTGGCTGTCTCCACTTCCTCATTTCCCATTCACTCCACTAGACCTTCTGGAATCTGACTCTTACCCCCAACACTCCCTTAAAGTCCACCAGTGACCTCCTCAGTGTAGAATGTAAGGACCCTGCTAAATACCTATAGGACTTGACACGGCTAACTGTCCCTCCTTGCATCTGAAAGGAGCCCTGTCCCATCCCAAAACACTGTACTCCAATCTGAGTATTTTTCTTTTATCCTGTCTCCCAAGCAACCCACTTCTCTGAAGAGGAGTCTGGTACCAGTCAGAAGGAAACCGGATAATCCATAAATGATCCCCATATTGTCAATATCACCCATTCTCCCCCTGACTGTTCAGACTATTGCCAAATCCCCTTGACTGACCTTATTGTCTCCTCTTTCTTCCTCCTTCATTATAAAAACTAGGCCCAGAGGGATCTTTCTAGAATATAAATTGGATCATATTACTTTCTTCCTTAGAAGTGTTCAATGGTTCCCAATGACCAGTGGATGGAAATCTAAGCCATCTGAGCTCAACCTACCACCCAACCTCATCATGCTCGAGTGCAAGAATATGTACACACACACACACACACACACACATACACATCTTTGTGTATGAAATGGCCCAAGTCACACTACAATATATATGCTGTCCTCCTTCAGGTTCTCCCTGTACTCTGGATGTCCTTCTTCGGCACACATGCATTTGACCACCTCTGCCAGGGAGCCTGCATGAATCCTCCCACCCCTCACTATCCCAGTAAACTCATCACCCCCTCTTCAGCTCCTCCATGGCATTTCACACACTCTGTTCAAGGCACTCACACCCTGTTTATAAGCAAGCAAGCTTCCGCTCCCTGCGCCCGAGCATCTCCTCTGCTGCTCTCCCCCCATGCCATCCTGATTATCGGGTCACATAGTGGCTTCTTCACTCCCCAAAACTCTGCAGGGATGGGGGCTGGGCCTGCAGAAAGGTGAGGAAGAGTCAATGAATGAATGAATGAGTGGGTCGTCTCACCGCTGGTCTGAAAGCAGAGTCTTGCTGAGTTCATCTTTGTGTCTTCCCAGCACCTAACACAAGTCACCGCCCCACATGGGGGCTCAGTACGTATTTCTTGAGTTGTTAAACTATGTTTCTGCACACTCATTTAGAATTATGTCAGAACGCCAAACCCTTCCTTCCTTTCAAATTCTATCCGTTGCAACCATAGTGGTAAAGAGGAAAAGGGACTGGGCTTGTTGGCTGAGTCTCATGGAAGGTCTGTATCATGGTGGTCGGTGGGCCCACCTGTGGGTCTCTGCATACAACTGTCTCCTCCAGGTATGAGTAGCAAGCCCCAGGAGCCTGGAAACTGGTGTTCTGTTTCTTGGGGTTTTTTTAGAAATTGTTTTCAGGGCCAGTTCCTGACTATCCCAGAAACACACTCCTGAGTGCTCTTTCATGTTATGCCTTTAGTTCTAAAACACTAAACAGACTTTTTCATTAGAAGATACAAAAACTGTCTGATTTGCTCATCACCAGCTGCCCCCTGCAGACTGTGACTCCCCCAGGGTGTCGGCCCCAGTTTATTCATCTCTGTATTCCCAGCACCCAAGTGCAAACAGCAGTTGCTCACTCCCTAGATGCTGATCCCAGAATGGTGAACAAGATGGCAGACCCGGAACTCTAGCCAAATGACTGGATCCCACTTCTCCTGTGAGAAACATTCCAGAAGTCAGGAGTTGAATGTCTCATGTGCATATCGTGACCTCTCGACCTGCAGCTGCACCTAGCACCCAGCTTACATTTCCCACTCGAATCTGCCAGTCATTATTAAAAAGTGTCTTTAGACCCAGGCCATCTCTACGTTCTTCTGCAATTCATCTGCCACGACCCCATTTCTTCCCACTAAAACAGCAGTCAAAGAGCCCCCAGAGTTAGTCCTACATAATTAACTTCTTCAACACTTCTGATTTCTACTATGCCTCTAAGAGCTATAATCTCACCCAGTTTTGAAATTCTTCCAACCGTACATTTTGTCCTCTTCCCATGTCTAACTTATTCTCAGGCCGCGTAACCCAGAAAATGATTCCGGCAGGCAATACCGTAAGAGTTAAGTTACAGTGAAGTTGAGGGTAAAACCTCACAGGTTTAGGCTGAACTCCTTGCGCAGGTTTGCACGATGGGGACAAGAGATAGAGAAACGGAGGAGATGGAGAGATGAGAGGGACAGGAAGTACCAGCCCTGCCAACAACGGTGGGAGGAAACCACCACCACCACCCCCCACCAAGACTCTTCTTTGCCAAAAATGAGATTTTTTTTTAAACCCTTGCCTTTTATACATCATAAAAAGCCTGTAAATTCACCTCTTTGGGAACACGATGTCAGGCAGACCAAGCACCAGGTGGTGAGGAAAATGGACGACATTGTGGGATAATCTTTCGGTGGCTAGAGGGTGTAAATGAGTATGAGCCACGATTACTGAAATTACAGCCAGTTTTGGGTCAGAGAGCTAAGTGCAAAATGTAGTTCCTACCGCGATGAGCCCATGTCTAAATGGCCTTTTACTTCATCCCTGCTCACCTTGGTATTTGACATTTGCTACCCAGGCCACATGTCTTCCCATGTATGATGGGAGAAAGGAATTCCAGAGGCTTGAAATCTGGGGGAGATGGCACAGAGTAAAATGCCCTTGTGTTTCTTACGTGATGACGATGCCCTGGTGCCGAGTTTCCTCATTCTTCTTTTGACCTAGATTTCCCGCTCCCCTACCCCGCCACCCCCCTCAGCACACACATACCCGCACGTCCTTAGTGATACCAACAGTCACATTTGATGTTAGAAACTATAAAGTTTCCTTTTCTCAGCAATTCTAGAACTCAAATATGGGACACACTTTTATTTCTTCAGAACAAATGATCACATTCAAAACATACACATAGAACGCTTTAAAGAACTTATCAACCCTCCCATGTCCTTCAGACCTGGAGTTCTCCCTCATAAGAATATCACATTTGACAGAATTACATTTAAAAACACAGCCTGTACTCTCTGGAGGACGTCCAGGGACAAGGGTGCATTTGATCCTCACATCAGCTCCGTGAAGGGGCTACCAGTTTTTATTGCCCCTATTTTGCAGATGATAATTGACTTGCCTGAGGTCAGACATCTAGGGGACCAAGGACCCAAGGACCAAGGGCTTCTCCTTCCAAACTCAGCAGTGATATTAGAACTAGGTCATCGCTGTTTCTCAATACATTGCTCTCTTCAATTCTCTTCCCGTCTCTGGGAGGCAGAAACCAGAGGCTTCAAGTCCACCCACCTTTTTGGATGACTCTGAAATCCAGCTCCAGCCCCCACCTCACTGCTGAGGCCAGTCATACATCTCTAGTGCTCCTTGAGCTTTCCTTCTCTGAGGGTCCCGGGGGCAACTTGATTCACCCCCAGGCGATCTGAGGTCCATGAGCTTTCCCTCAGACCTGTTCCTCCTCCTGTCTTTTCTATTTTGGTAAAAGCGTCACCACCCACTCAGTCTCCCAAGCCAGAAATCCAGAGCCATCCCAGAATCCCCTTCCCCCTCAGCTCCTCGAACAGTCACGAACTCCTGCCCGTTTGCGCTTCCTGATTCCTCTGAAATCTGTCCTCACTTCTCCCTAGCCCAGATCCCCTTCATCTATGCCTAGATGACTACACTCCTCTTCCTACACTCTCTCCCCTGATTTCACCCCCCAGTCCATCTTCAAGCTGTGATACCGCCCGTCTTTCTTAATACTGATTTTTAGTGCATTGTTTCCCTAATGAAAATCCTTTGATGGCTCCTCATACATTTCAAGATAGAAATCCAGACTTTTGAACATAGGCTACAAGGCTACAACCCTGGTTTCCCCTCTCTCTATTCCTGGGGTCAAAATCTAAACTCCAGCCAGATTGAGGAGTACTGTCCCAAGAACACACTTCACTTCCTCAAGCCCCAGAAGTAGTTATTTTGCCATCAGACAAAATAACTCCTTTTGCCTAGGTAACTCCTTTCAATGCCTGGGCAACCCAGGCAGTTCATACTCCGAGTAAGCTTTCCTATCCATCTTCTGCTTTCCTCCTTATTCTCTTCCATCAGTTCAGACATTTTCATCTATGAGAAACAGAAACTTAAAATGGCCTAAAGGATAACAAAGATTTATAATTTTTCATACAAAGTCCAGGCATTGGAGGGCTCCTAAGCAGCTAATTCAGTAACTCCATGACATTATCAAGGTTCTTCCCATCTTATTGTTCTGCAGTCTTCATCGTGAATTATTGTTTGAGTCTGTGCTACGTATTTCAGAAATATTCTCAGTAGGGGAGGGTGGAGAGGAAGTCAAGTATTTGTCTTTTGAGATAGGAGATTTTCTGAAATGACCAGAAATCACATAGAGCAAAGTCTGGAGAGTCATATAAGTAATCAAGGCAGGTGATAACATTTGGGATCATGGTCAAGAGTAAGACCGTATAGTAACAAGAGGAAACTTCTGATTTTGCCTATGATTGCGGTCTAAAAGCAAATTTAGAAAAGGTATTCCGGGAATTTTGAGTTGTGTCCAAACTGTGCAAACATGGAATATGAACACAAAGAGTACTAAGCTAGCCCCCACTTGATGTTTCAAAGCTAGCCCCCACTTGATGTTTAATTTTTAATCCGCTAGCATAAAAAAGTAAAAGCAAATTAAAATTGTAAAAGGTTCTCGGTTACCTGGCAGAGAAGGTGAAACCACCTGCCTAGATAAGGAGCTTAAAGTGCTAAGATCTGAGACACAAATCTTCAAAACAGGAGAAGAGGGGTTCAGAGAAGCCCCTGAGCACTGAGTCTGGAAGGCCACACCAGAGAGGAGTCACATGATGGAGTGGCCCAAGTGTACAAAAATAGCTTGTGGACAAGAGAAGCCAAACTCCAAAGATAAGCCTGCTGCTCCCCACTCCAGCAGTTCTGTGGCTTCTTTGGCGTGTGTGTGTTTGTGTGTGTGTGTGTGCACGCACTTAGTCGTTCAGTCATGTTCGACTCTTTGTGACCCTGTGAACTGTAGCCTGCCAGGCTCCTCTGTCCGTGGGATTCTCCAGGCAAGAATACTGGAGCGGGTTGCAGTTCCCTCCTCCAGGGGACTCAAGGATCAAACTCTTGTCTTCTTATGTCTCCTGCATTGGCAGGCAGATTCTTTACCACTGCACCACCTGGGAAGCCTTTTTTGGCCTATTTTCCTCTAACTTCAGAAGCCTTTCTTCTTTTGGCTTGGGTGGAGTTTGGATTGGGGTGCATAGGTTCTTTGCCCTGCAGCCCATTTGCCTTACTTCTTGGCATCCTCCCCTCAGTGACTTTGTCCTTCCTTCTCCTCCCTGTAGATTCTAAGTAACCAAGAGGAGTGGTTCAAGGCAGAGCTTGGGAGCCAAGAAGGATACGTGCCCAAGAATTTTATAGGCATCGAGTTTCCTGAGTAAGTATTTCCAGCCTGCAGAGATAGGCCTGCCCACACACACTCCCCTTACTTTTTCAGTAGCCACTAAAATTATCCGTGCACAGCCGAGACGCTCAAAAACGGTCGCCTCTGGAGAGGGAACCACGCAGCTGAAGGCCAGGGGTGGGAGGGAGATTTGCATTTCACGGCATTCTCTTTTGAATTTGATACCATGTGCAAGTATCGCCTATTTTAAAAAATTTATAAACCAAAGTCATATCTGATTGTAACCATGGCGTTTCCAAGAACTCCAGGGGGGTGCTGTCGGCCATCCCACCTCCACAGCTGCTGCTTCAAGGGCTCTTCTCCTCTATCTCCCAGCCCACCCTCCATCCCAGTTCCAGGATGACATGACGAAGCTCTTGAAACCATGAGCTTCCCGAAACCGTGTTCGCACTCAGTGAGAGAGGTCGGGGAAATTCCCTCCATAAAGAGGAAACGAAAAGTTGAGATTGGGTCACGTGCGTCTCAAGAATTGACCACAAGGGTTAGATAGAAATCTAATCTTGTCTGAGAGTCAGGGTCTAGCTGAAGAGCAATGGTTTGTTAGAAAACCAAAGCGTTGCTGGTGACTCTGGTGAGGTGCAACTGTACCACTCACAGGGAATCAGCACTGACCACTGAACCAACAGAATGACCACTGATCTCAGCCAGGGGGCCCTTGAGGCTGCCCTGTCACCTTCTAGGTGAGCACGGCACACCCGCAGCTCCTCCACCCACCCCACACACACACACTCTCACCCGACCTGCCTGGCTTCCAGGACAGCAGAGGCCCCCAGAAAAGCCCATCTATACTACCCGTCCTGACTCACTGCCTCCACCCACATCCCGCAACTGCTCAGACCCTGCCTTTCCTGCAGTTGCTTGGAAAGAACTGTCTGTGCTTCGAGCAGAAGTCCTCCCCTCTCTTCCACATCAGCTTTCCTCCCTCTCTGCTGGCTCATACCCAGCAGCAAAGATCCTGCGATTTCTGCCGGCTTACCAAAAAAAACAAAACATGAAACCAGACAACAAAACCCTTGATCCCAAATCCCCTTCCCACTACAACTCCACTTCTTTCAAAGAATCGTTCTATTCACTGTCTAATTCCTCTCCTCTTGTTCTCTCTCCCCGGAAGCCCCATGACTCCTTGGAAACCTTTTTATCAAGGTCCCAGGGAACTGTGGGTCCCAGTGGTCCATTGTCGGCCATCATCTCAGCACCGTTTGATGTAAGGAACCTTTCTCTCCCATGGAAACACCTTCTTTATTGGGCTTCCGGGACATTCTTCCTCCTGGTTCTCCTCCCACCTCCCTGGCTTCTCCTTCCCAGTCTCCTTTGCAGTCTCCTCCTCACCTCCGCCATCTCCTTTAGGGTTAGAATGCCCCCCTCCCAGTGAGGCCCTCCCCACCACCACATTTTAAATGACTCCCTCCTTCCCGCCTCTGCTGTGTTCATTTTCCCCATAGCATTATATCAGCCGACTCCATATTCTAATTACTTCATTGTTTATGATATGTCTGCCCCTACCCCCCTAGAATGTGAGTTCCATGAGGGTTCTTGTCTGCTCTGCTCACCACTGCATTCACTACCTCCTCAGAAGAGTGCCCAGCACACAGTACATGTTTAATAAAAGCTGTTTGGTGAATGAATAGCTTTGGAACCGATATGTAATATGAAACTCTGGCACTCATTTCACAAGTAGCGTGTGGATGTTTTTGTAAGTCTTGAAAGAAGTCACTTAACAAAACCCAGACAGAGGACAAGTGTGTATTTTCTAAACAGTCCCCTCTCTGGTTGCTCCCTCTTTCAAGAGATTTCCTCTGAGGATGGCTGCTGTGGAGGGGGGTCCCATTCTTTTCCCCTCCCCATTATATTGCCTGTGGTGGCCACTGGTCAGTCTTGGAGGGTTAGTATGGCACGTACTCCAGCAGGGTCTCCAGGCAGATGAAGGTCCGAAAACCTCTGCTTCCAGCCCCTCAGAGCCTGGCCAACCTTCTGCTGCAGTCCCAGGTCTGGAAAAAGGATAATCCTCCCGCCACCTCTGTCTGTTCAGTTCCTAAGTTCCAAAGGGTACAAGAGAACTGCTCACAGAGGCCTGTTGGATGCTCACCTTAAAGGGACCCACATGCTCACCTTCCGGGGGCAGCAATTAAGCAGCCACGTTGCAGCAAAGGGATACTGCCCCCCGTTGGCTGCTGAGGAACTGCGAACATCTGCTCTGCTCCACGAGGGTGAGAGAGGTTCCTGGCCTCCTGCCCTGCGGCTGGAGCCACTGTTTGTCTTGCCTGCGTACAAGTGCTCGGCCTTTTTCACATTCGCTGTACCGCCTGCAGCAACACTTCCAAAGGCTGCCACCCTGACTGCTAACCTGAAAGAGCAGTTTCTCCTTGGTTCCTTCTTTTCCACAGTAAAGGTTATTTTCCAGCCTAGTTTTTTAGGGAGGGCCCTGGAGCCGGCTGGGTAGAGGCCTCTCTGTGGCAGTCGCCAGCCTCGCTCACTTCCAAGGGTGTGTGGGGACATCTCTGGGTGACCCAATAGCGTCTGCTGGGCACAGGGCACAGCCAGTCCCGCCCCATGCCACCCAGAGGCCCTCGGTTGTGACCCTTCTTCCCGGCCACCAAGATCTCAACCTGAAGCCAGCACCCAAGGGTCCTGCCCGTCCCAGCATGAAGGGGTCCCTGCCCTGCCGTCCCTTTCCGGAGACGTCCCTCTCACAGCCGCTGGCAGGTGGCCGCTCCTGCAGAGTCTTTCCCACGCTGTCCCGCTTTGTGCAGTGGCACATTTCCATGACTCAGGATGTCCAAACAGGCAGGAGAGAGACTTCTCCTGGGGGGACAGGGCAGGAGGTACCTCAAGGGGACACTCACTTGCCTCACGTGGAAACTGCTAGAGCGTTTGTTTGGTTTCAAAAGCGCCTGGCCCCTCTGGGGTCTCTCCTCAGCCCTTCTCCCTGTGGGGCATCCCTCTCCGACTTCCTTCCCTCCCTACCCCCAACCCCCATCAGTCTGGCATCTCACCAAGATCCTCTGTTTTTATCTCACCTGATAGGTGGTTTCACGAAGGCCTCTCGCGACACCAGGCAGAGAGCTTGCTGATGGGCAAGGAGCTCGGTTGCTTCATCATCCGGGCCAGCCAGAGCTCCCCAGGGGACTTCTCCATATCTGTCAGGTACCGGCCAATGCTGACTCCGCCCTGACCTACTGAAGCACTAAAACAACAAGGTGGCCTCTTAAACATGACCTGTCCCTCAGGAGCACAGTGGCAAGGGGCCTGGGCACAAAGTATCAATACATTCACCTGCCTCCCCCTCCAGCCCAGGCGCTGCTGGAAAGACAGGATTTTTATCCACCTCACCTCTGTGTGTTTTACAGCACCATGTACCCAACAGGTGCTGGGTGAGTGTCTGTGGAAGGGGAATGGGAAGGGAGAAGGAACAGAGAATTTCCAGAGGTCCACATCCATCTTGGAGTTGCAATCTTTTTTTGTTGTTACTTATTTTCGCTCGTGCTGGGTCTTCGTTGCTGCACTTGGGCTTTCTCTAGCTATAGTGAGGGGGCTACTCTTTGCAGTGCATCGCAGGTGCTTCTCTTGCGGAGCACAAGCTCTAGCTGCATGGGCTCTGTAGCTGAGGTTCAGTTCTACAGCCTGTGGAGTCTTCCCAGACTAGCGATCAAACCCATGTGCCCTGTGTTAGCAGGCAGACTCTTATCCATTCTACCACCAGGGAAGTCCAGGGTTGCACCCTTAGCATTTCTTTTATTACCAATGCGTGTCTGAAGAAGGGCAAAGAAAAATCAAAACCCCCAGTCACCGCCATAGGACACGTCCGTAGTCGTAGGTGGCTGCACAGAAAGAAAGGCTACCTCCCCACTCTGTAATGGGGTGAAACTGACAGCAGCAGAGCCCAGAAGGCCTGGGGTGGGGGCACTGTGACAGCAAAGTCTCACCAGTGCGCGGGACCCCACCTCTCGGGAGGAAGTGATTCAGTTTAACAAGACATAGCCCCACACGCAGACGCCCCATGTCTGAGCACACCACATGTGGTCAGCGTGTTGGGGACGGCAAGTCACACATCAGACTTGGTGACCACATGTGAAAGTGCAAGGATGGCAATGGCAGCACAGGGAGCCATGTGACAGCCTGTACGGTGAAACCTCACTGGCAAGTTACCGGACCGGAGGTGCTGTCTGGATTCTGCAACGTAATTTGAAAGGCATGCAGCTTTAAGTTCCTAAGTCCAATCTCGGGTAATAAATGGAGGCCACATTACTATTTAGAAAGAAAGTGTATTTTAAGGAAAAAGTAGAAAGGACTTAAAAGGATTAAGGGGACTTTCCTGGTGTCCAGGGTCTAAGGCTCCATGCCATCAAGGCAGAGGGCTCAGGTTCATACCTTGGTCAAGGAACTAGGGCCCACATACCACAACTAAAGATCTCATATGTTGCAACTAAGGCCTGGTGCAGCCAAGAAAATAAATTAATAAATTAAAAAATAATAGTAATAATGAGTCAAGCATTTGTATGCATTTGTGTACCCAGGAGGCTCAAGAATAGTTTGGTCTCTTAAGCATTGCCCTTGAAGGCTGACTCAAGCTCTTAATTTCCCTTAACTAAAGTTTCCTTTTTATTGCTTAGATGATGGCAAACTTTAGCTCAGACCAATATTAATATATCACCAATTCTAAACTTGTTAGGTCTTAATTCATGGACTTTTTCTCTATTAATAAATCTTACAACTCAAATCTGTTTCTTCAGGGCCATGATTAGAGGCAACACCAGCAACTTGTTAGATTGAAAGGCATCTCTTGGTGCCTTTGGTTTGCATGTTGAGGCTGGCTTTTTCAGTGAGGAATTAGGGTTTATCACTCCTTGATTAAATTGAATTCTACAAAAAATGATCAGCTTTGATGTCTGCCATGATTTTCCCTACCATTGAGGCTATGCAGGCTCTTGTAATGGTGATTATTACTGTAATCAGTTTTGCCTCTTCTGCAGAAATGTGGTCTAATATATTCCAAAGCAAAATCACTAATTTATTTATACATCTGTTTTCTGTCCTGGCACAGATTATTAAGAGCTAATTGTAATTATCTATCACTTAGGATTAGTTGAGGGTCTGAAACACTAGACTGAGACTCTGGAGCCCTGGGTTACACCCTTTTCTCTGCCCTTCTCAGACCTCAAGACAGTGGTCCAGCCCTTCTCTCTCCATTGGCCAGATGACCAACCACAGTCCTGACATGCACCCTGTCAGTACATGGGATGGGAGTGAAAGAGTTAATGTTTCTCATTCCCAGTTCTTTGACTAAGAGATGGTGGATGAATAATCTTGTCACAAGAATATTCCCTCCTCCTCACCCAGATGTGGGGAGTGAGTACTGTGAGTCGAGCCATGTGGTGCTGGAGTGAAGCAAGAATATATGAGTGACCGAAGCCAAAAGGGGAAGGGCAAGCAATGAGCGATTGCCAAGTGTCGGCTATGACCCCCAAGGTAGTTAAGCAGAGGTCACTGCATAGGTTTGCCTGTGTCTGAGCAGAGCCCCGAAAATAAGATGAGGAGGAAGATCAAAGCGCCTGTCCCCTCTGAATACAGAGCTCTAAATCCATCCCTTAGAAAGAGTTATCTTTACTCTCCAACACTCTACATTTTTTATCTTTCTGCTGGGTCATGCAATTGATACCAGTAACATCAGTTTATTTTTAGACATAAATGCATGTCCATTTGACCAAAACTTGACATCCAAATAAGAGACTTGGTGATGGAAAATGGCTGGGGCTGTTAGTAAAGGTCCAGTCTCCTCTTTCAGTGAATAAAATCCAAATTCTCCACCCCTGGTACAAACATGCTCCATCGCTTCTGAATTCAGCTGGTGTCAAAAGTGCTGATCTAAAAGAAGTTAACATGAGGGGGAAAAAAAAAGTTAGCGTGTGTGCTTGGTGTGATAGTCCCAGCTCACTAGACTGGAATTAGAGAACCAGGGCCCTTGCCTCAACGCTGCCCTTAACAGTGACCTTGACCAAGCCCCTCCACCTCTCTGAGCCTCAGCACAGTTTTTTCCCCAACAATTCAAAGTGCTTTGTAACCTTATTTATGCAAAATAAGACCAACCAAGAGATCCTGGTTATGTAGAGAACAAAGCGTGACAGATTTCTCAGGGCAGTTTTTGAACTTAAAGGAGCTGGTTCAGACTATTTCTGTTAACAGGAAGACAACAAGAGCTTGAAAAACCCCTCCCCTCTGAGTCTTGGCAGAGTTCTTAGCCCCGTAAGGTCTCAGGCATTGCCATGCTTCAAATAAACATTGTGAAAAAAGTCCTCAACCTTGTAGTCTTTAAAGCACTTGGATTTTTTTTTTTCTTGTAAAAGGGCAATTCCAGTATCAGAAGAAAGATTGCTTTCTGCTCATGTGAAAAAACAAAAAACTCCTCTCAGGAGTTCCCTGGTGGTCCAGTGGTTAGGACTTTGTGCTTTCATTGCAGTGGACTCAGGTTCAATTGCTAGTAGAGGAACTAAGATCCTGCAAGCCTCGTGGCCAAAAAAAAAAAAAAAAAATCCCCTCTAGCTCAGCTTGAGTCCTGAGTGGCCTCCCCTGAAAATCTCCCCTAGAGTTTGACTAGGCCAGCCCACCTGCCCAGGGAGGGGCCAGCCACCCATACCTCCGCTTCCTGCCCAAACAGAACTCCAGCATCCCTGGATGCAGTCGGCCCTGGGGGTAGAGACATACCCCAACATGCGTGATACATAATTTGGATTTGTCTTGCTCTTTAGGCATGAGGATGATGTTCAGCACTTCAAAGTCATGAGAGACAACAAGGGTAATTACTTCCTGTGGACAGAGAAGTTTCCATCCCTCAACAAGCTGGTGGATTACTACAGGAACAACTCCATCTCCAAACAGAAACAGATCTTTCTGAGGGATAGGACCCGGGAGGAACAGGTATGCTGCTGGCCCCCATCACCCCAATCCAGAGATTATGGGCAGTTTGGGTCCCTACGTGAACCCCTAAAACCATGCACTTGATGGGCAGGTCCCTGCATATTCTGAAAAGCAGAGATCTCAGTTTAAATCCTAGCTTAACACTTCCTAGGTATGTGACTTTGAAAAGTTCTCTAACTCTCAGTTTGTTCATCCATAAAATTGGGATAATAGTGACAGCCACTTCATAGGATGGTTCTGAAGGTTAGAGGATGATGTAGTCCACCTCTTACGTCATTCCTAATCACGCCCCAAGCACTCAGTATACATGGCCCTTATTATGGACACTGTTGTTTCATTATTCACAGACATTACCGTATCACAGTTTTCAGCCTAGCTCAGGAGCCACCCAAGAATGAAGTAACTTGGGGGAAGCGGTGGGGCTACACATGGGGATATTAGAACCTCGAGTCCAGGACTAATGTAGCAAGTAGAGCTTTGTGACAGGATTTGGGGGTGGGGAGCATAGAAGCAGTGGGCATTGGAGGAGAAAACTGGAGGTGGGATTCTTGGAACAGTTTGGAATATGAAGTATTGTCTTAATAGAAAATACTTCCAGGGACTTCTCTGGCAGTCCAGTGGTTAAGAATTCATGTTCCAATGCAAGAGGTGTGGGTTCTATCCTTGGTCCAGGAGCTAAGATCTCACATGCCTTGGGGCCAAAAAATCAAAACATAAAAAGAAGCAATGTTGCAATAAATTCGACAACGATGTTAAAAATGGTCCTGCATCAAAAAATCTTTTAAAAAAGGCATCTCCATCGGACCTGGCTTTAAAAACTGATTTCATTGCTAACTATCCTGATTACCCAGTCAAGTGAACAAAATTTTCTGAGCATCAGTTTTTCTCATCTGTAGAATGGAGAGAATACAATGCCATCTTCATTGGACTGTGGTGAGGATAAGTGAGCTATAATCATAGCACTCACCACAGAGTCTGGTCCCCAGATGGCACTCAGGAAATGTTAATTTGATTCCAAAAATAAATTTGGAAATATAAAATATGTTTCAAAGGAAATATCATGGTTATAGGAGATGGGTATTAGGAACCAGGACTGGGTGGAAGACTTGAAATCCCACGACAGGTTATCTGAAAAGGCATTGAGGCTTTTCAAAGCAACATATGCTTTGGAAAAGTAAAGAAAACCATCCCTTTCAAGTAATAGGTTGATTTTAAGCCTGAGAAGTTACATTCAAAGGAGAAAAGGGTGTTCCCAAATGCACACAAAAGTTCAGGAAGGAAAACAAAGGTTAATACAGACCTTGTGAGTTCTTTCAACCAGGAAATGGACAGAGATACTCATTTACTAAGATGTGCAAGCAGAGATGAGAGAGGAAGCATAAAACTGCACTAAACTGGATTTAATGACTTCATTTTGCCAAGTGCTTAGAACAGTGCCTGGCATATGCTAAGCCCAGGGCTCTGTGTAATTGTTTGTTAAATAAAAATAACAAGAGAGTGTCTCTGAGTCATGAGGTTGTGGTAGCATTCAGGAGAAAGGTCTTGTTTTTCTCCCTACATGCCCAGCAGCAGGCCTGGTTTCCATGGCGCTGTGAGAACGTTGCTGTTTGGGTCTCTATCACCAGGCTATAAATGACAGTTCAAAATCATGCAAAGTCAATAGCACTGCTTATCTGGAGGATAGGATGTCCAGCAGTGTGGCAACACGCGATAAGGAGGGGTGGCATTGTGTCAGTAAAATGGAATATTTAAGCTTGATTACACAGAGAAAAACAAGCCCACGAGGAAGGGACGAGATGGGTACCAGGTTGAAAGTATATGAACCAGAGACCCAAACTGCCCCAACCAGAATCTGAGAATGCACAGGCCACTGTGAAAATGTGATGATCTGAACCGTTGATTTTCTTTAGGCTGCTCCCACCCCCATCGGCTGTTTCTTGGAGCTGTCAGGACTGAAGTCTGGGAGCAGCTGCTGGGAGGGCTGGGTCTGGCCAGGAGAGGCGGGAGGAGGATGGATCTGTGTCATTCTGTTCTCTCCCAGGGTCAGCGGGGCAACAGCCTGGACCGCAGGTCCCAGGGAGGCCATCCCCTGAGCGGGGCTGTGGGAGAAGAAATCCGGCCTTCGATGAACAGGAAGCCGTCGGATCACCCCCAGCCCCCTCCTTCGCAGTATCCCCCAGCCCCACTGCCGCAGCAGCAGCGGTACCTGCCGCAGCATCATTTTAACCAGGTACCTGGGAAGGATGAAGTGGGCGCAGAGAGGCGGAGGAGCACCTGCTCTCCCCCCAGGTTTCAGCAGCCTTGTCCCCACTGCCACTCGTGTGTGAAACCCCACAGTGCCGGAAACAACTGAAGCAAATGAATGCTGGGGGCCAGTTGTGGCCCCAGGACTGTCAGTCAGGGGAGCAACGTCCCGGCCCAAGCCTGGTCCCATCTGGTCTCACTGAGCTCAGAGAAAAGATCCTGGGTCCTCAGAGGGCAGAAAAACGGAAACTGCTTTTGGCAAAGAGGTCTCTGTGAATTAAATGAGTCCCTGCTTAAGCACACACACACACACACACACACACACACACACACACACAAACATACATATACACATTCACACACACATGCACACACACTCATACACATATATACACACGCACATACATGCACACACATATATACATATGAACACACATATACACATACACACATCCATAAACACAAACACACATACACTCAAACACACATATACACACACATATACACTCTCACACTGAGGACTCTGTGAACAATGACTTCATTTTTCCTATCAGCACAATTCCAAACCTTTTTGTGCCCCTTAACCCATCTGGCTGTCAAGATCTACAGGAAAAACGGATTAAGGCCAGAAACGGAGCCTTGCTTATTTAGTCATTTATCCCCCGCCTTGTTCCAGATGGGATTTTAGGTGGCTCACTGAGATGGACAATACAGCCAGATAACAACATCCCTAAATTCCTTAGCAGGGCACACAAAGTCCTTCGTGAGCTGCCCAGATCTGCCTCTCCAGCCTCATCCCCTGCTCCCTTCCCATGCAAACATACATCCCTGCATCATTGTACTTCCTCTAGTTATCAGAACGGTTCACTGCATTTTCTCTCATGCTTTTGAGTCTTTTTATTTGCTGTCCGTTCTGCCTGATACGGTGTTTCCTAGTCAATTCTACTCTTTAAACTGGAGTTCAAGCATCACCTGCTGTAAGAAGACTTCCCTGATCACCCAGGCCAACTCAGACACTGCTCTCTGCTCACTCATCATGTAAATGCATACGGTTCCCCCTCTGAACTGATGTTCTCCAAGGAAAGGGGCCTTCTCTTTCCAGATACACATCCCCAGATACACATGCTTAAGACAGTACTAGACACATGGTAGGTGCCTGATAAATATTCCTTGGTTGAATGAGTGAAATCTGGTATCATCTTCACCAACTAAGGTCTGCTTGTCACGCTATACCCTCTCTCCCTTATCTGGGGTTCACTGTCCTCTGTGGTAAGTATTCTTGGAGCTCTGGCTGCATCCGTGGCATCGGAGCAAGGTGCTGGGGGAGCCCATGAGGGATGCTTCCAGCGGTGTGGTGACGGCTTTCTGTCACATCTGTTTCTAGGAACGCCGTGGAGCCAGCCTGGACATAAACGATGGGCCCTGTGGCCTGGGCATGGGCACCGAAATGAATGCCGCCCTCATGCACCGGAGGCACACCGACCCGGTGCAACTCCAAGTGGCCGGGGTATGTGAACGTCCCTCTCTGGGCTCAGTGGGGGAGGCCGAGGGGCCCAGCAGAGAGATGGTTGGTCCTCTAGAAGAGGCCACAGACTGCACGGAGTTCACACAGAGGTGGAGGGAACCCAGCCAGTGATGGTGGGGCGAGAGTTCCCCGGCAGAGCCAATCCCAGCTGGCATCACCCAGCCTGCTGTTCTCAGTTTGGCTGTCGGGCCTTGCCCGGTTCTCATATTTCCTGGCTGCCATTCTAGCAGAGGGAGATCTGTTGCCTTTATCACTGATGAGGTTGTGCTGGCACCGAGGGCTGTTAGTCTGGGCACGCTGTGCTCTGTTTGTCACTTGAAGAAAATAAAAAAGACCACCTATTGATGTAGGGAAGAGTAGCTCTCAAGGATCCTCTTGGGGCCTCGGGGGATAGGCTCAGGGGTTGCTCAGGGCTAGGCACCCAGGTCTGCTTTCAGTGGCAGCAGGGTTTGAGACCTCTCTGGAGAGCCATCCACCGGCTTTCGGGGCAGGCTGCTCACGGAGAGCTTTGTCTGGACCACAGGGCCACAGATTCTCTTCCATGCATGTGCCGGTGACTTGGAGCCCAGCTTGGCCAGCCTGGGCTCAGCAGGGCCTCTCTCTGCGTTTTTCCCCAACAGCGGGTGCGGTGGGCCCGGGCGCTGTACGACTTCGAGGCCCTGGAGGACGACGAGTTGGGCTTCCGCTGCGGAGAGGTGGTAGAGGTCCTGGACAGCTCTAACCCCTCCTGGTGGACCGGCCGCCTGCACAACAAGCTGGGCCTCTTCCCTGCCAACTACGTGGCACCCATGATCCGATGAGGCCCTCTGAAGGGGACGGAGGCTTTTGTCTGAAGCTGCCTGCCTGCAAGGGACGGGGCAAGGAAGAAAAGCTTGGAACTACACACACACATGAGTGGATATATATGCGTGTGTATATGTTCATATGCACACGCATATATATGCCTATGTGTCCACGCATTTTTAAATAGTAATTTATTGGCAAGTTAGTTGCTTACTTAGTCGATATGAAAGGAACTCAGGTGGAGATTTATATTCATACTTCTTTTTTCTACTCCCCTCAACCGGTGTGCGGAAGGAACGCAGTGCTGGTGTTGGGAAGTGGGAGGCAGGGGAAAAAAATCGAAATGCTTCCTGTCCTTAAGTCAGCATGGCTCCCTCCTCATCTCAGAAAGGCTCGCTGAGAGGAGCTAAGCAGGTCCACATCTGGGGCTGTATGCGGAACAGCAGGGTGGGGCTGGATTTGGCGGGGCTTGTTCTAGTTTACCTGAATGAACTGCTTCTCCCTCACCCTAGAGTGGGTGTGCAGGCCCCTGACCTCCTCTCCCGCCAGGGTGGGCACTGCTGGGTGGAGGATGAAGGCACAGGTCTGAGCTGGGTGTGGAAAGGGTATGTGGGGAGGGCTGGCGCAGCTGGAGGTCCCGGGGCCTGGGCAAGGCCCCCCCCCTCCCCCCCCCCCCCCCCCGCCCCAGCTGATTCTCCCTTAAGCGAACATTCCTCAGCTAATCCTCTTCTCTTGCCTGTGGCTGAAGTGGAGAGAGGGAGGCACTGTTGGGAAACAGAGGGGTTTCTCACAAATCGCTCATTGGTTTTCATGGGTGTAACCTCCATTTCCCCCTGCAACCAAGAAAGCAGAATCTGACCCTCTGTAAGACACTTGGAGAAGGTCCAGCTGAAGATGGTGGACTTCAGAGCCACTGTTTCGTGGTTCCCAGGGAGTCTTTTCAGGGCTCTATTTGTTTCCCATCTTGGTTTTCTGTTTTTTGAAAAAGCTTTGCCCAGCGGCACAGAGAGACACCCATCCCTCAAAAATGTTGTTTAGCGCCTCATGGACAGATGAGCTGTGACCCTGGGTGGCAGGGGGCTTTGAGAGAGCTTCCTGTTCCTCTGACTGTTGGACCGCTGCTGGCACCTCCCGGGAAGGAGCCCCACTGCTGCTGTCTCTCCTTCACCTCAAAATAGACTCCTGTCTCGAAGGGCTCACCCTGGGGGCGTGAAGCACAGAGCAGGCTGACTGAGGAGCAGGGAGGGACACTGGAGGAGGAAGCTCAGGGTCTTAGTGGAGCCAGAACAAACCTGTCTGCCCGTGGGCACCTAGGGGCGAGTGTATAAGGGGTGGGGGGTTGTCCTGAGACAGGCATGAAAGGGCTGGGGCAGAAGTGATGGTGAGGGAACACGGGGTGGGGACGCAGGGGACGGACCTGTGGCTCTGTCCTCTTCCCACCCATCCTGCTCTAAAGAGGGACAAGGCAGCCGCCACCCACAGTGCTGAGAAGCATTTCTGCCTCAGAAGGTCAACTGTCCGTGTTAACGCAGGCTGTGTCCTATTGATTCTGAAATCTCTCATTCTCTGATCCCCCTTTCACCTATAGAGAAAAGGGGGAAAAGAAAAAACTCTGTGGTGGATCTTGGGAGGGAAGAGAAAAATAGCTCTGAGAGGTAGGGGGTGTCAGGAGAGTGAGGAGCTGGCCTCTGGAAATGAAAGTGTGGGGTTGGAGGAGGGAGCGGAGACATTTCAAAAGATCCCAGAGCAGCATGAGAGGCAGGAGGGGAGGAGAAGGAACAGGAGGTTAAGTGGGAACAGGCGAGGAAGACACTGGAGTGATGGGTCAGGGGGCAGGCGGGGCACAGGCAGGAGAGACCGAGGCTGGTGGGCAGGAGGGACCAGGCAGAGAAGACACGGCAGGACCAAAGACAAAAGAACAAAGGCCAAGGAGCCCTGATAAAGCTGTTCTGGAGCTGAGTGATGTGAACAAGTTACAGTAAATAAAAGCCAAAAGTAGTGTTTGATTTTACAGTATTTACAAACCTCATGCTTTAAGCAGCCTGCAGATTTGGTCCCTTTTGTCTGATGCTGTGGGAAGACCAGTCCCAGAGAAGACAGAGGAAAACAACTTGATTCTAGCGTGGGTTTTGTGCCTTAAAACACTCCTCAGGAGAGCTGTAATGTTAATAAAACACAGTGCCTTTGTTTTTCTGGGCTGGGTCTGGTGTGTCACACACCCCTTGGGCGGAGGGCAGGACTCACTGACCTGGAGAGGCTGACCACACAGTGTGGGTAAAGCTTTCAGAACCCCTGGATCTGGACCTTCTCTTCCACCAAAGCTTTTTTTTTTTTTTTTAATTGAAGGATAATTGCTTTACAATATTATGTTGGTTTCTACCAAACATCAACATGAAGCAGCCATAGGTTTACCTATGTCCCCTCCCACCTGAACATCCCTCATCTCCCTCCCCATCCCACCCCTCCAGGCCATTGCCAAGCCCGGGTTTGAGTTCCCTGAGTCATACAGTAAGTTCCCAATGGCTATCCATTTTGGATGGCATCGCCGACTCAATGGACATGAATTTGAGTGCGCTCCAGGAGATGGTGAAGGACAGGGAAGCCAGACGTGCGGCAGTCAGGGGCTGCAAAGAGTCGGACATAACTAGGGACTCAACAACAATAACAATTCATTTTACATGGTAATGCATGTTTTCATGTGACTCTCTCCACACATCCCACCCTTTCTTTCCTCTCCCCATCCCAGCTGTGTCCATAATCCACCAGAGCTTTTAATCTCTCTGAGGTGCTCAGATAGCCTTTCTCCTGATTGTCGGACAGCTCATTTCAGAAGGAGGCCAGAGTCAGCCGAACCACCCACAGAGGGAACAGGGACCAGACTAAGAGGAAAAGGACCAAGCTCTCTCTGCGTTGTAGGGGGAGGGGAGCCCTCTAGCCCTACTGGGGGAAAGCTCTTTCCACCTCCAACATTTCAGCACCAGGGCGGGTCCCCCCGGGGCCTCACACCAGTCACACAACCAGGAAACAATGTTGTCTCTGAACCACTCTGAGTGACTTGGGACCTACCAGGAACTTCCAGAGAAAATCCAGTTCCTGTTGGACCAGTCCGGTCTCCCTCACCGCTTGCCGAGGCTCGCAGCATTTCAAGTGTCTTGTGACTGCCCTTGCCCACCTACTTTTGACGGCCCTAGGGTGACCTGAGGCAGCGCTTCTCAAAACCAACTTTCCTATAAATTGCCTAGCTGTTGTCATTTAGTCACTAAGTAGTGTCCAACCCTTTTGAGACCCATGGACTGCGGTCCACCAGGCTCTTCTGTCCATGGGACTCTCCAGGCAAGAATATTGGAGCAAGTTGCTGTTTCCTTCTCCAAGGGATCTTCCCGACTCAGGGATGGAACCCGTGTCTTCTCTATTGGCAGGCAGATTCTTTACTACTGAGCCACCAGGAAAAGCCCAATGCGTGCTTGCTAAGTCACTTCAGTCATGTTCAGCTCTTTGCAACCCCATGGATTGTAGCTCACCAGGCTCCTCTATCCATGGGATTCTCCAGGCAAGAATACTGGAGTAGGTTGTTATGCCCTCCTCCAAGGGATCCTCCTGACCCAGGAATTGAACCTGCAACTCTTATGTCTGTCTCCTGCATTAGCAGGTGGGTTCTTTACCACTAGCATCACCTGGGAAGCCCAATGGGGAATGTGTAAAATGCACAGTCTGATTCAATCCTGCATCAAGCTCCGAGGTGATGTTGCTGGGTCCATGGACCACACTTGAGTAGCAAAGGGAAAGCACTTGGCAGTGAGTTAAACAGCTACAAAATCTTATCAAACCCCTCTTCTAGGACTACTCGGGCATTTTTCTTTGTCACTAACAAGTCACTTTGGCTGTGGAATAGACAGACATGATTCAGAACTGTCAGAACTGTCAGAACACCATTTGCGCTTGGCAGCCCAGACTTCTTCTTTTAGCATCTTCATCTCCATCAAGAACCAAGGAACATCAGAGCAAGAGGCATTCCAATGAAACACAGACAGAGATTTCCTAACAGTAATTACTGTAAATACAAGCAGAGATTATAGAAATTGTGAAAGCTTTCTCGGGAAAGCCTTAAACTTAAACCTGTCAGGTGTGGTCCAGCTTGGAGGCAGGGGATGGCCTTCTGACATCACCTGATCTCCAGTAACTCCAAGCAAAAACAGGTCACATGTGGGATGGACTGGCGTGGTTCAAATATTTGCCATTTGCTTTGTGTAAAACTGGCCTGGAATATCAAGGAAAGAGCCTGAGAAAAACCTGTTTTATTTTATTTATTATTATGTATCGTTGGCTGTGCTGGGTCTTGGTTGCTGCGCAGGCTTTTCTCTAGTTATAGTGAAGGGGTGCTGTTCTCTAGCTGCAATGTATGGGCTTCTCATTGCCTTGGCCTCTCCCATTGTAGAGAATGGGCCTCTAGGGTATGCAGGCTCAGTAACTGCAGCTTCCAGGCTCTGGAGCACCGAGCTGAATAGTTGTGGCACGTGGGCTTAGTTGCGGCGCCCTGGCTCCGCAGCATGTGGATCATCCCAGACAAGGAATTGAACCTGTGTCTCCTGCATTGGCAAGCGGATTCTTCACCACTGAGCCATGAGGGTTGCCCTCAAGTCTAAATACTTCTATCACCTTGGAAATGCTACCATCATCTCTCTCTTAGGCAACTGAATTCACCTCCACCCTTTTCTCCCTGCACATTCCCTTGTCCCCAATTCATTCTCTACACAGATCCCAGAGCCAGCTTTGTAAAACGTGAGTCTAATGGCACCACTTCCCCGCCCAATGCACTTAGGTTTATATCCAAAGTCCTAACGCAGCTCTGTGAGGTTTGGCCCCCCCTTCGCCCTCCCCAGCCTCCTCTGTTTCACCTCCCCTCTTTTGTCTCATGTCCTTGCCCCCCTGGCCTTCTCTCAGCATCCAGATGGCCAAGGATCTGTCTCCATATCGTTCACACCTGCTATTCTCTCTGCCTGGAATGCATATCCCCTGCTTTTCACCTGGCTCTCCAGCTCTTGCTTTAAATGTTACTTTCTCAAATTGTCCTTTCCTGACCCCTAATCTAAAATAAATCCTTCCCGGGACTTCCCTGGCAGTCTAGTAGTTAGTTCACTGCCAAGGGCCTGGGTTCAATTCCTGGTTGGGGAACTAAGGTCCTGCAAGCCACATGGCACAACCAAAAATCATCATCCTTATCGTCATCCTTCCCATTAGACTATCTCGTGGTTCCTGGTACTTCTCCTGAGGAGCACATACACAGAGGATGGTACCAGAATGATTTCTATGACGCATTAGACAGTGAGCTCCCTGTGGGCAGAATCGTCTCTGTTTTGTAAACCACTGTAGCCCCAACATCTTGATATTAACATTGACGCCCAAGTTATAATAGCTCTTGGCCACGTATGCATGCTCAGTCTGTTTAAGTCGTGTCTCTTCACGACCCTATAGACTGTACCCACCAGGCTCCTCTGTCCATGGGATTTATTTCAGGCAAGAATACCGGAGTGGGTCACCATTTCTTCCTCCAGGGGATCTTCCTGATCCAGGGATTGAACCTGTGTCCCCTGCATTGGCAGGCAGATTCTTTACCACAGAGCCACCTGGCTCTTGGCCATCTGCCCTCAAACTCTCCAGCTATTTCTGGAAGCCCAAGAGACAGAGGATGGGATCTCTCATGTGTTTAAGCACCAGTCTGCTGGTGTCTCCTACTCCGGCCATGTTCAACTGCCCAGGACACCCTCGGCTGACAACGTCTTCCCTGATGCTGCAGATTCACTGTGTATTGCATCTGTCTGCTGGCGAAATGGCCCAGTCCTTCAGGAAAACAAATCTGCCCTGTCGTCTGTGTGGCAAGGGGTGGGGTGAGAATGACCTGCACCCAGTTCTGAGTAGCCCTTGTCCCTGGGCCCCAGAGAGGCACTGCTTGGGTCCAAGGTCCCTCACCAGAGTCTCTCCATCAGATGGGACAGTGATGCCACCTTCCCCTTCATCTCTTTTCTTTCTTTAAAATAAATTGTTATTCTTTTTAAATTTTTTTTTAATCTATTTATTTGACTGTGCCAGGTCTTACTTGCAGGATGCAGGAACTTCCACCTTCATCATGGCCATGCAGGTTCTTCGGTTGTAGCAGATGAACTCTTAGCTGAGATCTGTGTATATGTGCATGCTCAGTCATGTCCAACTCTTTGCGAACCCGTGAACTGTAGCCTGCCAGGCTCCTCTTTCCATGGAATTTTCTAGGCATGAATACTGGAGTGGGTTGCCATTTCCTCCTCCAGGGGATCTTCCTGACCCAGGGATCAAACCTAGTTCCCTGACCAGGGATCAAACTGGGCCTCCTGCATTGGGAATGTGGAGTCTTAGCCACTGGACCTCTAGCGAAGTCCTCGTCTCTTTTCTGTCTTTCTCCCTATCACCCCTTTCTCCTTCAGCTAAAAAAAATGCTCCTGTACCTCTTCATTTGTGCAATAGAGTCCCAGGAGATGTGCACCCAAGTTGTATAATCTGGGCTTAGCTATAATTAATTCATGAAATCAACAAATACTTACAAAGCACCTCCCAGGGGCCACAGGCAATCAGCCATTGGGTCCTTCCCATCTCTTGACCTTGCCCTCTCTCTGCTTCTGTGCTATGGTCATTGCCTTGTTTCAAACTTCCCTTGCTTCCCTCCCAGGTCACTGCCATGGTCTCAGAACTGGCCTCCCTGACTCCTGGCCGGCCCCCTCAATCCACACTGCCAGAGAGCTGATTAACATGCAAAGCTGATGACATCAGGCTTCTGGTAAAGCCTTCAGGGGCTCCCCATGGTTTTCAAGCTAGAGTTTAAACTCCTTAGCTTCTCACTAAAGACATTTTGTGATGTCCTAACTCCTGCTTGTTTGTTCAGCTAAAATCCCCATCTCTGCCCAGAATGAGTCATGGTATCTCAGACCTCTGAGACTTCGCAGCCTGTTCCTTCTGCCTGGATAGTCTTTTTCCAATTTTTGTAGACCAATGCTGTCCAATACTGCAATAATGATGGGAAAGTCTCTATTCATTCTGTCCAATGTGATGGCCTCTGGTCATATATGCAGTGTGTCCAGGGCAGCTGAGTTAGATAGCCAAGTGCCTACTTATTGGGCTGTTCGGATCCAGGCAAGTGCTATTCCCTTTAAAGTACTTCATTCAGGGCTCACGTTCTGCACTGGGAAGCCACCTCAACTTCACAGCTGATATGGATTCTTCTTTATGTCCTGTAGCAGCATTGCTCTGTCTCTGTCCCCACACTCGCAACTTCACTACATCAACCTGCTTCCCCCACTGCCCTGAACATTTTTGAGGGTAAACAGTTCACTCAACAACATGAATGCTTTAGTGCACTGGTACAAGTTTAACAATTAGCTCTTTGAGGAAAAGCCCTGATTTGTCATGTTTGTCAATTCAGTGATGTAAATACTCCTACTATGTGACCAGAGAATGAAAAGGCAAACCACAGAATGGGAGAAAACATTTGCAAAAGTCCTATCTGATAGATATGTTATCTAAGACTGAGATCTAAAATAAAGAAAGAATTCTTAAAATCCAACAATGAGAAAATGAACAACCCAATTCAAAAATGGGCAAAAGACTTGAACAGACACCTCACTGAAGATATAAGATAGTAGGTAAGTATATGAAAGATGCTCAGTATCATATGTCACTGTGCTGTGCTGTGCTCAGTCATTCAGTCGTATCTGACTCTTTGTGACCTCATGGACTGTAGCCCACCAGTCTTCTCTGTCCATGGGCATTTTCCAGGCAAGAATACTGGAGTGGATTGCCATGCCCTCCTCCAGGTCATCTTCCCAATCCAGGGATCAAACCCAGGTCTCCCACATTGCAGGTGGATTCTTTCCTGTCTGAGCCACCAGGGGAGCCCAGGAATACTGGAGTGGGTAGCCTATCCCTTCTTCACGGGGTCTTTCCAACCCAGGAATCAAACTGGGGTCTCCTGCATTGCAGGCTTATTCTTTACTGACTGAGCTACCGGGGAAGGCCCTCATATGTCATTAAAGAAATGCAAATTAAAACCATGAGATACCACTACACACCTCTTAGAAAACTCAAGATCTAAAGCACAGACAACACCAAATGCTGGCAAGGGTGTGGAGCAACAGGAACTCTCACTCACTGCTGATGCAAATGAAATGAAATCAAAATAGTACAGCCACTTTGGAAGAAAACTTGGCAGTGTCTTTCAAAACTAAACATAGTCTTAACATACGAGCTATCAATCACTCGTGCTCCTTGGCATTTACCCAAAAGAGTTGAAAACTTATATCCACAGAGAAATCTGCACATGAATGTTTATAGCAGCTTTACTCATATTTGCCAATGCTTGAAAGCAATCAAGATATCCCTCAGGAAGTTAATGGGTAAATAAACTGCAGGACACCCAGACGTGAACTATCAAGCCATGAAAAGACATGAAGGAAACCAAAAAGCATATTACTAAGGAAAAGAAACCAATCTGAAACGGCCACAATACCAACTGTATGATATCCCAGAAAACACAAAACTATAGAGACAATGAAAAGATCAAAGGTTGCCAAGGGTGAGCGGGGGGAGGGGGAAGAGGTGGAGCAGGGGATTTGTAGGGCTTCACAGTGAAATTTGTCTCTCTGATCCTATAATCGTGGTTCTACGTCATTTTACATTTGTCAAAACCCACACCAAGAGGAGCCCTGACAGAAACTATGGACTTTGGGTGATAGTGATGTGCCAATGAAGGTTCATCAGCTGGAACAAATGGACCACTCTGGTGGGGGATATTGATAATGGGGGAGGCTAGGCATATGTGGGGATGTGGAAGAAAAATAATAAAAATTTTTACCTTCTACTCTAAAAACTTCTCTCAAAACTGCTTCAAGAATTCAAGTTTATTAAAAAAAAAAAAAAAAACACCACCTTGGCTGACTTCAAGCTACCAACATGACATCACTGAACTCGGAGTGGGGTAAAGATGTGGACAATCAACTCTCACAAGCATGTAGGAGCCAGCTCCAGCACACCGCTGCACGAATGAATGAATGAAGTGTGCTGGATACTGGGACTATAAGAGGTGCCTTCAGACTCCTGAGGAAGAAGCCTATTCAGACTTGCAAAAAGCAGGACACACGGCTGCAGGTTTGATTTCAACTCCACGCCATCAGATACAGGACTGAGGCGTCATGTCTTTGACTTATTTGGGAAGACAGACTTTTGCTTCCTTTGGGTCCTTTACCATTAATAGTAAGCCTTGTTGGGGTGTCTACTGAGTGCCCCAGTAAGACTAGAGGAAAGTGAGTGAGCCTGAGGCCAGGTAGCAAGAGCACCAGTTAGGAGAGTTTGCTGTCAAGAACACGGAACCTTGACCTGACCGGAGGGTTGTGATGACCTATATGAGATGTCCAGAGGGAAGGCAGTTGCTGGCTTGTGGACTCCAGTGGCTCATCGATGCCGTCCTCTGAGCATCGGTGGTGTCTCTTCTCAGTGGCCATTGCGGTTCCAGGCATCACAAGCATACTGACAATATCCAATCAAGAAAAGACATATTCTCCCCCAGTTTTTTTAAGGAGAAAAAAACCTTCCCTGGAAGCCCTTCAGCAGCCATCTTCTCAGATCCCACTGGAAATGACTAGATCACATGACATTCTTTTTTTATTTTCTATTTATTAATTTATTTGACTGTACTAGGTCTGAAATGTGGGTGAGGAACCAAGATCTTCACTGCAGCATACATGATCTTTAGCTGAGGCACATGAGATCTAGTTCCCCATCTAGGGGTCAAACCCAGGCCTCCTGCACTGGGAGCCCGGAGTCTTAGCCACTGGACCATCAGGGAAGTCCCACATGCCATTCTTAAACCAACTGCTTCCAAGAGATGAGACCATGGTGACCGGCTTAGGCCAACTGGTGGGACCCGAAAGGAGACAGAACCTGGGAACCCAGGCAGGGCTCTGCCACAGGAAGAATCGGGTGGGGGTAGAGTGGCAGAGAGTAATGGTTGTCAAGACCCAACTACAGGGATTATTAGAAGAAAATCCATCTGGTTTATGACCAGGCCATTTCATAAACATTTCTTGAAATAATTAAGGACCTGGAGTCCAGTGATTAAGACTTCGAGCTTCCACTGGAGGGGGCACGAGTTCAATCCCTGATCAGGGAAGTAAGATCCCACACGCTGCACAGTGTGGCCAAAAGAAAAAAGACTCATCATGGTCTAGTAGAATGTTAATAAAATGCATTGTTAATTATTTCTTTAAATTAAGAAGCAAGAAGGTAACATGAGAGAATACAGCTTCCTAGCTTCCCCCTCCAGGTTGAAATACCTGTACTGATACACACACATGCACACACACACAGATACACACACATATACACATGTATACACATATGTGCACACAGATACACACCCATGTATACACACAGATATACTCATACACACATACACACAGATACATGCATACATATACACACACATGTATACACACAGGTATATACAGTTATACATACACATACACACATATACACATAGATATACACACATACACATGTATACACACAGATATACACACACATATACACATACACAAATATACACACATATACAGTACACATACACATGTATACACACAGATATATACAGATACACACATACACACAGATATATACACATACACATGTATACACATATGTGCACACAGATACACATACACATGTATACATACACATGCATACACAGATATATGCATATATACACACACATACACAGTATACACACACATGTATACACAGATATGTACAGATAACATACATACACACAGATATATACACGTATACATACATATGTATACACACACACCCTACCATCAGCCCTCCTCTATGGATTCCCACATGCAGGTCAATGGGGACAGGTTCCATGATGTTCAGAGAAACCAGAACTGTATATACTAAGGCCCTGTGTCAGCTGTGAGGACGGGGACTCAGCTGGCCCAGTCTGCACCGCAGTCCCAGCAACTCTCTGGTCCTGAGACTCCCCCAGGAAGGGACCTCCAGGTGTGGCTCTGTCCAGGGTCATCTGTGGCCACGGGCTGACGTGGGTGACCCCGTTCTGACAGGTCTGAACTCCCCAGGGTTAGCAGCGCAGGGTGCCTCTCGCCCCTGCTCTGACCTGGTTATGGGGAGTTGCTAGGTAACAGCTTTGCAGCCTCTGCTTCTTCCCACGCCAAGAAGCCTGGTTACCATGGCAAGTCCAGATGAGTTGGGACGTGCAACGGAAAGGGAGTATGGGCCAGGGGTTGGCAGACTGGACTCCGCCTCACTCTCTTTGGGCCACTGGACCTCGAGGAGGTCTCTTTACCCCTCTGAGCCACAGTTTCCTTATCAGTAAAATGAAGGAGGGGCTGGGTCTCTTCTGGCTCTAAATGGCTGACGCATGCAGGCAGCATAAACTAAATAAACACTGATCATCAGATGCCTCCTAGGTAAGGATGACTCAAGATGAGTGCAGAAAAGGAGTGGATTGAGTTATTTGCCTTTAAAATAAAACAGAAACTAGCAAGCTTGTGTCTCCACTAGGACATATAGAAGTTACAGAGATTCTTCCTTCTACTGGCAGAAACTTAGCTTCTGGAATCAATATTCATAAGTCCATGGGGCCCCCCGGGTGCTTTTATGAAACCAGACTTCTTAAATAAGTCCCCTTAGGATCCCCAGCTTGCTAAAGCATGCTGTCCTACTCCCAGGCTCCACTTGCCCTTATGTTCCTCCAGAAGCCATGTTACCCCCCCAGCCCTCACCAGGTCCCGGGGGTCAACCGTGACTCCTACAGTGTGGGCTCTGTGCAAGCCTCTGGGGTCTGCTGCTGGGTCCTGCCTTCGTTCTGAGACCCAGCCCCTCCCTCTTCCCTGGTCCTTGCCGCAGGCTCCCCACCCAAGCCCAGATGTCAGGACCTCTGCAGAACCCAGTTCCTCACAGTCCCCTACCCGCCAACTCCATCTTGTTCACGCCAAACCCCCTTCCAGAATCCAGGCTCCTGTGGCTGAAGTTTCCTAACCCTGCCGCCATCCTGCAGGTCTGCCCGCCTGAAGCTTCAAATACCATAGGCTGCTTCACCCCTTGGCATTCCCGTGACCTTGTGCTGGAGCCCCTGGTGTTGCCAGCTGCATGCCACCACTACCGCCGGCCACAGCCCGTGGTCACAGGTGGCTCCTGTGCCCCCATCCCACCCCCAGCAGCTGATCGGTCTTTCCCTTCCTCCTCGGACCCTGCCTCCTGGTCCAGTTCTAAGTCCTGGCCACCCTCGATCCTTCCCTCCTCTATCCACACACACAGCAGAAAGGGTCATGTTTGAATGTGTCCCAGGATGCTGGAGTCATATCACCCCACCCTGCAGAGTCCCCTGGTTGGGGGCAGAAAGAGGACTTCATACCCTGTACACAAAGAATGAGAACCACTGGGTCGGTCAGGGCGAGTGGCCTTTTGACTGCCGGCTCTGCTCCGGGGCCCTCTAGACCACCTCCGCCCTGCAGAGAAAGTCCCATCCCTGAGTCATGCAGCCCAGTCCCACCTTCCTTCTAAGGACTCCTGTACCAATGTGGAAAAGTCGAGAAGGCACAAGCTTTGAGTCAGACAGACCAGTCCAGACTCTGCCTCTGATGAGTCCTGAGCCTGGGCAGCTTACTTGACCTCTCTGAGCGATTCTAGAGAACTGGACAGAGCAACTCGGAGTTGTCATGAGAAGGAAACAAGTTAAAGGGAATTGCTTAGTGAGGGCCCCGCAAGCGCCCTCACCACCCCGCCCGCCCAGCTTGGCAGAGACAGGCTTCCTCACCTCACCCCATGCCCAGACGTGCTGCTGCAACGGCCTCCTTGCCTCCAGACTTGCCTGCCCCGTGTTCAGCCCCGTCGGGGTATGTCTCTTGGCACCTATCAAGCTGATAACTTGCTGACACAGTAAATTAACTCTGGGGGAGCACCCCTCCCTGGGCCTCACCTGCCCTCTTCTAGATGCTTGCTGCCCCATAGTGGTGGCCCACCAGGGACAAAGTACTGAGGGTGCTGGCCAAATAAAGGAATGATTTTTTTTCCCCCTAACATATACTTTTATTTACTTGGCAGTGTTGGGTCTTAGTTGCAGCCTGTGGGATCTTTCATTGCAGCGCCACAGGCTTTGTTGCCCTGAGGCATATGGGATCTTAGCTCTCCAACCGGGATCAAATCTGAGGTCCCTTCCCTGGAAGGCAGATTCTTAACCACTGGACCACCAGGGAATCTCAGGAATGATTCCTGAAGGGAGAAGGCCAGGACAGGCTGGGGTGTCCTGCAACCACCATCCTTTCCTCTGGGCTGTCTCCTGCCTCCAAACTCTCTGCTACCCTGATCTGGCACTTTCTTTACTGGAAAACTTTCCCCTCGCCATGTCAGGCTTGGGGTTCAAGCAGGCTCCTGGAGACGGTAGGGGTGGGGAGGTGGAGACAGGACATCTGGGCTAGTCTGCCCTGAACCTTGCCCTTCATTTCCTTCTTTGATGACTATGTTCCTGCAGGTTCCCACCTGGAGTTCCCTTTTCTTTTTATTTACTTTTGTCCACATCTTAGCCAGCCTGCAAAGCCAGGGAAAACATCACCCCCCCTCACAAAATCTTCCTTGATTCCACCCTCAGCCTGGAGTAACTCTCTTTCTCTGCAGAAACTTCTCCAGACACGTGCTCTTTTGGTCTTGCCTGAGAGGGGTATGTGTGCTCAGAGCCTGTGCCCTGTGACTTTGGGGGTTCTGGTCCCCAAAGACAGGGGTGAGCAGATACTAAGTGAATAAATAATTTCAGCCCAGGTCCTTTGGTTGGGGTCAAAGCTATCTTAAAATTTGTCTAAAAATATTTCAGACACACCCAGGTCCCCAGCCACTGGGAACGGGAAGCGCTCCGTGGCACCTGCCCTCCCCCATCACCGACCAGGTATGCTGCTCCAGGACCTGCCCTCCAGGAACTTCTCCCAAGAGGAAGTGAGAGGCACCTCCGTCCCTCCTGAGGCTGCCCTCATAAAGCCTCTCCAGCCTCCGAGCAGAGGTCCTTCTGTCCTTCTCTAAAACCACGGCCATCCTGTGCCCTCTGTCAGGCACATCCATCTCAAGCATCATTTGCCTCCACCGTTTCCCATCTCATGCACCATCCTTGGCTCCCAACTGCCAAGAGTTAAATTCGAACTCAACTTGGAATTCGAAGATTTGAGAACTTTCATGAGGCAACCTGTATCTCCAGCCCATCCCTCTCCCCATCCTTGATGTATACACACGCACACGTATGCTCAGTCTTGTCGGGCCCTTGATGACTCCCTGGACTGCAGCTGCCAGGCTCCTCTGTCCATGTGATTTTCCTGGCAGGAATATTGGAGTGGGTTGCCATTTCCTCCTCCAGGGGATCTTCCTAACTCAGGGATCAAACCTGCATCTTCTGTGTCTCCTGTATTGGGAGACAGATTCTTTACCACTGAGCCACCTGGGAAGCCCATACACACGCACACTTACACACATATCTATATAGGAGCAGGTTGTTGTTATTTAGTTCTAAGTCCTGCCAATTCTTTGACTCCACGAAATTCAGCACGCCAGGCTTCCCTGTCCTTCACTGTCTCCCAGAGTTTGCTCAGATTCATGTCCATTGGGTTAGTGGTACTACCTAACCATCTCATCCTCTGTTGCCCTCTTCTCCTTTTGCCCTCAATCTTTCCCAGATCAAGGTCTTTCCCAGTAAGTCAGGCCTTCAAATCAGGTGGCCAAAGTATTAGAGCTTCAGCTTCAGCATCAGTCCTTCCAATAAATATTCAGGGTTGATTTCTTTTAGGATTGAGTGGTTCGAGCTCCTTGCAGTTCAAGGGACTCTTAAGAGTCTTCTCCAGCACCACAATTCAAAAGCATCAGTTCTTTGGTGCTCAGTCTTTATGGTCCAACTCTCACATCCATACATGACTACTGGAAAAACCATAGCTTTGACTATACAAACCTTTGTCAGCAAAGTGATGTTTTTGCTTTTTAATACGCTGTCTAGCTTTGTCATATCTTTCCTTCCAAGGAGCAAGCATCTTTTAATTTCATGGCTGAAGTCATCGTCCACAGTCATTTTCAAACCCAAGAAAATAAAAATCTGTCACTGCTTCCACTTTTTCTCCTTCTGTTTGCCATGAAGTGATAGGACCAGATGCCATGATCTTAGTTTTTTGAATGCTAAGTTTTAAGCCGGTTTTTTACTCTCCTCTTTCACCCTCATCAAGAGGCCCTTTAGTTCCTCTTCACTTTCTGCCATTAGGATGGTACTATTTGCATAAATGAGATTGTTGATATTTCTCCTGGCAATCTTGATTTCAGCTTGTGATACATGAGCATTTGTTGTTGTTCAGTTGCTAAGTCGTGTCCAACTCTTTGTGACCCCATGGACTGCAGCACGCCAGTCTTCCCTGTCCTTTACTATCTACCGGAATTAGCTCAAATTCATGTCCTCTGAGTCAGTGATGCCATCCAACCATCTCATCCTCTGTCATCCCCTTCTCCTCTTGCCCTCAATCTTTCCTCAGCATCAGGGTCTTTTCCAAATACTCACTTTATACACATACATAAATGTACATATTTATACACTTACACCATGACCTAAACTAATTTGTTGTTTCACCTGTATTTGTCTAGAGTATTACATTCATTCACTCACTTACTTATTCATTTATTCATTCATCAATCCAACATTCCCTCAATGCTAGATCCATATTAGAGCTGGGATGCAAATGAGAAGAACACAATTTCCCTGCTTCTTCTAGGAGTAATTACTCTTCAGCCAGCTTTCTGATAACCTTGATTTAATTTTGACTACTTTAAATTTAAATAGTGGCACCCCTATTGGATACCCATATTATAAGTTCTCTTATAAAACCCATCTGGCCCTTGCGTCCCACAAACTTGATGGCAAGCAGACTCAGGTTTGAATCCTTAGCTCTGTGACCTTGATTGGGTTGCTAAACCTCTCTGAGTCTCAGCTTTATCAGTTACATCAGGAACAGGTTGAAACACACAATGTAAAGATGAAATGAGCAAATGGATGCCTGTGCCTAGAAAATGCTTAGAAACAATGTTGAATCTTAAGCTTTGTCACTAGAAATTAAATAAATATTTGGATGATGATCTCTAGCCTACTATTAACCTTGTCAATATTTTTTAAGGCTTTTGAATATATTCGGGCGGCCTGAAATAATGTAGAATTTCTACCTCCTTCGCAGCTTCAAGGACAGCAGGGGAGATGGGTTCTGAAAGTCCCTTCATCTTTTGGGCTGCTTTTGAGCTGGGCATGGGTCTGTGTTTTTTTCTTGAGTCCCCTGTAACACAAGGCTCCACGTGTGTTTGCTGATAGAGTCATTGCATTCACTAACTATACTCAGAATTCAGTCTAATAAACATTTAGTGCATGCACTCTGGCAAGATACTGTGGGAAACACAAAGGCAAGCACAATAGTTCCTAACCTTGAACACTTGATTGAACAGCGGAGGCAACAGGTTTGCTAGGGGTTTGCACCGCCCTCTGCCTCTGGGCGTGAAGCCCTTGGGCTCAGACCATTCTGGTCAGGCTGGGTGCCTCTGCCTGAGCAGGGAGAGATGCCGGCGGGGGGGGGGGGGGGGGGGGGGGGGGGGCGGTGGGGAGGGTGTGGAAGCCTGGTTTGGGAACCTAAGATTGTCTTGGTCCATCTACTTCATGGGCAGGAATCTCCTTCCGATATTAAACCAGCAGAAACCCC
Organism: Antilocapra americana; assembly: GCA_007570785.1. Taxonomy (NCBI): domain Eukaryota; kingdom Metazoa; phylum Chordata; class Mammalia; order Artiodactyla; family Antilocapridae; genus Antilocapra; species Antilocapra americana. The sequence goes on along the minus strand of ML663560.1, from coordinate 8,258,293 downwards.
CTGAGCACGAGGCATTGACGACCTTTGTGTTTCCCACAGTATCTCATCAGAGTGCATGCAATAAATATTTATTGGACCCAATTCTGAGGCAGAACTTAAGCTAATCTACTACAGCCATCTCTCCGGTGACCAGTTTCTGCTCTAGATCACTGCATCTATCCCAGGACCCACAGTGGGCTGACTCAGACAAGGGACAGGAACACCTGGGCGAGAGGAGGAGCATGACCTCCTGGGCCTCTTCCTAGGCAGGACTTTGGCAGAACTCTGCCCTCTGTCCCCTTCCTGGTCCTGCGCCCCACCCTACTTCCCCTTCAGTCTGCACCTCCCAGGAGGATGTGGATGCAAAAATTCGACCTCATCTTTAAAGCATACCTTCAGTTCAGTCGCTCAGTCATGTCTGACTCTTTACCACCCCATGGATGGCAGCACGCCAGGCCTCCCTGTCCATCGCCAACTCCCCGGAGTTTTCTCAAACTCATGTCCATTGAGTCGGTGATGCCATCCAACCATCTCATCCTCTGTTGTCCCCTTCTCCTCCTGCCTTCAATCTTTCCCAGCATCAGGGTCTTTCCAATGAGTCAATTCTTCGCATCAGGTGGCCAAAGTATTGGAGCTTCAGCATCAGCCCTCCCAGTGAATATTCAAGACTGATTTCCTTTAGGATGGACTGTCTCCCACATACACTCCCCCATTCCCCTGCCCACCCCCCAACCACACACAGGGTCACACTGGGTAACTGAATGGCTGAAACAGCTCACATTCAACTGAGTTGACTTTTTTGTTCCAGGTTCTTAATCTTATATCCTTACTTCATCTATACCAAGGGAGAAAAATCTTACCCATTTTTAAGAAGGAATTCCTGGGCTTCCCTGGTGCTCAGCGGTAAAGAATCCACCTGCCAATATAGGAGACACAGGTTTGATCCCTGATCATGGAAGATCCCACATGACATGGAGAAGCTAAGCCCATGAACCACGACTATTGAGCCTGTGCCCTAGAACCTCGGAGCTACAACTATTGAGCCCATGGGCCACAGCTACTGACACCCGCATGCCCTATAGTCCATGCTCCATAAAAAGAGAAGCCACTGTAGTAAGAAGCCCTTGCACTGCAGCTAGAGGGTATTCCCTTCCATCCTCAACTAGAGAAAAGATTGCCCACCAACAAAGACCCAGCATAGGATTGTTATTCAGCCATTAAGTGTAGTCTGACTCTTTGCAACCCCGTGGACTGCAGCATGCCAGGCTTCTCTGTCCTTCATTATCTCCCAGAGTTTGTTCAAACTATTCCTCTGTCAGTCACCTCCTTCTCCTCCTGTCCTCAATATTTCCCAGCATCAAGGTCTTTTCCAGTGAGTTGGCTTTTTGCATCAGGTGGCCAAAGTATTGGAGCTTCAGCCTCAACATCAGTCCATCCAATGAATAGTCAGGATTGATTTCCTTTAGGAGTAACTGGTTTGGTCTCTTTGCTGTCCAAGGGACTCTTAAGAGTCTTCCCCAGCATAAATAAATAAATAAAATTATTTTTAAAAAGAAGGAATAGGAATTCTTGTCAGTTTGAAGTAAACAGTGGTGGAAAAGGGAAAAATGGGGGTGAAAATCCAGTGTTCAAGGTGTAATGCCTGGGACTACTATGCTGAATAAGACAGTCCTGCCCTCCAGGAACCTACCACCTGCTGGGGGAGACAAGCCACCAGCACACAGAGCCTGAGCGGCAAACGGGGGCTGAGTATGAAGTGAGCGCCCCCTAACCCAGACCTTCAGGGCCAGGAGAGAGGCCATGGAAGAAGTGACCAGGCTGAAAACAAAGGATTCAGATGAATAGCTCATGGACTGGACAGAAAAGCATTTCAGCTACAGGAAGTTCCTAAACAAAGCCACGGCATATTGAGGAAGCAGAAGAAACCTAACAGGAGGCTTGGCCTATGGTGGAGGGATAATAGGGCATTTTGGAGGAGTTTTGTGCTGGGAAATGACACAATATGCTTACATTTTAGAAAGAATGTGGTGGGGGGAGATTGAGTCGGGAAGATCAGTTATGAAACTCTTGCAACAATGTGGGGAGGAGGGAGTGACAACAAGGATGGAGTAAAAAGGGCTGATGGGGGACATCCCAGAAGAGCCTCACCTGGCCTGGTGGTCCTGAGATGGGGGAAGAGTCCAAAGGCATCCATCCATGTGTCCCACTCAGACCACCAGGCAGATGGCAATGTTCTTCTGGAGGAGAGGGACCCAGGAGGAAAAGTAGAGGAAACAGGGAGAGGAGAAGAGGATGCAGGGTTCCTTTGAGACACTGAAGGTGCCTGAGGGATGTCTGAGCAGAGCCAAACAGCAGGCAGCCTGAGCGACTAGTCTAGAGCAGAGGAGAAAGTCCTGGAGTTCAGAGAAGAGTGGGAGAGTCATCCAAGCCCTAGGGAGGTGGGAGCGCCCTTGGAGGCCAAGAAGGCCAAGGCTGGGCATTGAGGGCCACTAACATTAAAGGGATGGACAAAGGAGGCCAAGAAGGAGTGGTGGGAGGTGCAGAGAGGCCAGGGAGTGGGGAAGAAGGGGCAGGTGTGAATCATTTGGGAAGAGGAGCCTGGACGTTTTCAAGGTTGCAGATACAACCAAGTCTGGAGGTTGGGGAGGGAAGGTACTTGCCTAGTCCAGAATCAGTACACCACAAATCAGTCCTGAACCAAGAGTCGAAATCCTGAGATGGGGTCCTGAATGGCAGGCGAGAGGCCTGGGTGCATTCGCTTCTCCAGTCCACAGAGCAGGTCACAGGTGAAACCGCTCAGCTGGTTCAGCCCCAGGATCTAAACCCTCCTCCTTGCAGTCCCAGCTGTACCCGCCTCCTCTTCCTCTTTCATCCTCTCCAGGAACAGGCAGCAAGCATGAGGCGTGAGAAAGCCCCCAAAGTTTTATAACAGGTGCTCATGACACAAATCGCCGCAGAGCAGGGTGGGAGAAAGTCTGCCCTGGGAAGCTTATCTAAGAATATATCATGAAGTGGGCTATTCTGGGACTCGGATTACAAGGGTGGGCCCAAGAACATAGACGTGAGCAGGGATGAACGCAGCTGCAACGAATGTGAGCGCCAAGGTGTCAGATCTCGACTGCACACACGCCGCCGGGGAAGGCGAGTGAGAGCCAGGAGCCCAGGCGCAGGGGGAGGCGGCTGCCAGAGAAGGAGCCCCGCAGGGAATGGGCGGAGGAGGCATAATTTCTCAGGAAGATGCAGCCACCTTGGGCAAGGTGGTTTCCGAAATTGGAAGAAATGCAACCATGGTGGGCCCTGCCCAGTTCAGGGAAACACCAGACACTCTACAGGTCTGGAGGGACCGGTAGAGGACCAGGGTCTTTCCTAGGGTGTCACTGTCATGTGGGGTGTCCACAGACACCAGGTAGATCAGGACTGTGCCGAAAAGAAATCAGTTTCCTGGCTGGTAAGGTCTCTCATCCAAGTACTAACCAGGCCTGACCCTGCCTAGCTTCTGAGATCAGATGTGATCGGGTGCATTCAGGGTGGTATGGCCATAGTCCAGCTGGTAAGGTATTTTATCCTCTAGCACTTTGGACACCTGATGAGAAGAGCAGAGGAGAAGGGGATGACAGAGGATAAGATGGCTAGATGGCGTCATTGACACAATGGATATGAGTTTGAGTAAACTCCGGGAGATGGTGAAGGACAGGGGAGCCTGGTGTGCTGCAGTCCGTGGGGCCACAAAGTTGGACACAACATAGTGACTAAACAGAAACAAGGTGTCTAAAAACTCTTGCAGGGGACCAGGCCTCAGGGATGTGTGCACTGTCATTTCCACTTACTGGCTGATAACCTTGAACAAGGGCTTCCCTGGTGGCTCAGTGGTAAAGAATCTGCCTGCTAATGCTGGATACATGGGTTCAGTCTCTTGGTCAGGAAGATCCCTTGGAAAGAGAAATGGCAACCCACTCCAGTATTCTTGCAGACAGAGGAGTCTGGTGGGCTACAGCCTACGGGGGTGGCAAAGAGTCGGACACAACTTAGCAATTAAACAACAACAACCTTGAACAGGACATCTCACCTCCCAGAGTCTCAATTTATTAGAATGCAGCACTTCACAGTAATCTCCTTTACAAGATACCTTATACTTGACAGCACCTCCATTGTAACCTCTCTTGTGAATGCCAGTGGGTCATATCACCCTGCCTTGTAAAGACGGCTATAGGTATTTGACTCCTAGCTAAACCAAGGGAACCACCAGTGCAACAAGCCATCACATCTGATTCCTTTTGTTTATTCTCAGTGGCATGTTACCTAGTATACCCTGACTCCTCAAAAAAGTTGGCTGAATAAATGTCATTAGTATGCAAAGGGAAATATCTTGAGAAGACCACTGTGTGTTTCATAGCAGTTAGATTTAGGAAAGCTTTTTCCCAAATGTGAACTGTTAGTAAAATATTCTACTCTGATTCTAAAAGTGAAGTGAAGTCACTCAGTCGTATCCAACTCTTTGGGACCCCATGGACTGTAGCCTACCGTGCCACTCCGTACATGGGACTTTCCAGGCAAGAGTACTGGAGTGGGTTGCCATTTCCCTCTCCAGAGGATCTTCCCAACCCAAAGATCGAACCCGGGTCTCCTGCATTGTAGGCAGATGCTTTACCATCTGCACCACCAAGGAATTCTGCTCTGATTCTAACCTTCTGTCCAATTCCAAGTTTTGTCACATGATATTTGCACTCCTTGAGAACACAACTCATATCTAAATCACTTACTTCAGTGTAAGTTCCATGTGGGCCAGGACTTGGTTTTGTTCAAAGCTGTACCCTCAGTCCCTAAAACAGCCTGGTGTTTGTGAAGTGAAGTGAAAGTCACTCAGTCTGACTCTTTGTGACCCCTTGGACTATACACTCCATGAAATTCTCTAGGCCAGAATACTGGAGTGGGTAGTTTTTCCCTTCTCCAGGGGATCTTCACAACCCTGGGATGGAACTCAGGTCTCCCGCATTGCAGGCAGATTCTTTACCAGCTGAGCCACAAGGGAAGCCCAAGAATACTGGATTGGGTAACCTATCCCTTCTCCAGCAGATCTTCCCCATCCAGGAATCGAACTGGGGTCTCCTGCATTGCAGGTGGATTTTTTACCAACTGAATTATCAGGGAAGCCTGGTGTCTATTAATGCTCAATAAATATTTGGTAAATGAATGGGTGGTTTCTGACTCTCAGCACAATGCTAGGCATTCTGCAAATTTTTGTTGAATGGATAAATTATTAACCAAGGGAAATTGTATTTCTTTAAAATGTCCCTTTCTAGCATTCGCAATAAAGGCAGTCAGAGAAGGAAATGGCAACCCACTCCAGTGTTCTTGCCTGGAGAATCCCAGGGACAGAAGAGACTGGTAGGCTGCCGTCTATGGGGTCGCACAGAGTCGGACACAACTGAAGCGACTTAGCAGCAGCAGCAGTAGCAATAGAGGCAGTACAGCAAGGTGGGTAGGTAGGCAAGCCCTGGAGTCATGTGGTCTGGGTTTGAATCCTAGCCCTTCTACTTAGCTGCTGGGTGACCTAGAGTGAGCTACTAAACCTCTCTGTTTCAGTTTTCTCACCTGTAAAATGAGGATAATAATAATTTTCTAATAAGATTACATGAGAATATTTGAATGATATATGTTTTACACAGTGTTTGGCATATAGTAATTGCTGCAATTTCTTATGGCCTTATTAGTCTATAATAACCTCCAATGGCTCCCCTAGCTATAGAATAAGATCTAAAGTCAAGGTCCCCACAATTTGGTCCCAAGGTCTATTTCTTTCCAGTCTCATCTTCCCACATTAATTACTCATTACTGGCTGCTATGCTGTGCCAGACACTCCACTAAGTGGTGAGTATCCATTAACTAGATTTCTTTCTTGCACAGCCCTGTTAGGGAGGACCTATTATTGCCCATATGCCAGTGATGGGACCAAGGCTCAGAAAGGAGAAATAACTTCCTCAGGGACACACAGCTTATACCAAGAAAGTGGGATTCCATTCCAGGGCTCTTTGACATGAAAGTTTGCACCCTTCTTCACTGGCTTCTGAAATCCTTGCTATGCCAAATGCAGTCTCTGGACCACTGTTGCGAACATTACCTGGGAGCTTCCTAGAAATGTAGACTCTCAGGTCTCATCTCAGACTAACTGAATCAGAACCTGCATTTTAGCAAGATTCCCCCCAGGTGACTACTGGGCACAATAAAGTTTTAGAAGTGTTGTTGTAAACTACTTTCTACTCATCAGTCACAAGTGCTAATTAGAGCAAATATGTGATCTTATTTAGCCCCTAAAACAATCTGGGAGGTCACAGGAGTCAGCATTGTTATCCCACTTTGCAGATGAGGTCACTTAAGGCTCTGAGGGTGAAGTATCTTAGCCTGAAATCAAATGCGCCTCTTGCCAGCATGAAGCTCTGAGCTCTGACCTCTGACCTCATCCAATCCCAGCTCCCTCTCCCTGGAATGTCTTCACTCCCCTTCTCCCCGCTGACTTCCTCTCTTCCTTTTAGGCTCCACTCAAAACCCCTTCCTGCTGGGTAAAAGCCTTCTTACCTACATCCCATTAGGCAGATTAATATCTTGTTCCCTAAAAGTCCCCACAGCTTCCCACACCCTTTCTTTTGACCCTAATCTTCTTCTTTTAAAAGAAATCTGTACTGAGCACCTACTGTGTGCCCAAGGTAAGCGCCGAGTAAATGTTCGCTCCCAAGGCACTGTGACTCAGTTCATCAAAAGCACCTCCATCACACCTGTATTAGCCTCCTATGTGTTTTCTGTTCCTCCCACTGCTCTGAGCTCCTCTGTGTTCCCAGGGCAGAGAGTCTGGCATCTTATAGGGCTTCAAGTTATTGGAAAACAAACTAAATGCTCTCCCATCTAAAGGTTAAATTTGTCTATACTCCAGTGTTCCTAGGAGTGGGACCTTCAAACTCCCAAGAGTAGCAGAGGACGCAGGTGAGATGATGATTAGATGATACATCTCTGCTCACCATTCTTGACCTTATACAGCATGCTAGAATTGACTAGACACAAAATCTGCATATACTTGAAAATATAACCCTCATTTTTCCAGGCCATCAAAAGGAAGACCCAGAAATATTAGGCAAGCTTTTCAAAATCCCCAGGGTTAAAACCCTGGCCCCAGTAACCTTCTGTCATTTCACTAGAGGAGTAGAAAGGGCAAAGGTGGCTGTGATGTAGGGCAAAAATATCCGAGACACAGAGAACACAGTATTCCCCACGTGCTGCTTCTACTTTTCAGGGAGATCTGGGCAAACCACAGGTTTCCAGGCCTCAATTTCCTCATCTGTCAAATGAGGGGGTTGAGTTTCTAAAGCTGCTTCCAGCGCTAAGATGCTTTGCTATAAAATGAGAGAACCATGAACCTTTGGTTGCTATGATCTGAAAATATTTTGAATGCGGAGAATCAAATTGTACAGCAGTGCATGAACAAAATAGTATGTTAATGACTAAGAAGATTATACCTAATCCAGTGGGAAACAGCAGAGCTGCTGCTGGTGGTGGTGATGTGTGTGTGTGAGTGTGTATGTATGTGTGTGTCTCTTCTTTCCTTGAGCTCAAACATATTTTAAATCACTAATATAGTAATCAGGCCTCTGGGTGCCTATCTTGCCCAACACACACACTCACACACACACACAGACATACACACGCTCAGACACCACTTCAAAATAAAATGAGAAAACTCCACCGCCTGTGCTTACATCCTTACTGTACTTGGGTGACTTTTTTTTTTTTTTTTAAGAAATTTTTGTCCTTGTGAAGGTGTTGGGCTGACAGCCCCTCAGTTCAGTTCAGTCTCTCAGTTGTGTCTGACTCTTTTCCACCCCATGGACTGCTGCAAGGCCAGGCTTCCCTGTCCATCACCAATTCCCAGAGCCTATTCAAACTCATGTCCATCGCGTCGGTGATGCCATCCAACCATATCACCCTATGTTGTCCCCTCCTTCCAACCTTCAATCTTTCCCAGAATCAGGGTCTTTTCCAATGAGTCGGTTCTTCGCATCAGGTGGCCAAAGTATTGGAGCTTCAGCTTCAGCATCAGTCCTTCCAATGACTATTCAGCCCCTGGACGCTTCTACTCTCAGAACTGAGACATGTGGCTGGGGGGCAGCTGGGGGTTTTATTAGCGTTTCGCTTTTGCACCTCAACGCCCCTCCTCGGCCTTCACAGTATGGCCTGGCATAGGGCTCCCGACCCCCCCAACGCGGCAGTGATCAGGTCGGCCTGGCCGGACCATGCGCTCCAGGCCCTACCAGCCTGGAAAATGTAAGCGCACCTGAGATGCGTCCGGCCGCCTCGGTGGCAGGAGGGGTTAGGTCCCTCACCGCACGGTCAGGGCCAGGAGGCGGAAGCGGGCCAGAGGCCGCACGTGGGTCTAAGTACGCCCGGCTCCGCGTTCCAGCCTGCCGGCTCTGGAGCTCCCGCCCCGGGCTGAGCCCCCGCAGGCCTCGGCCTGGCCGCGTCCCCGGCGGAGCGCCGCCACCCCAGGTCGCCCGCCGCCGCTCGCGCCCGCAGAGGCGGAGGGCGCGGCCGCCCCTCCCCGCCCGACGGCCGCTCCCGCGCCCGGCCCGCGCCGGATTGGCCGCCCTCGCGGCCAGGTGAGGCGCCCCGCCCCTCTGCGGCTTCAGGTGCGGCTGTGGGACCGGGCCGCGGCCGGGCCGGGGCCGGGGCGCCATGGCCGAGTCCCAGCTGAGCTGCCTGGACGAGACGCACGTGAACGAGAGGGTGACCGAGGCGCAGGCCGCCTTCTACTACTGCGAGCGGCGGCGGGCCGCGCTGGAGGCGCTGCTGGGCGGCGGCGAGCAGGCCTACCGCGAGCGGGTCAAGAAGGAGCGGCTGCGGGACTTCCTCTCCAGCCAGGAGCGCCAGGCCCTCCGCGCCGCCTGGAGCCCCTACGAGGATGTCGCCGCCACCGCCGCCGGGGGCAAGAGCAAGGCCAAGGCCAAGACCCCGGAGCAGGCCGCGGCCGAGCCGGGCGAGTCCCTGGCCTACTGGCCCGACCGCTCGGACACCGAGGTGCCCCCGCTGGACCTGGGCTGGACCGACGCGGGCTTCTACCGCGGCGTGAGCCGCGTCACCCTCTTCACCCACCCCCCCAAGGAGGAGAAGGCGCCCCATCTGAAGCAGCTGGTCAGGCAGATGATCCAACAGGCCCAGAAGGTAGGCCCCCGCCCCTGCCCCGGCCACGCACACTGATGGGGACCCCCACGACCGGCCCCCAGGACCAGGCCCCTGCCCCCCACCTCTGAGGCAAGGCCAGGGGCTGGCGGCCCTGACCACCCTCAGGAAAAGGGGCGCAGAACCCTCCCGTCCGCAGTGGGGCTGCAGAGGAGAGCATGGATGTGTTTGCCAAATGACAAGGTGCTGGACAGTGCTTGTCATTTTTAGTGTCCAGGGGCGCTGGCTTTCCTCTGCTCTGAGCGTCCATGTGCCTGTGTGGTTTTTCTCTCTAGGCAGGAGTGGGGGCTGTGGAGCCCTGTGGTAAAAGGGGCCACTCGAAGGTCTTGATGATAACCTGTGTGCTTCCCAGAGATTTAAAATGACCAGGATTCCCTGGTCATTTTCTCATTTGACCCTCAGGCAACTGCAGGAAGTGTAGTGTGGCCTCCCCACCCCCATCCCAGCTCTTAGGAGGCACCCCCACCCGGAGTCAAAGCTGGCTTGGCCCCTGGCATTCACACTAGCTCTGCCCCCAGCACTAGGGCTCAAGCAGCCTGGAATAAATGAAGGATGTTTCTTGACCACCTAGTCTGTTCCTGACACCAAACCGGGCACTTTGACAAGGCATCTCCTTAAACTCAGCAGGTCAGGAAAAAGCTCCCACTTATCCGATGTACTCTGCCTGGGCATTGAAAGGAGGGGACGTATGCAGAGTCGCTGGTTAGGATACTGGTGGGGCCAGTAGTTTGTTGGGCAGAGTTTCCAGATAAAATATGAGATGTCCTGGTAAATTTGGATTCCAGATTAACAGCAAGAAATTTTTTAGCATTATACAGTATGATTCAAATATTGCATGAAACTAATGCAACATTTTAACATAATACTGATGTTAAAAATTCATTCACTGTTTCTCTGAAAATCAGATTTAATGAGGGCATTCTGTGTTTTTATTTGCTAAGTCTGGTTCCCCTACTTTGAGATTTAAGAGACATCAACAGCCTTTGGTACCCAGTTCAGAATATACAACAGAAGTGGCTTGGGTTCACTGTTCTAATTCAACTCAAGGACTGTGGTTGGAGTCCTGTTATCCCTGGAGGCTGAACTTGAGATACCAATGGTGGGGCTCCTCTTCCTGAAGGCATGATGCAGGTGGTTGGCTAGATTGGCTGCCAGAAGGAAGGGTTAAGTTTTCACTGTCTGTGTTCCCACCCTCCCTCTCTAAAGAATCCCAGCTTGTCTGCCTGAGAGTTCTTTTGTCTATTGCATTCTGCAGAAGAGAAAGGCAAGTTTGAACAGAGAAAGGATGTGGGTGACAATACTGTGTAGCAGGCTGCAGGCTGGGGTCAGGGGTCAAGGCCTAGGATGTAATACTAACAAGCCTTGCTTTAAGAGTACTTAATGTGTGCCAGCCACGGTGTTAATGATTTTCACAGCTACTGAGTAAGATGGGTATTTTTCCTTATCTGGGGACTCAGAACAGTTAAGTGACTTGCCAAGTCAAAATTCAAACACCAAAGTGCTTCCTGTTAACCACAGTGCTGTCTGATGATGCAACAGATTAAACTGAGGATCTTGAATGGAACTAGCCTGATCACACCTGGGCAACAGGTTACAAGAAGGGAGAGACAGAGCCCTGCCTACTGGGACCTCTAGTCCCATGTGGGATGTTGGGAGTCTTCTAGGTAGTGGAGTGTTCTTAACTCGTTAAATATTTAACAACAGAAACTTTAACAACTGTGAACTGATCCAGTATTTACATATTAAACCAGTTATTATTTCCTGGGTTCCAGGCACTAGCCATAGGAAGATATAAGCGGTGGCCTTTGCCCTCCAAGAGTTAAATGCTGCCGAGAGGGTATGCTGGAAGGAAAACAGATTTTGAGGCTGGATATGCCCAATCTGGGAGGGCTTCCCAAGGGAGGTAAATTGCAGGGTTGAAAAGGGAGAGAGGAAACCGGAATGAAGAGGAAACTTGAGAAACTCTTGCTTCTCCTTAAGAGACTCAGGAAAGAAAGCTTGTGCTTCAGAACAGCAAGCAGCTTTGAATGACAGGAGGGAAGCGCTATTGTGATGACAGCTGAGTATGTAGGGGGGCCTGGTGCAGGGGTCCTAAAACTGGGTCCAAAGTAGATGACCACCCCCCTCACCCCAGGAAGAAGCAGCTTCTGGTGCTGTCTATGCCTCAAACCCTCAGACGCTCTGGACCCCAAATCTTAATCATGACCACTCACCCGCATGTGACACCTTCTTCCCAAAGATCCTGTGAAATAGGCAGGGTAAAAGTTGACCTTCTTTCACAGGCAAGGAAACTGAGGCACAGAGAAGGAGACGGGGGTGCCCAGAGGTCCCGTGGTTGGTCATGGAAACACCCAGATCCCCAGTTTCTACTCTGAAGGCTACACCTTCTGACCTTTGCCTGTCCCCACCCCCCAACCCCACGCACCCTCAGCCAACTGGCATGGGGCACCCTCCATGACTATTACTCTGGAGCCTTCCTCATCCTTTTCACCCTGAGGGAGGGAATTTCCTTGTCTCCAGGGAGACTCTGGCTGCTGTGAGGGCAGGTGGGATGTACCAAGATGATGTATGTGCAGAGATGCAGGGGACTGTTGCGGGTATGGTTGGGGAGCAGCAGAAGGACATAATCCACAGGTCCAGCTGGGCACCAGAAGATTTTATTTCGTTTAATCCTCAATAATTTCATGAGCGGCTGTCATTTTTATTCCTCAGTGACGAACTGGAAACGGAGGCTCAGGGGGAGTGGCTGTGACTTGCCCACAGGCACAGACCAGCAAGAGTTTTAAGCCTATGCCTCAGGGATGTGGAGGAAGGAGCCTGATTAAAGGACGCTTTGAAAACATGATTGGGTGGGAGGAGGCCTTTGAGTTGGTCAGTCTCAAGTTATCTGCTCACTGGGCCTCTGCAAAAGGCAGAATGCCATCCTGACTGCACCGGATAGCTGGCATTCAGACATCTGGCCTTGTTTCCTTGTGGGATAGGGTTTTTCCCTGCTGTTTTAATCACCTTTACGTGATTTGCTATTTTTAGGGTCACTGATTGATGTACTTTGCTTGAAGTACAGGCTGGGACTTCCCCGGTGGTCCAGTGGGTAAAACTCTGCTCTCCCAGTGCAGGGGGCCCAGGTTCCATCCCTGGTCAGGGAAACAGATTCCACATGTTACGATTAAAGATTCCACATGCAACAACTAAGACCTGGTGCAGTCAAATTAATTAATTAAAAAAAAATTTTTTTAAATAAAGTACAGGCAGAAAGGGTGCCTTCTGGGACCCAGAAGTGAGCCCATGGCCTGTTTCCCGCTGTCAGGGAGGACCAAGGAGGTGGCTGACACTTGGGCTGCCATGACCACTGTAACCCAGGGAGCAGGAGGGGGGGCCTGGACTTAAAGCGAGACCACGTGAAGACGGGGAAATGGTTGGTTCTTATTCACAAGGGCAGAGTGAGAGGGTCAAACAGCTGCAGTTTGGAAGGATAGTGAGTTTGGTCAAATATTTCAAGGTGTGCTAAGCACTTTAGTAGAAAAGTGAAAGTGAAAGTCACTCGGTTATGTCCAACTCTTTGTGACCCCATGGACTATACAGTCCATGGAATTCTCCAGGCCAGCTGGAGTGGGGAGCCTTTCCCTTCCCCAGGGGACCTTCCCAACCCAGTGATCGAACCCAGGTCTCCCGCATTGCAGGCGGATTCTTTATCAGCTGAGCCACAAGGGAAGCCCTTTAGAAAAGCCCTTTTCCTTTAGTAGAAAACAGACATATAAAACACACCTCTGCTCTTAAATGGCCTGATAGTCTACTAAACCATCGTTTTAATATAAACTGATGTGTGCTTGACAGAAGGCGTGGCAAGGAGGACCTCTGATGCTGCCGCCTGTCTGCGGGCGAGTCTGAGCGCAGTAGACAGGATGAGACCATCCACCCTTCTTGGCACCCCCGCTCCCTTCTAACCAACGGCACCCATTTTTGAGGCTTCCGGGCAGGTTTAGAGAGTCCTGCCTGTGCCTCGGAAACAGAGGAAAGTTTAACCACCTTGAAGACTGACCCTTGGCCCCTGCCTCCCTGGGCCCCACACTCCAAGGTACCAACAACCCAACTCCTGGTCGCTCACCACAAGCCCCTCCTGCGGCATTTCCTCTGAGCCTCAGTAACCATGTCAGGCAGATAGTATCTTGCTTTCACAGGGGCAGCCTCTGAGGTCCAGAAAGGTGTGATGACTTGTCTTCAGAAGAGGGGATGACAGCTCCCCCAGGCCCAGTGATCAAAACTCCCAGTGACCCCACATAAACCCAACCCTGGAGAGGGTGGGATGCAGGGCCAGGCAGCTTTGATGAACCGAAGCTGCTCCTCTCTGTACCGGTGGCAGCCGGGAGGGGCAGGCCCACCTGGTTAGTGGGAGGCAGAGGGGTTTGGGGAGCAGGCCTGGCCGTACCCCCATCTCTGCCTGTCAGTGGTTTGTCCCCTCCCTTCAAGAAGGATGCTGCCGCTTCCTTGGCACTCAATCAAATTTTCAATCCAAAAATGACTTTTTGTTCCCAGACGTGGCTCCTTGTTTGTGCCACCTGTGTGCCTGGCACAGGGCTCGCTTGAGGAGGGCCCATCTGATCCTCGGAGACCAGAAGCTTTGGAAGAGCCAGAACTTCCTTCCTGTACCCACTCGTTGTCTTTGTGGAGCCCCAGCGGCCCAGGTGACCAGTGGTTTGTTTAACTGATTGGAGACTATCTCCCACTGGCCCCCAGCCCCTCTCCATCCCTCTAGGGAAGTCTGGAGAGGCTCCAGTTGAACTGACCCTGCTAAGGGTCTCTGTTAATCTTCCTCATAACAAGCCACCTGGCAGCAGCGAGAAGAGTGCTCTAAACTGGAGGGAGGGATGCAGAGCAGAAGGCACGGTTGGTGAGGTTAGCAGACTTGCTTAGAGATCTGGGTAGCCGATAGGCAAGAGCAGCTGGGCACAAATGCCCAGGGGGTGTGGCTCACTTCACCAGGAGGCTGAGCTTTGCGGGTGGCCACCTTTGCCACTGTCTTTCCCCATTAGCCTCTATCAGCTCTTCCTCATTCAGGTACATCCAGCAGATAGTACACAGCATCTTCTTTGTACCAGGCACCGTGCTGGGCACTGGGATGTAGACAATGAACAGAGAAAAGAAAGAGGAACCAAAAAAGCAATTTACATATCAGTTCAATTCAGTTCAGTCACTCATTCATGTCTGACTCTTTGCGACCCCATGAACCGCAGCATGCCAGGCCTCCCTGTCCATTACCAACTCCCGGAGTTTACCCAAACTCATATCCATCGAGTCAGTGATGCCATCCATCCATCTCATCCTCTGTTGTCCCCTTCTCCTGCTGCCCCTAGTCCTTCCCAGCATCAGGGTCTTTTCCAATGAGTCAGCTCTTCCCATCAGGTGGCCATAGTACTGGCGTTTCAGCTTCAGCATCAGTCCTTCCAATGAACACCCAGGACTGATCTCCTTTAGGGTGGACTGGTTGGATCTTCTTGCTGTCCGAGGGACTCTCAAGAGTCTTCTCCAACACCACAGTTCAAAAGCATCAATTCTTTGGCACTCAACTTTCTTTACAGTCCCAACTCTCACATCCATACATGACCACTGGAAAAACCATAGCCTTGACTAGACAGACCTTTGTTGACAAAGTAATGTCTCTGTTTTTTAATATTCTATCTAGGTTGGTCGTAACTTTCCTTCCAAGGAGCAAGCATCTTTTAATCTCATGGCTGCAATCACCATGTGCAGTGATTTTGGAGCCCTCAAAAATAAAGTCTAACACGGTTTCCACTGTTTCCCCATCTATTTGCCATGAAGTGATGGGACCAGATGCCATGATCTTAGTTTTCTGAATGTAGTTTACAGGTATATATAGACTTTAATATTGCTGGTTTGTGAAATCTGGATCTGATGATACATTCGTTAGCCACCTTGCTGCCTTGTTTGAGAGCTGGTCCCAGTTCTCCCTAATACCTTTCCCTGTTCTCCTTCCCTTCCATGGCAGAGGTTTTAGCTAGAGCTTCTGAACTGCCTTTTAAAAGCCTGATTCAAGAGGAATTCCCCAGTGGTCCAGTGGCTAAGGCTCTGAGCCCCCAAGGCAGGGGACCTGGGTTCCATCCCTGGTTAGGGAACTAGTTCCCACATGCAGCAACTAAGAGTTCACAAGTCTGTAATTAAGACCCAGCACAGCCAAAGAAATAAATGTCAATAAAATAAAGACTGATTTGCTGTGCAGAACAAGAAAAGGCCTCTCAGGGCAGCCTGTGACCTGCAGTCTAACACAAACCGTCTGGCCGCCTAACCCTTCTTCCCGCCGCAGACCATTCCATGTGGGCATTATTTCTAGGCTCAGGGCAGTTCCAGAGTCCTTGCCCCCTCGAGGCTGGTAATGACACAGCTGCAGTTCCAGGGACCAAGCACCTCACAGTGCTTCCAGGATCTTGTCTGGGCCTGTCTGGCATCTCCGCCAAGCCCTGGGCGCTGTGGCTACTGAGTTTTGAGTCTCTCTCCTTTATGCTCCATCACTGATCCTGAGAGCAACAGAGACCCAGCTTCATGTCAAGGACAGAGAATGGACTCTGAAGCTGAAAGGTCTTGGTTTCTGCCCTGATCTGTCTACTTACTAATTTTGGGTTGAATCACTTGCCTCCCTGGGATTCCTGACCTGCACAGTTGGAGGATATTACCTAGATTTCAGATGGTTTTGAAAAACAAGGAAGAAACAGTGTGAAAGCTGAGGATACCGAGAAAGTATGGTACAAGTCCCCTCTTGGAGCTGGGAGGGAAGCATGGCTGGGCTTCCTCCCAGGACTCAGGGCTGCCAGCCGGGAGATCAGGCCAGGAGATCAGAGTTTGGGCAGCCAGGGGTTGCTTCTTGTCTTCAGGTTGAAGGCCCCTTGCAGGTGTGCTTTCTGTTTCCTCCCCTTATCAGAGGAGCAGCTCCAGCGGCCTCCCCTCCCCCAGCCCCACACTTCTCTGCTGGCCTTGATTGGATGGCTGTTCGTCAGCACAGCTCCCCTGCAGGGCCGTGGCAGCCAAGTTCCTAGCCAGGCTTCTTCTGTAGGATCCGCCCCTGGTGCCCTGAACCGGGGATCCCCGAGGGCGTTCCCCTCCCAGAATCACCTGGAAGAGCCAGTTCAAGGAGCCTGAGATCAGTCCGTAAAGACTTCTCAAGAACTAGAGCTGGCACAGGTGGCACGGGGACATGGCGGTACGGTGGGCTGAGGCATGGGATGGGTTGTGTTTCTGTCTTTGGAGAGGCCTGGTTCCTCTGAAGTCTGACGCTTTAGGTCCCTGAAACTCTGAAGATGGGTGTCTCCCAGGAGGTTCACAAGTAGAAGATGGGGCCTCAATAGGGGGATGCCTTCTTCATGACTTCTTGGGCTTCTAGTGGCATAGCCAAGTTTGCTGGACACTGGTCTCAGGAGGCCAGGGCAACACCAGGGGGAGGAGTACACAGTTGGCAGCCTTGTTCTTGCCCTGGTTGTCTCTTTCCTCTACCACCGGTTGACCTTGGACATATCATTTGACATTGGCTCGGCCTCCACCTCTGCATTTGTGAATAATTCTCGCTTACTTTCACATGATTGCTCTGAGACTCTAATGCAAGACTGTGAGACAGCATTTTGAAAAATATGAGTGAGAGATGCAGATAAAAGGGGTATATGTTAAGAAGGGCTAATATTGTTGAAAGATAGGTGCTCCGCGTGTTGTTTCCTTTAATTAGTCAAGTCCTCAGCCCCTGACACGGAAAAGGGGCTTTTCCCAGAGGCTCAGGGAAAGTGGGAGGCCGTAGAGCTGCTAAGGGCCTAGCTGGGACTCACCCAGGTCTGAGCTCAAGGCTTGTGTCCTTCTGCTACACATGCAGTTGCTTCTGGGGATTGCCCCCATGGCCATCTCTTCCCTCTGAAATCCCATATACTAAGTATGTTTGTTGCCATCCAGGCTCTGGGAAACTCACCAACTGGTTCTGGAAGCAAACAAGTATGGGACTACTTCGGTGGGAGTAGGAGAGAGGAGGATTCTTGCTGCCTGTGGCACTGGGACAGATCACATCACCAGGAAGCCGGTGTGGGTAGCTCCCAGGGACCTGTTTATTTAGTTTGGCCGAACTGCATCGATTATGGGATCTTCGCTCCTCAACCAGGGATCAAACACACGCCTTTTAACAGTGAGAGTGCTGAGTTCTAATCACTGGACCACCAGAGAATTCCCTCCCAGGGACCTTTGTTTTTTTCTAATGTATTTTTGGCCGCGTCAGGTCTTAGTTGCAGCGTACAGGCTCTTTGTTTCAGCAAGCAGGCTCAGTCACCTGGAGGCATGTGAGATCTTAGTTCCCCAACCAGAGATTAGACCTGGTCTCCAGGGACTTCTTACTGGCCACTTTCTGACCCCCCTCCCTGGATTTGGGTCCTCACTGTCAAACTGAGACCTTGATGGGAGTCCCAGCCAGCAACCTCACCTCCATGCCATCCCATCAGGATGCCACCTCTCTGCTTCGCCTTGGCTGGTGGTCAAATCCACCACCCTCTCCTCCGAGTGTACAGGGCAGAGCCTGTTGTGGGGCAGGCTTCCAGCCTGGGGGGAGAGAGGAGCAGCGCAGAGGACCATGAGCCGGGGCGGGTCCTGGCTGACCGCCTGCCTCTGTTCCTGGCACTGTCCTGACCACCCCCACCCCAGGCTGAGTCACTCTAGTGATCCCGGCCCCTCCCCCACCCTCCTACCACACCTCCCTCCCCAGGGGCCATGACCAGTCAGCCTGAGCTGGTCCGCTGCCTGCCCGTTTTCTCTTCCTCCTCTGAAACTCATGGAGTCTGTAAACTTGCTAATGATCCCAGAATCTTAGCCCAAGAAAAGAGTCAGTGGCTTTTCTAGTTAGTGGTCTCTCTGGCCCGAGTTTCCAATAATCTGTTAACTCACCCTGACCGAGCTTGTCCAGTGGTCACCCTGTCGGGCCTCTCACAGCACTGGTGGGGCCTGTGGGAGGCTCCAGATAAAAGCTCTTTTCTGTTCTGTGTCCTGGCAGTGAGTCAGCTGAAGGTGGGGGTGGGTGGGGACCAGGGCTCTTCACCTCTCTTCAGGTCTTTGAGGACCAACTGTGAGTATGCGTAACTCCTTATCCCAAGAGGGTTCCCTTCCCCACATCTCCTCATTCACTCCCCTTGTTTCACTGAGGACCTAGTATGTGCCACGTTCCAGAAATATACAGAATCATAACATATGGATCCTGAAAAAGAAAATAAACTGCAATACAGGTGGGAGGAAGGTGTTGATAGCTATTAACTGTTGTGTGTGCATGCTCAGTCATCTCAGTCCTGTCTGACTATTTGCAACCCCATGGACTGTAGCCCACCAGGCTTCTCTGGCCATGGGATTCTCCAGGTAAGAATACTTGCCATGCCCTTCTCCAGGGGATCTCCCCAACCTAGGGATGGAACCCGCACTTTCTACATCTCCTGCATTGCAGGCAGATTCTTTACCCAGAGTCATCTGGGAAGCCATTAACTGTTGAGTTCTTAAATACCAGATTTCACTAGCCCTTTTGAAATATATATTTTCATTTAACCTTCACAACAATCCAGGAACTTTCCATTTTACAGATGATAAGGTCACACACGAAGTAGGAAACGGCAACCCACTCCAGTATTCTTGCCTGGGAAATCCCACAGACACAGCAGCCTAGGGGACTACACACAATCCATGAGGTTGCAAAGAGTCAGACACGGCTGAGCCACTGAGCATAAAGTCACACGTGCTTAGTCACTCAGTCGTGTCCGACTCTGTGACTCCTTGGATTGTAGTCCTCCAGGCTCCTCTGTCCATGGGATTTTCCAGGCAGGATACTGAAGTGGGTTGCCATTTCCTCCTCCAGGGCATCTTCCCGACCCAGGGGTTAAACCTGCCTCTCCCTTGTCTCACAGCAGCTGGTAAATCGTGAAGCTGAATGAGAACTGAGACGAGCCCAAGTCTCACTGAGCTCCAGGGGTACAGAGAGCTCCTGGGAATTGCCAGCTGCAGCAGCCAGAATGGAAGGGCAGGTGGGCAGAGGGCAGGGTATGCAAGACCAGAGGCCTGGGAGTGCACAGATTCACACTATTCCCATCACCCAGCTCCTCCTGACTGCCTTCCCCTGCTCCCCGAACCCTCCACTTGCCTCTCTGGGGAAGCCCTCCCAAGTAGCTTCACTACCTGGCAGTGGCCACCAGGTTATCTTGACCACCTCGCAGAACCTCCTGGGCGAACTGCCAACTCCAATTGTCTTGTCCTGATGGATCAATCAAGAAATAGCTCAAAGGTACTTCTTGGAGTCCTGCCTTCCCCACATATTGTGTGATGTTCAGGCCTCCAGGCCAGTAACCCAAACCAACAGCTGATCCTAAAAATCATCTGTGCATCCTCATTGGATTTTTTTTTTTTAGCAGCTGATTTATCTTCCTAATTATGTTTAGCTTTAAGCTAATGTTAAATGAGCTTGCATTAGATAATTTTCACTAATTAACACCAACTTAGTGCAGGGAAAGTCATCCCAGAAGCCTGCCGTGGGGCAGTGAAAAGCTGGCCTAGGATCTTAAAAAGAATCGCTCTGCATACTCCCTGGTGGATCACATATGCTGCTTCGCGGCTAAATTAGTTGACCTTCCTCACACAGGCACAGTCTGTTCTCTGTCTCCGGAGACCCAGCCCAAGTCTCCTTTCCATCACCCCTTCATCCACCTCGTTGGGGGAATGAGTGTCAAGAGCACCTCGTAAGGCTCAGGTGGACGGGGAGTGAGCCCTAGTGGCCCTCAGCAGAGTCGGGAGTAGAGCTGGCCCAGAGGCCGAGGAGTCTGTGAGAGGAAGGGGCCTGGCTGGCAGAGTTGGGCTCCAGTGGCTGGCAGTGCAGGAGGGAGCCTGGTGTTTAATGATGTCTAATTAGTGAGCCTGAAACAATGTAACATGGCCGCAGACAGCTGGGAATCCTCAGGGGACAGAGCCTAGACACCGGCCTCCAGGCGGAGAACACCACCCTAGAGGCCTTGGCTCTGCCCCCTCAGTGGGCCAGAGCTCCGGTCCAGTCAGCTTCGTCAGGCCCCTCGAGGGAAGCTCCCTACTGCGGAGGTGCTCAGTTTAGACTCGTGCTCCCCGTGTAGCACTGCCCGTCAGGTCTCTGCCCCCACCACGTGCTCAGACAGACCCAGGCCTGAGCAGATGAGCCTCCTGGGAGAGGCACACGCTGCCCCTGGAGCTGGGGACCCGGGACCCAGAATGGACCTGGGACGGCCCGGGGAGAGGGAAACAAGGACCTCGACATGGGAAGCGTATTCCTGTTCCCACAGGGAGAAGGCAGATGACAGTGTGAATGAAGGCGCCAGGGCTGGAGTCAGCGGGGTGTGCCTGGAAAAGGCAGAGGAGGTCATCATCCAGGGAGCAAGTGGGCCAGAAGCACGTGGAGGGCCTTTGGCTAGGCTGACGTCAGGCCAAGGGTCTGCGCCGGGGAGCAGCATGGTTTGGGTTGGGTTATTGGCTCCACCTGCCAAGAGTGGAAGGCCTGTGGAAGCTCGTTCTCCCATGGAGCTGACGCTGAGCCCCCAGCTCACACCTGGCCTCACAAGAACCCTGAGGCAGCCTTGCTTTACAGGCAGAGTTCCCAGGGGACAAGCAACGCCCATTGTCTCACGGCCTCTGGACCCCTGACTCTAGTCCGCTTCCCCCGCTGCAGGTTGCTCCTGGACTGTGGGGATTTCGAGAAATGAGTCTAGAGTCCAGGGGTGAAGGATGCAAGGTGTCTGTGGGCGTCCCCTGGGTGGCCATGCGGACCTCCTCCCCCAAGCTCTCCTCTCCTCTCTCACCCCAGGGAGCACACCAAGAATGTTTAAGGTAAAGCTTTCTCATCCAGTTGTTTCACATCCCACTGAGGCAGAAATTGGATGGGGCCTGTTGCAACCTTCATGACCAAAGAAAGTCTGTGCGGTGTGCTTCGCCGCAGCCGGTTGGGTCCCGAGCCCCACTGGAGGTGCTCTCCACTGGAACAGCAGGGTTTTTTGGCCATGCCATGTGCCTTGAAGGATCTTAATTCCCCAACCAGGAACTGAACCGCAGACCCTCAGCAGAGAACGCTGAGTCCTAACCACTGGACCCGCCCAGGGAATTTCCAGGGCCACGGTTTTCCTAGTGGTGTATTTTCTGCTCGGTGAGCAAGCACAATCTCCCAGCATCACTCAAAGGATCATGCATTGTACAGACTCCGTCGTCCCTTGATTGAGCTGCTCTTCCCCTCCATCAGTTCAGGTTCTGACTCTCCTGGAAGTGTAGCGTTGCCTGGGCTTTCATCACCTCCCTGGGCCAGGTCTGCTGGACATGGTATCAAGCAAAGGAAAACATCTCCGCCGTGATGTCTGGGGCCGGTGGGCAGCTCTGTGTGCCTGGCTCCCTGAGAGCATGCGCCCCCACGCTGGCCTGGCCACCTCCGAAGTGAGGCCCCTTTGTTCTGAGTTCCTTCAGAGGAGAGAAGGGCCTGCCGGCGTGGACCCTCAGCTCATGACAGGCCAGGCTCTGTGTGCCTTGCACTGCTGCATTATCGCATTTAAAACTCGGAGCAACCCTGTGAAGCTACCACCTCCCCATTTTGAAATGAGGAAACTGAGGCTTAGATTAAGTGACTCACTCAAGATCACACAACCAGTGAGACTTTCTGCTTCCAAAGAGTAGATTCTCTTCCACCCAGCGCTGTTAGTCCAAGTGTGATCCATCCTCCACCTGCATTTGGATCTCCTGAAGCGGGTGGGGTGGGGGTGGGGGCGTGCTGTTAAAATGTACTTTCATGGTCTTGCTGAGTCTGATGCTCTAAGGATGGGGCCCTGAGATCTGCACACCAAGCAAGTGTACCTCACCCAGCCCCACACTGGTTGATGTTCTTCACATGCTCCAGTGTGAGTATGCTCCGGCCAGTGCTTTGGAGACACTGATTGCTCCCTGGGCGGATCAGAGAAGATGCTCCATCCAGCTGTCTGAGCTGGATGTTGAGAGGTCCATCCAGAACTGACTCCCCTGGACTTCCAGACAGATGGCCCTCCCAGGAGGCAGCAGCTGACCAGTCTGCCCACCTGCTGCCCTTTCTACCCCAAGGCATCTTTGGACTGGAGGTATGGGTAGTTGGCCCCATTCATTGGAAAAGGCCCTGATGCTGGGAAAGATTGAGGGCAGGAGGAGAAGGGGTGACAGAGGTTGAGATGGTTGGTTGGCATCACTGACCCAATGGATATGAGTCAGAGCAAACTCCAGGAGATGATGAGGGACAGGGAAGCCTGGTGTACTGCAGTCCATGAGGTCGCAGAGTTGGACATGACTGAGTGACTAGACAACAACAACCCTGTTTGGTGATTGCCCCGCATAACCATATAGCTTTTGCATGGAATTATATAGGCATGATCTCATCTGAACCTCCCAACAGCCCTGGGAGGCAGGCAGGGCAGACATGGGAGGTAAAAGTCAGGCCCCAGGCTCACATGGGTCATCATCAGGGGGCCTGTGCAGACTGAGACTGCCCCTGTGCCTCTGTGGGCTCCCTCCCTTCCTCCCAGGAAAAAGTGACCATCACCAGCACATCCCTGCAAGGAGCATGCTTGACCTGTGACCTCTTGCTTTTTCCCCACCTTGGAGCTCAGTGAGATGGGCGGATCTATGTCACAGCTGTGGCAGCCACACCCACCCCAGTGCCTAGGCTCCACGTCAGCAGGCCTGGGAAACCAGTGAAGGAGAAGATGGTATTGTCCAGCTCCATGTGTACGTCCTGGTTTTGTGTGATCAGGCTTTGCACGACTGGAATGTCCTTCAGTGCAGGGGCCACGGGCAGATACAGCCTGTGTGCTCCCCTGGGCCTAGGCGGCTTTATGGGGCTGACTTGTAGCCCATGCTCTGTTTACCAGCTTGCTTCCACCACAGGGAGGACGGGTGCCCTTTTGTAATCTGCACAGAGGTGCTGGCTGTACGTGCTGGGGGCAGCTCTGCCCCCAGATGTACTTGGCATGGACTTTTACCCCTTGGTTAAGTACTATCTGCACTCACGGTGCGCTGGCTGCCCCGTCAAGACGTTGGGTAAGTGGAGTGGAGGCAGACTAGACCTGGGACTGGCGTTCAGGCAGCAGTCCCAAAGGGCACCCATTTCTTTTCGCTTCTCTATGCCCTTGAGGAAGAACTCCAACTCTGCCTTCCAGCAAGATGACCTAACCAAGAATCCTGCTCGGCATTCTTCTTTCCCCCCTCACCTCCACCGAAGTGTCTATAGTCATTAATGAAATTAAAGAGATAACCACAAAGCTAGGTCCACACCCTACAAATAAAACAGTAGACCTGAAACATCCTCCATTTAGACATTCATTCCACAATCACGGAGAACTGGCTGTTGAGATATCCCCTAAGGGTGGAGATTTGGAGATAAATCAGATGGCCCATACCATCCGGAGCCCACAGCCCATAAAGAACAGAGCCATTGAGCAGATTTTACAATAAAATGTCAAGGACCATTGTTATTTGCCCAGGACACAATGTGGGCAGGAAGCAGGGAATTGAGAACATTCAGGAAATTCTTGCCTGGGTCTTAAAAGATGCACAGATGTTTCACAGGAGTACAGGAGGGGAAGGAACAGGAGAACTGGAAACTACCTGTTATGTGTAGTGGTTCTCAAAAAGGGGTAGAGAGGGTGATACAGTATTGTCCTCAGGAGACATTTATCTGTATCTATAGACATTTTTGGTTGTCACCATTTTAGGTGATGCTGCTGGCTTGCTACTAAACATTCTGCAATGCACATGACAGCACGCCCCACCTCCTGCCTTGGCACCCCCCCCCCCCCCCACATACACACACACAGCAAGAAATACTGTGCCCGGAAGTGCCACTGTAGAGAAACCCTGTGTTAGGGTAACTGTAGGTCATCCCGCATGACTGAAAGCAGGGGCAGACATTAGACAGTCCAAGATGAAGCTAGAGAGGAGGAAGGGACCATCATAAGGTCCTTCAATACCAAACTAAGGAGTTTGACTGTGGGACCCACCACTTCATCAGTCTGTTGCTTGGGGGGGTGGGGGAGTGTCACTGGTATGGAGAAAGAATTGGAGCACAGTGATGGAAAAGCTGAGACTAATTAGGAAACTATTCCAGAAGTTCACTAAGAAATGAGAAGGGGGACTACTTCCCTGTGGTCCAGTGGCTAAGACTCCATGCTCCTAAAGCAGAGGGCCTAGGTTTGATCCCTGGCAGGGCAGCTAAGATCCCACAGGTCTCAACGAAGACTCAGCATAGCCAAATAAATATAAATGAATATTAAAATGAGGGAGTGCCAAGTGAGGACAGCCGTGCAATGAGAGCAGAAAGGAACTGACCCAGAGAAAGTGCACAGAGGAGGCTGGACCTGTTGGACTTGGTGGCGATCAGATTTGGTCACGGGGAGGAGGAGGGAGCAGGCCAGTAGACTTGGGCTTCTGGCCAGGGTGACAGAGGGTGTTGATTTTGGAAGTACTTCCAGGGCAGGCCAGTGAGCATGGCTCTGTGGCACAGAGATCAGCAGTGCGGCAGGCGCTCAGACCAGGTCATCTCAACACACCCAGGGGCGCCAGTCCCGGCTGTCTTGAGCAGAGCCGTGTGGAGTACACAGGACAGGTGGAGTCCTTTCCATTCATTTTGTTAATCTAATGGTGATTAAGGAGTCCAGGAAGAGAATCTGAAAAGCTGGCAGTTTAATTAAAGGTAAATGACAGATGGAGGGGAATTCTGAGGCTCCCTAATGCACCCTGCTTCCCCGCCCCACCACTGAGGCCAGATATCAAAGGAGGAGACAGCTAACCAAGCGCCTGATGAGAAGTATTACAGCATCAGAGCCTCTTTGCCGGGGCCTGCAACAGCTTCTAGAAATTCCTGCTGCCTCGAATTAACCTCTCCCCCCAGGTCCTGCGCATCAGTGGGTAACCAGGTAAAGAAGGCTGGGAGCCCGCCGGGAAGAAGGAATGACTTTTCCCTCTTAACGAAACCCACATCCCTGTTTTAAAACCTGATTTTCCATTTATACCGAAAGCCTTGAAGTCAGGTTTGGCCCAGAGGATCACGTGGCACATTAAACACCGGGCGGGCGGGAGTAGGGAGCTAGTTTTCCTGGGCCTTACACCGCCCATGGATAGGAATGTCAAGCCAGGCCTCCGAGACCAAAGCGGAGGGTAATTATCACCTCTCCTCCACAACGGGATTGCAGGAGTCAGCGAGCAATTGATTTTTTTTTTTCCCACTACAGATATTTCACTGCTTAATTGGTAGTGACACAGATGGCTGGCTCTCACCAGGGCGCCACACACCAAGCCTCCCCAAAGCCGGGCGCACCCCCGCCCCCCCGGGACACATCTCTCCCTCCGGTTTGCCATGCTCTCCCCACACCTCCTCCTTCGGGTCGGGGCGAGTGTGAGCTGAATCCCGACATGCTTCCCTGAGCCAGTCAAGCCCTCCCTGGCGACATATTGACAGTCCACCTTGAGCTGGACATCGCAGAGTCTGGAAGTGAGCGAATGGTGGACTCTGAACTCAGGCAGCACGTGGAAGATAAGATATCCCAAGCCTTCTAGACGCTGGGAGCTGTGTTCTGCTGGAATGAAGCTTGAAGCAGCCTGTTAAAACCAAAACCCACCACCATCCAGCCCCACCCTGTCGTCCTTGCTGTTGTTTGGTCACTAAGTCGTGTCTGACTCTTTGTGACCCCATGGACTGCAGCTTGCCAGACCTCCCTGTCCCTCACCACCTTCCAGAGTTTGCCCAAGTTCATGTTCATTGCATTGGTGATGCCATCCAGCCATCTCATCCTCTGATGCCCTTTTCTCCTTTTGCCCTCAATCTTTCCCAGCATCAGGGAGTTTTCCAATGAGTTGGCTGTTCTCATCAGATGACCAAAATACTGAAGCTTCAGCGTCAGCATCAGTCTTTCCAAATGAATATTCAGGACTGATCTCCTTTAGGATTGACTGGTTTGATCTCCTTGCTGTCCGAGGGACTTTCAGGAGTCTTTCTAGCACCACAGTTCAAAGGCATCAATTTTTTGGCTTTCTGCCTTTTTTACAATCCAGCCTTCACAACCATATGTGACCACTGGGAAGACCATAGCCTTGACTATACGGACCCTTGTCGGCAGAGTAATGCCTCTGCTTTTCAACACACTGTCTAGGTTTGTCATCGCTTTCCTGCCAAGAAGCAATCATCTTCTAATTTCATGGCTACAGTCACTGTCTGCAGTGATTCTGGAACCCAAGAAGAGGAAATCTGTCACTACTTCCACCTTTTCCCTTTCTATTTGCCATGCAGTAATGGGGCTGGATACTGTGATCTTAGGTTTTTTAATATTTCATCTTTTAGGTGTGCACAATCTTAAATCCATGAAGCTCTCTGCACATTGCCCTAAGGAACAGCTGCGCCAGTGTTCCATCCCACCCACACTGAATGAGGGTCCCCCTTTTTCACACCCAAATTTAGAACTGTCCAGCATTCTGGTTTTTAGTTCATGTTGTATAGTGGTATCTCTCTTATCTCTTTGCTTTTTTAATTTGTTTTATTTATCACCAACCCAATGGACATGAGTTTGAGCAAGCTCCAGGAGCTGATGATGGACAGGGAAGCCTAGCATGCCGCAGTCCATGGGGTCGCAAAGAGTCTGAGCGACTGAGTGACTGAACCGATAAAATTTTTTGAAGTTCCATTTACTCTTATTACTATCTCTTGGCTTTAATTTGAATCTTTCTGATTGCTCATGAGGTCTGCTTCTCCTTATATACTTATTAGCCATTCAGGTATTTTCTCCTCAAGGAACTGTCGCCTTTGCCCATTTTTCTAATTAATTTTCTGTCTTTTTCTTGCTGATGTGCAGGAATCTCTTGTATGTTATTAATTTCTTTTGGCTGTAGACGTTGCAGGTATCTTCTGTCACCTGCAGTTCCCTCTGTCTATTGACATCTTTCTTTGAACAGAAAATCCCTAATTTTCTAAAGGCATTTTTAAAAATTTTTATTTGTCTTATGATTCATGCTTTCGGAATCCTAAGAAATCCTTTCTTATCTATGTCATGAAGATATTTTCCTACATTTCATGAATTCCTTTATTAGCTTCATCTTCCACTTTTAGGTGGTACAGCCTACCTGAAATCCACCTTTGTGTATTGTATAAGATAGGGATCCATTTCGTTTTTCTCTGTTCAGTATGATGATTGTCCCAATAGCATGTGCTAAAAAGCATCCTTTCTCCATCAAGTTGTGATTCTACCTCTACCAGACTTAAAGTTTATGTATCTGTGTGCATCCGTATATATTTCTGGTCTCTGTATTCTGTTCCGTGGTCTATTTTTCAGTTCCTTCATACCTCAGTACCACAGTTCTTATTACTTTGATGCTGCAGTATGTCTTACTATCTAGTAGGACAAGTGTGCCCTTTTAGCTTTTCTTTTTCAAAATTGACTTAGCTATTGTGGGTCTTCATTCTTCCTCACATCTTTGAAATATCTGAGCACCTC
Source organism: Antilocapra americana (assembly GCA_007570785.1). Classification (NCBI taxonomy): domain Eukaryota; kingdom Metazoa; phylum Chordata; class Mammalia; order Artiodactyla; family Antilocapridae; genus Antilocapra; species Antilocapra americana. The sequence continues at coordinate 8,230,577 of ML663560.1, read as the reverse complement.
AAAAGAAAATTTACTGCCTGTTCATTGGAATTGTGTTAGATCTTGTTAATATGAGAACTGTATTTTTAAAACATTGAATCATATTATCCATGAACATGATTTATCTTTTTATTTACTCAAATAATTTTAACTGGCCTTTAATAGAATTTTCTAAATTTATCCATAGAGGTATTAATTCCTAAATATTACATGCTTAAATAATAATTTTGAATTGATCTTATTTTCCTTATTTTTTTAAAAAAAATCATTGCTATTTTAGAAGAATGCTATTGCTTTTTGTTTTCCTTGTATCTGGAAATCTTGCCAAATTCTCCTATTACTTCTAATAGTTTTTCTCTGTATCCTACTGGATTTTTAATAAAAATATGATCTCTAAATACTGATAGTTTTGTCTCTTGTAATGCTTCCAGCTCATTTCTTTTTCTTGGCATATTGCGTTGTTCAGGACTTACAGTATAACAGCAGTTCAATAGTTGAACTGTTCAACACTGTTGAACAGCACTGTTGAACAGCAGTAGTGATAGAAGAGTATTCTCAACTTGCTTAGGAATTAAAGGGAATGCAACTTTAAGTATGTTTCATGAGGGTTTTTTAGTAGCTAGCCTTTATCATGATAAGGAAGTTTCTATTCCTAGTTTTTTTGAGAATTTTAATCATAAATAGCATTATCAGATACTTTTCTTAAAACTTAAGGTAATATATGATTTTCCCTCTTTTATGCTATCAATGTTATAAATTAATATATTTCTGATGTCGAATAATCCTTACATTTTTAGAATAAACCTTATTTGATTATGCTTTTTAAAACATTGAACTATAATTGATATGTTTAGTTCACTTTTATGACTTATCCATATCATTTTCATTTTCAAATTCATCAGTGTGTAAATGGTCCTATTCTTTTTACCATTTTTACCCTTTCTTGAATAGTAAGAATTTCTTAAAAAGTGAATATGTCTGTGAAAGTGCAAGTATTTGTCCCTCAGTCTTGTCTGACTCTTCGCGACCCCGTGGACTGTAGCCCGCCAGGCTCCTCTGTCCATGGGGATTCTCCAGGCAAGAGTACTGGAGTGGGTTGCCATTTCCTTCTCTAGGGGATCTTCCCAACCCAGGGATTGAACCCAGGTCTTCCGCATTACAGGCAGACTCTTTACCATCAGAACCACCAGGGAAGCCCTAATATGGCTATAATTATTTCTCTTTTTTATTCAGATTTTATTTGTATCTCCTCTGTTTTTGTCAGTCACACCTGCCCTCAGTGCCTTTGCTTGTGCTGTGTCCTTTGCCTGGAACGTTCGCCTCCTAGGCCCTTGGTAGCCCAGGTGGCCCCTGTGTGCAGATTAGGAAAGGGCCTCTCTTCCTCGGGCAGGCTCAGCTCCCACTCACCCCGCTCAGCCCGGTGTGCAGTGCACAACCCACATACCCACGCATGGCAGCCCTTCCCACTTCGCTTTATTCTCTGCTCATTTCTCATGGTGCCCAAGGCTGCCCATTCTTCAGTTTTCAGCTTCCTTGGTGAAACCTCTCTTGTCTCTCCTGACTGAAAGTAATCTTTCAACTCCCCCCTCCCTAAATCCCTTCTTCTCTTCCTCCCACTCCTCCTTTGAACTCAGACCATGTGTCATCTGTGCATCTCCTAAGGCATTTATCTCATTTTCCCTTATGTCATATTATTCTGTGTGGACGTCTTATGATTCCCACTGGATTAACCCCTTGAAGTTAGGGACCATGGTTTATTTGTCTTTCGGTCCTCCCTCTGCCAGTGGGGCTCAGCAAATGCTACTTATATGAATGACTGAGTATTAAATGCAGAGCACTTGTGGACACAGTGGGGAAGGAGAGGGTGGGACGAATTGAGAGTGTTGACATGTATACACTACCGTGTGTAAAACAGACAGCTAGCAGGAGCTGCGGTCTAGCACAGGGGGCCCAATTCAGTGCTCTGTGATGACCTAGAGGGATGGGATGGGGGGCTGGTGGGAGAAAGGCTCAAGAGATATATGAAGCCAATTCACGTTGTCGTACAGCAAAAACTAACACAGTACTGTAGAGCAACTGTGTGTGTGTGTGAGTTGCTCAGTCATGTCTGACTCTGCAACTCCATGGACTGTAGCCCGCCAGGCTCCTCTGTCCATAGAATTCTCCAGGCAAGAATACTGGAGTGGGTTGCTATGCCCTGCTCCTGGGGATCTTCTTGACCCAGGCTTTGAACCCAGGTCTCCTCCATTAGCAGGCAGATCCTTTACCTTCTGAGCCACCAAGAAAGCCCAAAGCCAATATACTCCAGCTTTAAAAAACAGCAACAATAAGTGTTGGCGCCAAGAGCCTTCTGTAACATTGCACAAATGGTGTTGAGGGGCGGTCTTTAGCGGGAAAGATAAAGGCGGAGCACACGTGAAGGTCATGGTGGTGGATGATGCGCTTACTGAGTTTAACATGTGCCAGGCACTTGGCTAAATGCTTTCACAGTTTACTTCTCTAAGCCGTCTCAACAGCCCTTTGAGACAGGTGCTACTATTAGCTCCATTTTGCTGCCAAGGAAGCTGGGCACTGATGAGTCAGCAGTGGCGTTGGTGTACCAGGCCTGGTCTGCCCGACTTCAGAGTTCAGGCTTTCAGTTACAACCACGAGCAGCCTCCTTCGATCACATGGTGGTTACCATTCACTGAGGCGTTGTGTTTGATGCTTACGGGTGTCATTTCTAATCCTGATGCCAAATGTACCAGGTACAGAGTATCCACACTTGGCAGATGAGGAAACAGAGGCTCATCAAAGTTAAGGGACTTGCTTAAGGTTACAGGAATGGAAAGTGGTTATAATCAGATCTCTCTAACCCCAAAGCACGGCCTTTCCTCTGCATCATGGGCACAGCACTTGGGGCCAGCAAGAAAACCCTGCCTCTGGAGTGGAAGAAGGGTTTTTTGTTTGTTTGTTTGTCTGACCACATGGCATGCAAGGTCTTAGTTCCCTGGGATCCAACCCTGGGTTCCCAGGGATTGAACTGGTACCCCCTGCAGTAGAAGCAGAGTCTTAGCCACTGGGCTGCCAGGGAAATCCTGGAACAAGGTTTGTTTGTGTAGGAAAGTGAGGCGGCTGAGGTAAGAAAAGCAAAGCTGCCTCAGGCTGCAGAAGGCCTTCCTTCCCAGGATGACTCATCAAGACTGGCTTCTGGAAATCATGGCTCAGACGGTAAAGAATCGGCCTGCAATTCAGGAGACCTGGGTTTGATCCCTGGGTCAGGAAGATCCCCTGGTGAAGGAAATGGCAACCCGCTCCAGTATTCTTGCCTGGAGAATCCCATGGACAGAGGAGCTTGGTGGGCTTCAGTGCATGGGATCGCGAGAGTCAGGCACGATTTAGTGAGTAAACAACCAGCGGAGGCAGGGACCTTGTTTTGAGGATGGAGTGGGATGGCTGGACCCCTGGAGGCCAGGGGAGCCTGAGCCAACTGGAGCTCTGCCTGAATCTGTGCTCAGGGAAGTGCAGGGATTTGCACAGCTGCAGGGAGATCAAAGCACTCAGATCTGCAGAGAAAGTCGTATCTGAGCAGATCTGCAGCTTGCAGAGATAGTCCATCCTATGCATCTCTGTGACTGCGGCCTCTTGAGCCTGCTTATTTCCCGAGGACACCAGGACCAGCTCTCCTCAGCCTCCTAGAGCTCCCCTGATACGGCTTCTGAAGAGCTGCTGGGAAATCCCCAGGGTGGGCAGTGGGGGTTTGTCAAGGATGCATGGCCAGCACCCTCTGCTCCAACTTCATTTCCCAGAGCAGAGCACCCATCTCCTGCTCCATTGTGCTCAGAGGTTGGGATGGGGGTGCAGATGGCATTTCTGACTCTGGTCCTCCGCAGGCCACGGCATGACTCTAGAGGTGCAGTCACCATGTGCCTTACCAGTGCCTGTCCCTGTCTAGGTCATTGCTGTGGTCATGGACCGCTTCACCGATGGCGAGATCTTCCAGGACATTGTGGATGCTGCCTCCAAGCGCCGGGTCCCGGTGTACATCATCCTGGACGAGGCAGGCGTGAACTACTTCCTGGAGATGTGTCAGGGCCTGGAGCTCCCTGACTTCCGTGTTCGGGTAAGTTGTACCCCAGGGGCAGGACAGGGGGTGGGAAGGAAGTGGGATGGAGACCCCCTCTGCCCCTTCCTCGGCCTGCTTCCCAGTTCAGGGGTCCAGGTGAGCAGCACTGCCAGCCCCCTCCCTTCAGTCTGAAACCTTGCCTCGTGAACTGAAAACCCTAAACTGCATGCCCAGCTTAACATTTTATCCCAAGACTGCTGAAGCTGAGGGGGGCAGGCTCTGGCCCAGTCCTGGGTGCTCAGCCCGCAGAGTCACTGTTAGGGTTGAAGGTAGGGCTGTGCTTCTCTGCTGAGGAGCTTTGAGAGCAGACCAGGGCTGCCCTGGGCCCGTCCATGCCCAAAGCAAAATTTGCTGACCTCCTCAGGTCATAGAAAGCAGAGTCAAATGCAGACTGGAGCCAGCAGGCAGGACCCCGTGGACAAGAGGGCTTGTCCTCTGCCCAAGAAGATACTCGGCGCAGAGCCTCTAGGCCCCCAGCGTGAGTGACAGTGCCCTTCTCCTCTTCCCAACAGAACATCCGTGTCCGCTCTGTGACAGGTGTGGGCTTCTACGTGCCCATGGGGAAGATCAAGGGGACCCTGTCATCAAAGTTCCTCATGGTAGATGGGGACAAAGTAGCCACTGGATCCTTCAGGTGAGCTGGGCCCTTTGTTCTTGGTCAGAAATATTCACGTTCAGAAGGATGCTGGACTGGAGCCTCCACGGTCCTGAGTATCGTAAGACTAAGAGCCACTGTCTATTCTGATGGCAAAGAATAGCCCCCTGGCCAATCCCTCCCCTCAAACTCTTTGGCTGATGGACTGTTTGAGAAAGATGGTCAACTTCTGTTGAGCATTCAGCACTGCCTGCCTTTCATGGACCACAACAGGTTGCATTTTGAGGCTGGAAGAGACCCCGGCAGATGGAACAATTAATAAATGGCATCATCCCTCTTACATGGTTAAAGTATGGTGCTTTGCAGATGCCGTGTGCTCTAAAAATTCAAAGAACTAATAAGAAATGAAATGCTAGTAACAGTAGTGGCAGATGCAGATTCTACTTTTAAATGTATGTTTGTGCCAGGAACTGAGAAACCTTCTATATACGTTGTTGGACTTTAGCCTCACAACAGCTCTGACCACACGCCTCAAGAGCCCCGTTTTATAAGGCAGGCAGGGCAGAAAGCAGGTTTGGATCCAGGCCTGACTTCTCTCACCCTCGCCCTGCACCCACTGCCTGCTTTACTGCACATGAGGCCAAGACCTGGACCCGAGGGAGGATTTGGGTCTGTGGAGGGAAAATAGCTGGCACAAAGGCAGCAAGGCGTCTGGCCTCCCTGGTGGATTGGGTTGGGCCGGGCAGCGGCCGGTTGAGACGGGCTAGCCAGGTGGCGGCTGGTGGGCGAGGCTGCAGCCCCGGATACCATGTGTCTTGCTTTCCTGTCCTTGTGTGCCTAGCTTCACCTGGAGTTCCTCCCACGTGGACAGGAACCTCCTCCTCCTCCTGACGGGGCAGCACGTGGAGCCCTTCGATGTGGAGTTCCGGGAGCTGTACGCCATCTCCGAGGAGGTGAACTTGTACCAGCAGCTGGGCCTGGCAGGAGGCGCTGGCAGGCCCAGCCTCCACTACTCCTCCACCGTGGCGCGCAAGCTGATCAACCCCAAGTATGCCCTGGTGGCAGGCAACCGCCCGCCGCCCGGGGAGATGATGCGCTGGGCGGCCCGGCAACAGCGGGAGGCCAGCTGCCGCACCGAGGGGCAGGAGGAGGGCGGCAAGGGCGAGTCGGCCCGGCGCCTGGAGAGCTTCCTGCACGACCTGGCCACTCTGGAGCAGGTGCTGCCCCCCGTGGAGCCTGTGCCCCTGGGAGAGCTGAGTCGGAGGGACGGCCGCGGGGTCTCCCACCCGCACACGGACCTGAAGTCCATACCCCGAGAGGCCGTTGCCCGACACGGCAAGGGAGAAGCTGCCAACGGGGAAGCCACCCTGGCCAAGGAGGGCAGGCGCTTCGGCAGCAGGTTCTTCAGCCGACGGTCCAAGAGGCCCGCGGCACCCAACGGCACAGCCAGCGCCCTCTCCCCCAAGGCCTTGGCCGAAGCGGAGTTTATGGTGGGGAAGAGGCCCAACGAGGGCTCCAGTGCCGACATCTCAGGTGAGGCATCCCCCGCCCCCCAACCCCGCCACCATCCCCAGGGCTCGCCAGGCTTCTGACCCTGGTCTAGTAGCTGCGGATTCTGCAGACAGGCAGCCTCCAGGCAGGAGTGCACAGAGCTCTGGGCCCCACCATTCTCGTGTCCCCATCCCGCTCTGGCCTCTGCCCATGTGTGGCCTGGGGCCAGCACTGCAGCTCAGACCTCCAGGTTCCCCTTCTCCAAAGGCGGAGGAGAGTGATCCTGCCCGGCCCAGCTGCTCTGCGGGCATGAAGTGTTCAGCACAGTGCTGGGCGCAGGAGTCGTCGGAGAGCTCTTGTTACTAGTACCACAGGCCGGGGAAGTTTCTCCCCTGTAAACTGCCTCTGAACATAGAGCGCCTCCTCAGCTTCTCGTTCCTTGCCAGATCAGGTGTTGTCCTGATCAGACACACCCTACCGATGCCCTGACCCACTTTTCCTCATTTCTTTTTGTAAAAGTTAGATGTGGCTCCTCCCTTTGTTTATTTGATAAGTGGTGTTTGCCATGCTGCTTACTTATGGGAGAGATTGTTCCTGCTGGTGGTATCTTTCTGGGTCAGGGGTCAGGGGTCAGGGTGGGGGTGGGGCGGGAGGGTGTCTCTCTGGGATGCCCTAGAGGTCCTGGCCTTTATCTTTCTCTAGAACAGTCTCCTGAGTGGCCTTTTATGGCTGGAGAGGGGGACAGCCAGAGCCGCTGCTGGCACCTTTTCTCATGTCAGCATCTCTGGGATCGGAGGGGTTTCCATGTTGGGATTTCTCCCTTCTTGGCTGTAGGGCTTTGCAGCAGTGAGACCAGGCTCCCTGGCTGGTCAGGCAGGTGATGGCAGGACCTTGCTGTCTGGGATTCCTGGGTCCGCTCCAGGCCCCAGCTTTGACCTGACCCTGGCTGGAGTGCAGGTCTTCCCCTCCACTGACGCCCCAGCTCTGGTCCAGAGCCTGACGCACTCAGTCTGTGCCTCTTAGAGTTAGGACAGGCCTGGAGTATCCGAGAATTTGGGCACAACAGCAGTGCCAGGGCTAGAGCTACATTCGGCCAGGAAGCATTTATTGAGCACCTCCGTGTGCCGCGGCCTCTCTCACTTGTCTCTCACAACAACCACGGAGGTGGCAGATGGAAGCTCAGAGAGGTGAATGACGTGGTGCCAGGGCACAGGACGTGGTGGTGGGGCCAGGACACAAACCCAGGCTGGGGCCCACATCCTGCAAGGGATGGGGAGCTGGGCCCGTCCCATCCCCCCGGGACTGCCTGGCTCCCCTGACACCAGATGCTGCCGCTGCTGCTGCTCTACACCTCTTGTTTGGAAGAAGGGTTGCCATGGTGAACACCTGGCAGGGAAGGAAAGGGGAGGGGCGGGCTCAACCACAAAAGGGACCGTTTGCCACGTCCTGACTGGAGGTGAGATAGAAGCTTTCTCTTCCTTCAGCCCCTCACCCCGAGATGCTGTCTCCATAGAAACAAAAGGCCATCGCCTTCTCCCTTCCTGTTTCCTTTAGTGAGTCTCAGCATCAGGTGTCCCTGCTTGGATGACTTGGGCGGTCACTGATACTGCTGCTCTCTTGAGTGTTTTCACGGTGTGCCGGTAGCCAGCCGAGCAGCCAGGGACCGGGCCCTGTACCAGCTCCGTCCCTGAGTGCCTGAAGCCCAGAGAGCGAGAACCAGAGACAGACAGACAGGGGCAAGAGTGCAGCAGCCCATGCCAGGGATGTCTAGCAAGATCGCAGTAGTCCTGCTTCGTCCCTTAGGAGACATCCAGAGCGGCCTCATCCAGCACAGCGTCTGCACACCTGGACAGGCGGCTAGCCCTGAGGACCTGGGATTCAAGCCCCTCATGAGGCCTTTCCTCCTGAAGGCAGGGCAGGAAGCACAGACTCCTCTCCCCAAAGGCCCTTTGGGTGGCCTCCAGCCTCACAAATGTTTGACTGGCTTAGTGCCTCCTGTCAGGCAGCAAAAGCTTATTAGCAGGACTTCATGTGCCAGAGGGTCAGGTTACCGACAGACGGTGGTCCCTGAGTTGGAACTAGCAAACCTAGCGTGCATGGAACCGCCATCAGGGAGGAAATCACGTTAGCTGCTCCCTTAGGGCCGCTCCAGGGAAAGGACCCCTGTCCCCCGGTGAACACTGAGCATCATCAGAACAGCCATCAGATGGGGCTCCCAGTACCTGGCTCCCCAAATCCAGCACACATCCTTTCACCTCTGCAGGGCTGTTTCCTGGTTGAGAAGAGGAGAGAGGGGTTGAGCCTGTGGGGTTGGGGAGGGGTGTGGTCCAGAGGCCCTTTTTTGAGCTCTGGTTCTGACTCCGTCCTTTCTGTCTCTGTTACCCTCTTGTCAAGGGAGAGAGCCCGGGCCAATGATAGAGTGGGTGAAAGAGAGAAAAACAGGAAGGCTGAGAGCTGACAGCCTGTAAAACTGCTTGATGAGAAGTATACAGTTGTCAAACAGCATGCACAGTGCGGCCCCCGGGAGAGCCTTCTGAAATCCCTTCCTTCAGGTCTGGCGGGCTGGCTGCCGGCGGCCAGATGGTTTGAAGGTCCACAGCTCCCTCTACTGGTGGAAGCCGGGCGCCCTTTCCTTCTGGTTTTTCTCCTTGCCCCAGCACTTGGCGCCCGTCAGCATCTTCCCTGAGCCGGCCACCTGTGCCCATCCAGGAGCTCCGGCTTCTGGGGCAGAGACCGACCTCAGGGGACCACAGTCAGTGGACAGCCTGGTGAAAAGAGAGAAGAGTCGGTCCTGCCGGGCTGAGCTCAGAAATCTGCGTTTTAAACAGTGTTGTCCGAGTGTTGTCCCCCACAGGGGCCCTCTGAGCAGCAGATCCAGTGACAAGGCTCTGCCCTCAGGGGCTGCCGGGTCTGGGGAGGAGGTTCCAGGTGGTGTCCTGAAGCGCCCCCCACCCCCAGTCCCCCTGGGGAAATCCCTGGGACACAGCCAGCACTCTCGTGCAGCAGGGTAAGAGGAGGAAGGAGGGCACAGGCTTTGGCTGAGCACCTGGCCTGTGCTGGCGGACACGGTGCTAGACACCCTCGCACGGCTGCGCTTCCTGATGGCATCGTTTTACAGAGGAGACCCCAGAGGTGCAGAGAGGCGAGGCCCTGTGTCCACGGTCGCGAAGGAGAAAAGGGCAGCAGGTCTCCTGCCTCCCAGGGCCTTACACAAAGTGTCATGTGGTCTCTGGAAGGTTAGGATAGGCATCTTCCCTCCATCTTTAAAGGCTGTTTGGAAGGGCCAGAGGCCTGGACACGTGGCTGACTCTCCCCCAAGCGCCCACGGGTGCAGAGGAGGAGGAGAGTGCCCCTGGGTCACCCTCTTCTAAGGGCCCCTGAACCCAGGCTTTTAAATTTATTATTATTTTTGGTTGTTGCACTGCACGGCATGTGGGATCCTGGCTTCCCCCACCAGGGAGCAAATCCACAACCCCTGCACTGGAAGCACAGAATTTTGACTAACCTATGGACCACCAGGGAAATCCAGAGCCCAGGCTTTTGTTCCCAGAGTTCCCTGCTGTGACTGCAGCCACAGGTGCCTGGAAAGGGCTCTCCCAGCTCCCCTGATTCATGCGTGGGTAGGCCACCCTGGCTGGCAGTGTGGGCTGGCTCCTAGGGCTATGCTCGCTGGGCTCCCAGATTTCGGATTTGCCTGTGTCCTTTTCTGGGTGGTAGTCTGGTCCCCTGTGTGGGAGGGAAGGCCCGGTAAATGCTGCCAGGGTTCAGAGTTCCTTAAGGGGTCAGGCCTCCAGTTCCCGGATGAGCCTCCACAGCTGTCTTGTCAAGATGGAGTTTCAACACTCAGTGTCAGACCTGAGCTCAGGAGGGCTTCCCCTGTGGCTCAGAGGTAAAGAACCCAACTGCCAAGGCAGGAGACGCAAGTTCGATCCCTGAGTTGGAAAGAGCCCCTGGAGAAGGAAATGGGAGCCTACTCCAGTATTCTTGCCCCAAAACTCCCATGAACAGAGGAGCCTGGCAGGCTACAGTCTGTGAGGTCACAAAGAGTTGGATACGACTTAGCGACTAAACCACAGCAAACCTGAGGTCAGGCCTCAGCTGATGTTCCCAGACTGCGCTCTGATTCCATAAACCTAAGCGCCATTACCAGCCAGGGCCTCGGTCACGTGGCATGGATGAGGGGCGCTGATTGAGGATCCTTCAGGAGCTGATCCCACTGGGCTCTAGCAAAGAAGCAGGTGTCCTTAGTCTCATTGGCAGCTGTCAGAATCTCCTGCCCTGCTGGTTTCTCTTGGGCCCGGCCAGGGCTTCCGTCACCATCTGCATGGGTGAGGGCACATACATCACTCGGTCCCCACCCGTTGATGCCACTGTGGTTGCTCTTGCTGTTAGTATTGGCATGAACCCTTACGTAGCTCGCCTCTGCCTGATTGTTCATTGTTTTTAGCAAATGTATATCTGTGCACTGTCTGCTCTGTGCCACACACTGTCCTAAGTTCCTGGTGCAGCAGCAGACAAAGTGAGGGGACTGTGGGACACGGAGGGCACTAGAGGCAGCCTCAGCACCCCGGGAGAATGGAGAATGGAAGACCACCCAGCTTTGGGCCCCTTGGCGCCATGGGCCAGTAGGTACGGTCGTCCAGCTCCCCTCCCACCTCCTCAGTGCTCCACCTGCCCTCAGATGGCCTCCAGAGAGGTGCAGCTGGACCCTCAGAGCGTCCCAGGGCCTGGGTCCTACCCGGCCGGACAGGGGAAGGGCTCTACTCGCACCTGTTCAGCATCGTTCTTGCTAACGGCCCAGGAGAGGAGGCCAGTGCCACTTGTGTGAAATTCACAGCTGAGGTGACACAGGAAGGTGATGTGAGCACCAGGAGGTGACCCTGGCCCTGGCGGGGTGGAAAGAGGACAGAGGAAAGAGGGCGGAGGCCGTCAGTACCCCAGGAGGGCTCCTCGCAGCAACGGGATGCTGGTCTGAGGCCGGTCTGAGGACAGGAACCTAACCGGCCTCCGCCTGGGATGTGAAGGCAGTGGAAGCACATGGAAAGGGCCTGGGAAGAGGAGAGCTGTGCCTCACTCCCCCTTCTTTGCTCCTGATGAAACGTGTTCCCTGTGCCCCCTAAGCCTGGGGTCTGCGCCACCATGCTCGGCAGGCCGGGCACTGGCATAGGCGCTGCCAGCTCTGGGGGCTTCTGGCCCCACTGTCCGGTAGGGCAGAGGACACCCCTTCCCGGCAGTGCCGCCCCAGGGATTCGCGAAAGTGACTGTGGTCGTCGCACTTGTGAGCTGCGGTGCTGCATAGAGTATTGTTAGCTCCTGATGAACCACCCTGCTGGAGCTTCCAGAGTGGCTCAGCAGTAAAGAACCCACCTGCCAACGCAGGAGATGCAGGTTCAATCCCTGGGTCGGGAAGATCCCCTGGAGAAGGAAATGGCAACCCACTCCAGTACGCTTGCCTAGAGATTTCCATGGACGGAGGAGCCTGGCGGGCTGCAGTCCACGGGGTCGCAAAGAGTGGGACACGACTGAGCACACATGCACGAACCACCCTGCTGCGGCCAGGAGATGGCAGATCCCTTGATGTCCCAACCAGAGCTAGCCTTGATAAGGCCATCGGGACAGGACCTTTCATTTTGCTTTCCTAAGGATCCTGTGAGCTGGTTTCAGCAGCCCGGGAGGGAGACAGTGACCCCAGCACCCAAATTTGAGGTGTGGGCGGTGCATAGGAGAGGTGCTGGAGGCCAGCCCAGTGAGTGCTTCACTTACACCCCCCTCACCTATGTTCCTTGTCTCTGCAGGTAAAGGTAGTCCCAGTCCTGCCAAGAACAGCAACTGCGTGATCTCCTGAGCCGCGGCCGAGCTGTCGGAGGACCTGTGAACACCCCTATCCTGTCCTATGGAGACACAGCTCAAACCCTGCGCCAGTTTGCACATCAGACCCTATTGGCCTTCCACCCCAGCAGTCTCCATCCTGGCCTCAGGGACCCTGTATCCCAGATGTGAGGATCTGCAGCATCTCAAGTCAACTGCACGCCTCCACAAGACTGTCACGGCCGGGCTGGGCTCACCCCTTGTTTACATGAAGTGGAAGCTTCACTAGTGTCTGCTCTCCTTTATGCCCAGCCCGCTGCCTCCCCTGGGCCAGCCTCACCCTGCAGGCCCCCAGGTGAGGTGAGCCTACATCTTTATACCTGAATGTGATGGGGTCTCCAGGGCAGCTCCAGTCCCCTGGCCTCTCCTTCCCTGGGTTTCCTGGTGCTGCTGGTTCCCCAAGAGGTCTGGTGGTATAGAAGGGATGAGGACAGGGCTCTGAGCCAGGAACCCGGTCTCACTAGAACTTCTGAACTCAAGGTGGGAGACTCAGCCAGGATGGCTGGTGGCTGGGGGGTGTGGCCTTCCTGGCCTGTCCCTGCAGGCTCCTACTCTAGACTCTGCTTGGATCGAGGGCAGAATTTGACCCTGCCATTCTGAGAGCTCTGGTGCTGGGGTCTCCTTTCCCTCCCCAGCACCATCCTGAATGGTCCAGTTCTCCGTGGCTGCTGCAAGCCAATGTGGTGGTTCCCCGAGTGCCTTTACTTGAGGCCCCCCTCCCCTTTTGTGCCTTGACCTGCAGCCCCAAAGCAGGGAGAGCCTGGCTGATGCTCTGGTGGTGTGGGAGGCTGGGTCCCATCTTCAGGACTGTTTGCCTTCCCTCCACCCCAGGACCCAGGGCTGGCCTTCAGTCCCCCTCAGCAGCCAGGATGTACGTGCCTTCTCTAGTTACACGTTGGCCAAAGACCAGCCTTGGCCTCCTGCCAAAGCCAGACTATACCATGGTGCCTCAGCCTTCCTGGCTTCTCAGAGCCCTGGCCTAAATGCCACAATGCCAGGCCAGGAAGACCAGCTGAAAATCGCACACCGCTCCCTCTTCATATGTGTGACTGAGCAGATCTGCAGAGAGAGCTGGTGAGTGGACAGCAGAGAAGGTACCAGACCACAGGGGCTGCAGCCAGCCCTGCCTCGGGCCGGGTTGCTGGGGGGCCTGGAGAGCCCAGGGCTACGGCAACTGCGAAAGCACCCCCTCAGCCTCTCCCAGCCTCCTACTTCTGAGCCAAACTCTCGTCCTTGCCTCTTTCTTTCTGCAAAGCCCTGGGCACTGGCAGCACCTTGGGGAGGGGCCAGATGCTCAGGTGGTGCAGACACCAGCCCCTGGTGGCAGTGGGAGCAGGGGAGCCCTGAGCATCCTCTGAGAGGAGCCTGGCCTCCCAGGTGGGCTGGAGGAGGGGCAGGGGAAGAAAGGGAGGACCTGGTTCCTGAAGGGGGTAGGGGGCTGAGGGACCTGACCACCTCCCCTTCCTCCCCCCACCCCCCACCCCCCAGCTTGTGTGAGGATTAAACACTTCCTGGGAACTGTTTCCTTATGCACCAAGGCCTGGCGACGTGGTCCTGCTTGCTCTAGAGGGGAAAAGAGCGGGGAGGTGGCAAACAAGGTGGGGGGAGAGGGGCTACACCTCAGCTCAAGGTGTCTGTGTGGACAGAGAGCCCTTGGTGGACAGAGTGGACACCTCTGGAGGCCAGAGGAAGGGACTGCCTCCTAAGGATTGCACCAAGGGCTGCCTGTGCCTCCCCTACGAGAAGAAGCAAGCCCACCAAACCTTTTTCCTGTCTCTCACCCTACATGGGCCCAGTTCCCTCCCCTCCCCTGACATGCAGGAGGCTCCAGACTGGAAGTCTCAAGTCTGTGCAGCCTTGAGCCAGGCCTTCCGTCCCACCCCGGCTTCTTGCTGAGCCAGCCCAGGGCGGTTCTCACTCTCTTCAGAGAAGCCAAGTTGGGTGGGAGACCACGCATTGAGGGGGATGCAGCGCAGTGTCCCAGGGAATGCTAACCTGTGACAGGACACCGCTCCCCATCCTTACAGAGGTTCGGGCGAGCCAGCCTCACGGCTGAGGACCCTGGAGTCCCAAAAGCAGCTTGTCTGCCTGAGCTCCAGCCCCTCCATTCTGCCTCTCAGCGTCTCGGTTCCAGCACTTGCACACACACGGTGAAATATTCCCTCTGTCATCAAATCTCAAGGGGACATCTGGCCTTCCCAGTTGGACGGCAAGTTCAAGGATGGATCACGCCCTTGGTCCCTCTGCAGCAGCTTCCAGAAGGCTGGTGACGTCAGAAGGGCTCCGGGAGGAACGAGGAAGAAACAGCACTCTGGGTGTGGGGCCTGGTTTCGCGGCCCCCACCTCAGCCCAGTCGCTGAGCCACCCACCTCAGAGTAGGGCCTCTGAAGACAGGGCCACCAACAGGCACAGCCCTCTCAGAGGCCGACCTCAGGGGAGCAGAGGCCCCCGGGGTCTGAGACCTCGTCCCGTTGGAGCAAGAAGGCGGGACTCCTGCACAGGGGTTGGGGTTGGGGGGCTTTCCCTTGACATTTGGCAACACTTCCCAGTCTCCCTTGTCAGCCATCCTCGGGGTCTGGTTAGCCCTGATCTTTCAGGGATGCTTTTGAGATGGCCTCAGCCAACAGAACTATTCTGTGCCTGTATGGACCCTAATAGAAAGAAAGGTTAGACCAAGAAGGCAGCCTTGAGAAAGGGAAGAAATGGGACCAGAAGTGGGGTGGAGGCTTTTTTTTTTTTTTTTGCTATGACTTTGCTTTTCTCTTTTTAACTTATGAACACCTCCTATATGCCAGTCACTGTGCTAGATGCTTCAGTCACCCGAAGGTCTTGTTCTTTCTTTTTTTATATTTATTTACTTATTTAGCTGTGCCAGGTCTTGCTTATGGCACGCAGGATTGTTTTTGTTTTTTCGAGGCCCGCAGGATCTTCAGTTGCAGCGCAGGATCTAGTTCAAACCCCAGCCCCCTGTATTGGGATGGCGGAGTCTTGGCCGTTGAACCACCAGGGGAGTCCCATACCCGCAGGTTTCAAACCAAGAAAAAGTTCAGGGAAAGGCCCTTTACAAAGTGAATAGGAAGTTTTCCTGTTGACCTGGAGACTGAGCCTCACAAAATTGTGTGATAGGCAACTCAGCTCTTAACCGCTTCCATTTTTCAGACCAGGAGGACACTGTTCACAATCCCACAGCACGGCAGATCCAAGTCTGCTCCTCCAGCTCAGGGCTTCCTGCCTTCAACACCAGTGACACCTGGGACCCCAAGTTCTCTGCTGGGGGAGGGGCTGTCCTACATGTGGTAGAATGCCTAGCAGCACCCCTGGCCTCTCCCTACTGACTACCAGTAGCACCTTCACAAGGGAAGCGTGTTAGTCACTCAGCCATGTCCAGCTCTTTGCAACCCCGTGGACTATAGCCCACCGGGCTCCTCAGTCCATGGAATTCTCCAGGAAAGAATACGGGAGTGGGTAGCCTTTCCCTTCTCCAGGGGATCTTCCCGACCCAGGGATCAAACCCAGATCTCCTGCACTGCAGGCGGACTCTTTACCGTCTGAGTCACCAGGGAAACCACAGCACCCTTCAGGTGAGACCATCAAAATTAGCTCCTGACGTTGCCAAGTGTCCCTGGGGATTAAAATCATCCCAGTTGAACACTGAAAGGCCACAGGCTCCTCCCTGAGCTGCTTTCCTGGGCGTATCTCCTGCAAAACCATTCCTTTTGTTTGACAGGATGCTTTGGCCCAGAGAGACTGGTTAACTTGCCAAAGATTTTGCTTTCTGTGACTGACACAATAGCATCTTCCATCTTCATTCTAGTTACCTAGCTTAGCTGTCCCCACCTTGGACTCCCCGGAACAGGTGTGTTTATGTGCACACATCTGTCTTCCTCCACTCAGAGCCCTGCCACATTTCCTCCCAATCTGTTCCCCTTCCTTCAGTCTCAGTTTAAGTCCTCCACAGACAGCACCGTTGGACATTACCTGTGTGTTGCCCAGCCACGTCCCCACCTCCAAAGGCAGCCAGGGTTGACAGCAGAGAGACATCCACCCTCCTCCACGCAGGCCAGTGGGGACTGCTCCTTGGGGTGCCATGACACGTTCCGAGTAAACACTGACGAAGCCCCTTTAGCAGCGAATTAGCCCTGCCATGCACTGTGCATATAGTTTATCGCCTGGCTGTGCGCCACCGTCCTTCCTGCCTGGAGAACCCAGCGGCTGCCACTGTCATCTCTGCACTGCTCTTGCAGCAACAGGAAGAGTGATGCATAACAGACACCCTGGATTCAGGAAGCTGAGCCAGGCCAAGGTGGAGAGGACACACATCTTAGGAGCTGGTGGGACGGACGTTACTGTGTTCTCGGGGGCGGGGGCCGGTGGGGGGGGGGGGGGAGGAGGGCATCGCTGGATCAGCCAGAAGGCGTTGAAAAGTTGGACAGGTCTGACTGACTCAACACTCCTCTGTGAAGCTTCTGCCCTCCCGGCTCTGAAATGAGGAAGGCCCTGCCTCCCACTGCCCACTCTATGCTTCTGCCTGAAATGATACACACCCATTCTGTGCCTGGAGACAGGACACCCTCTTTCTGCCTCACCGTCATATCCGCAGTATCTGCTTAGTAACGACTCACTAGATGATTGAACACTTGACAGGCATGTGATACAGAGAATAAGTCAGGCTCATACATGTGGGTGGCGTCAGAGGCTCCAGAGTTGATCATGACCTTTCCGTCTTTTCTTTTGGCTCTGACACATAGCATGTGGGATCTTAGTTCCCCCACCAGGGGTTGAACCTGTATCCCCTCTGTTGGAAGAGCAAAGTCTTAACTACTGGACCACCAGCGAAATCCCTTTGATCTTTCAGTCTTATTCCTGACTCCTGAGACTGGACAGGGAAACCAAACAGGATTTAATTTCTTAAGGACTTTGGAGTCCTTCCTGATCAAATCCTCTGGGAAGGCTTCTCCTTTCAGTGTGTGTCCTTAGTGGACAGTCTTCATCTCCCAATTGCCCAGGTCTCCAGGCCTCTCTGGCTGCTCAGGAATGACCCTGTCTGTGTGCTTCTTGCAAAGGCTAACACAAAAGCAGAGGAGAAGATGGGCTTTGAGGTGAGGAAATGTGTCCACAGCCATCCAACAAGTCATGGTAAGGGCTCAAACCTGGTTATTCAGACCCTCCTACAGCACTGTCACTGCATCCCATGGTCTCTTCAAGTGATAGCCACTTGTCTGCAGCCACTAGAAAGCAGCTCTAGGGACAGATGTCCATGTCATAGGAGACCTGCTAGGACCTGTTACAGAAGCCAGCAAATGCCTGGGGAGCTTGGAGGAGGAAGGGAAGAAAGGTTAAGAACAGGCAGCATGCCTGCAGCATGCCCACAGTCCTCTGGGCACAAGCACGGGAAAAGCACATCCCATCCCGTGTGCTAAGAGCCAAGAACTGTGCCTGGGGTTGGAGGCGGGCCTCACCTGAGGAGCAGCTGGACTCCCTGGCTCATCTCCTTCTGGAAGTCTTGGAAGCTGAGCTATTGGACAAGGAAAGGCACTTCACTGCGGTACCTGGAAGGCTTTATTCATCTGTTCATTCAGTGGATATTGACCGCATGCCAGGCCTGAGGATGAATGGTGAGCAAGAGAGTCCCTCGCAGATTTAGCATGGGGGCCATCCTGCTTGCTGTCATCTTCACTGAGGCTTGTGGCAGTGAGAGGACAGAGCAGAGGGGCAGGCTTCCCCACTCTGGCACATATCAGCTAAATGACCCAGCAAGCTGCTCTACATCCATCCAAGTACGATGGGGATACTCTTGGTACCACTCTCCTAAAGCCCTGCAGAGTGAAGCGCTCAGCTCAGTGGCTAAGATAGATGTGGAGCTCCGGAAGGGCTGATGCCTCTGGTGGTGTGTGGCTCGGGGTGGGGGTGGGGGCTGGGGGAGCATTCTCTTCTAGATGCTCTCCCCTGCTCCCTCCCGGGAAAATGGCCACTTTCAACGGTGAGTAGTTGGCCCAACACAGGCTTCCCAGATGGCTCAGAAGCAAAGGATCTGCCGGACAAGGCAGGAGACACAGGAGAGGAGGGTTGGATCCCTGGGTCTCGAAAATCCCCTGGAGGAGGAAAAGGCAACCCACTCCAGTATTTCTGTACCTGGGAGATTCCATGGACAGAGGAGCATGGTGGGTTACAATCCATGGGGTTGCAAAAGAGTCAGATATGACTGAGTGAGCACAGTATACAGTTGGCACGTGGGATTAAAGGCTGGTCTATCTGGAAGAAGTTTTCAGGTCTAGGTTCTCAAAGAAAGATGAAGAAAAGTTCCAGAGATGCCACACTTGCCCTCTGTTCAGGGCCCGAGCTCCTCCATGCCCGCTCACCCCACCTCCACCCCACACCCACCTCAGCTCTTGGCGTTTGTTACTTGCAAGCCTGCAAGAGGGCCACCATCTTAACTGGTTGTGCAAAAGTCCCAAATCTTTCTTGACAGATTGTTCCGTTCAGTCGCTCAGTTGTGTCCTACTCTTTGTGACCCCATGAATCGTAGCACGCCAGGCCTCCCTGTCCATCACCAATTCCTGGAGTCTACTTAAACCCATGTCCATCGAGTCAGTGATGCCATCCAGCCAACTCATCCTCTGTCATCCCCTTCTCCTGCTGCCCCAATCCTTCCCAACATCAGGGTCTTTTCCAATG